>OY856415.1:414105686-414705686 GCA_963693085.1 Alisma plantago-aquatica | reverse complement strand
CACATATGTAGTTGTCTTCTCTTTACCCTTGTCATGGGGAGAGGGTACTTCTCTAGGGAGGCAGTGTTGGTCCATCTCTGGTGTGGTTGGTTTGAATACCACAACTTATACCACCAACATAGGATGAGGACCACTTTTTACTTAGCTTTTACTAGGACTTGCCTGTTAGGAACCTAGATCTTTTGTACTTCCTACACCTAGGAAGCTCTTGCTATGATGATTGGCTACCTGGTTCTTAATAGGATAACTAGTTTCTTCTCTTCGTAAAAGCAATGATCCATGTAGTCTAAGACTAGTTCTTGGTGGATTGTTCTAAATGGAGGATAAGCCCATGCACTGGTTCTTTAGGTGTCGAGATGACATCTATAGTGTTAGAAGATAAAGGCATATCCTCTGATGCAACTCTATTGACCTCACCGGATTCTACAAAATATTTCAATGCATATTTGAGAACAAGGAAGGAATTTGTCTTGTTCCATTTACCTCTATGGAAATCACAAAAGGTATTGGATTCCATTCACATATATTATGGAGGCATGTATTGAGGCAAATAGTGGGGTTGAACCATCTGATCTTATTATTATTGTGGTGTTGAGACATTGGTTGTTAGAGCTAGGGATGCGTGTACTAGTGAGCTCTAGATAGTTTGTTGTTGTCTCTTATTGCTTATGGTTGGGATGAGCACTTCTCTCACTATTGCATCTTTTGCTTTTGCCTTGGTCTAGTTGGGCTTTTGAGTGGTTATTGTAGAGGTAGATTGTGGATCTAAAGTGAGCCCTATGTTTTGGTAGGACCACCTCCTGATAGAATTTTAATCCATACTCCTTATTGTATGAGTTATACGAAGTTATTATACCTTATCTATGGGCTATAAGATCTGGTATGGTAGTTATGATCACCATGTCTAGGGCTTCCTTATCTATGTGTTGGAACTCTAGTTAGGTGGACAACTCCCTCCATCGTCCTACAAATTAGGAGAAGCTTTTTTTACCTTCTATTTCAGTGCCTCCATATCCTCCTTTGTGGGGTATTGGTTTAGATTCCAAACATATTGATCAATGAACCTTTTGGACATCTTGGCATAGGTGGTGATGGTTGTCATGTCTTGGTTGTTGTACCATGCCTACTCAAGAACTATCAGAGTCCATGAAAAGTAGTGGATTAGAGCTTTGTCATCATCTTAGACCTCTACCATGTTTAAGTAGTACGCCTTGACGTAGGAAATCGGGTCCCCTATCCAAAATACATGTAGAACTTAGGCATGTTGTAGTATTCATGATGTTTTGAATTTAGAAAATGGTATAAGTCCTTGAAGGTTTTCCCATTTTCCTTCTTCCCTTCTGGCTATTTGATTATCTATAAGATCTCAAGAAGGAGGGTGTATGCGACGTCATGTTCTAGAGAAAAATCTTCCTAGTGGGAGGAAACCAATAGCATCACTGCCATTCTAGTTTTCATTGGTGACACCATGCATACTAATGATAGGAATTCATACCCTTATCTTGCATATGGATGGTACCCAGGGTGGGGCAGCTAATAAAATGAGTGTAGGAGGGGGACGAGTCCTCGACCATTCAAGTGTTTTTCTTGAACCTCTACTACGATGTTGGCTTTCTCAATCTAAATACAATCTTCTGTTATGATTGTAAGTTCTTCCTCCTTCTTTTTCCCCTCAATTTATCTCATAGGATTCAAGATGGATTTTATTGTCATCAAAGTTAGTGGTACTTCCATAACATTCACGAATCATGAGCCATGGTAGGGCCCTAGTTGAAATGATCCTAGTTTATGTTGGTAGGAACTCCACATGTCATATTATAAGAATGACGTGGACAAACTAGAGTATATAGATCCATATTCGACAAAACTCAGATAGTTCCACCCTCCTACGTATCCTGAGCTTGGTGGGGGCACTAAGGGCACATTATTTGGCTTATCTAGTGTGCATTGTAGAGGATCTTCCTAAGAGGCATGTGTCCCTAGCATCACAGTGGATTCTTTATTCTTTTCCCCTCCCGTAGGTTTATCTTGCTTGTTGTGGTAGGCATCTCCTTTGATGTTGCTATTAGATTGTCATTTTTTCACTATTGCTTTTGACCATTTCGATTGATTGTTAGTGAAACTGGGTGAAGGCGGGACTCCTTGACCTTCTTGTGACGTCTTACATTATTGGGATATAATAGTAGTATGTAACATTGTGTGAGAAGATACTTTGTTTTTGGGGATGGTTCCCTTCACACGCACTATATCATAAAAGAAGTTACAATAACTTCCCCCATTGTGTAGAAAGTTAATAAAAAGAGTGTTCCTTTGTTTTTTACAGTCTTCTCGTGTCATAGGACACTTGTGATAGTCTCCTTCCTTTATTTTTAATTTTTTAGGTGATGATACCTACCCCTAGCATGGGAAAAATTGAGGAGTTTTTTCACCTTTGACGTAAGACGTGCTTGCCAATGCCATGGTAGGAAAAAAATAAATATGGTGGACATGATGCTCCTTAGTGAATTGTCCCAAAAGAATTATTCAAAAGAGGAAGGAAGGTGGGGATTCAACTGGTTGATACAGATTAAGGTAGTTCATGTTTGGATGGTCCTCAATCAATCACTCTTTTCCTTAGGGCATGCTCATCCAACATAGTTCCCAAACTAAAATCCTTTGCAACATCCATGACATCCTAATTTCCCCCTAGTTTGAAGAGTTTCCCCTGGGGTGTTCATGCCCCTTGGAAGCAATGAGTGGTTTAAAAGGGAGGGAGCATTGACTTGAAAGCTCCCTATTGATTGTGCATTTTGGTATGGGTTTTGGTCTAGTTTTAGGTCATAGCCCAAGACCATAGATGTAGGTACAAAGAGCATAGAATGGTCTAGTTTCAAGTCATACGCAGGATTGTAGTTGTGAACATGAAATGAGTCGGGTGGTCTAGTTTTAAGTCATAGTCCAAGACCCAGGTGATGGGCAGTCCTAGAATTGACAAGTGATGTCTTAGTCCATCATGAAAAACTTCCTCACTCCATGAGGATTCGAAGGAAGGGCACCTTTTGGGAAGAAAAGTGTTTACTCTTTTAGAGATTTCTTAGCAGATATGGAGAAACTTGAATTTTCAAAATTTATCAAACATTTAGATGATTGTTGAATTTGAACAGCTGGTTAATCTTTAAAAGGATGGTTTGGTTAGGAAAGATCATTAATCTTTCAAAAGATTAAATGATTTGAAAATAGATTGTTAACTTTGAAAAAAGATAGTTTGAAAATATTTTTAATCTTTTTAATATATTATTTGGATTTTAAAATATTGTTAATATTTAATAAGATTGTTGGGTTTTGGAATATTGTTAATCTTTAAAAGGGTTTTTTGATTTAAGAAGATTGTTAATCTTTAAAAAGTTTGTTTGATTTGAAAAGATTTTTAATCTTTAAAAAGATTGTTTGGTTTGAAAATATTGTTAATATTATAGAAAGATTGTTTGATTTGAAAAGATTGTTAATCTTCTTAGAAAAATTATTGGACCTGCAAATGTTAGCAATAATCTCAAACTTTTCAGTAGGCACAACAAGATATAGGTATAGGAAGTGAAGGACTATCCCTTTTTAGACCATGAGTTTATCTTTGCATTACGTTTCACTCAAACATGACCTGCATAGGAGTGGGTTCATCCTTATCTTCTCAGTGTATAGATGGAACTCATGAAGGGGTAACCTGGGTTCAGCAGATGAATGTACTGCCCCCAATACACTTCTTGACTATAGTGGTTGAATCAATGCTGAGTGCTAGGAGAGTGGGACATTTCCAAGGTCTTTGAACGTCCATATGAACATTGCACCAGAACCTTTACTAACACCATGCATCACTTCTAGGGATCCAACCAGAGGTTGGCACTCGTTCCATGCATCATAGGTTTGTAGGAGTGTAGAGTGAAAGTGCAAGATTATAACATTTTTCAGAAGTGGAGCTATAAAGCATGAAAACATGCATATACAACTAAATAAATAGTAACAATATTTATAAGGAAGATTATATATTGTTTCTAACTCACATCTTCTATTCATCCATTCCTTGAATTTTTTTAATTTCATATTTCAACTTTCTTAAAAGAAATAAAATAAAATAAAATGAAGTAGGGGAAGTGAACGTGAAACACTAACAGCGTATCATGGCCAAAACCCTAAATCAATCATAAAAAAGAAAGGGGAAACTAAAAAATATTCCTTATTTGGATTTGAGATTGAAAGGCAAGGGATCCCAACACAGGGATGTGTTGCCCATCCTTCAAACCAACTAGACAAAGAAAAAGGAAAAAGGACAGGAAAACATAATCACTAGAAAAAAGGGAAAAAAAGAACATAACTTAAAATGCTTAAACTTCACAAATATATGGGGTTCAACTCAGACCATCCTGGCATCCCCAGCGAAGTCGTCAGTATGTAGCACCTTGACAAAAAAATATGTGAATGATCCTTATTCTTTTGGTTGTGGAAATTTTTAAGGAGGTCGCATAGAAACTAAATTCATGTTTTAGGAGTCGTCACCATATTTTATATGGAAAATGGGAAAATACGTAATGAGTTATTGAATCCATGATGGAAAACTAAGTTGTCATCCAATTTGAATAGATAAGAAAATAAAGAAAATGGGACGAACCTAGAGAAATCATTTTCAGCAATCTTGTTACAGTGGGGAAGGATTATCACACCCATCTTGCTTGGTAAAGCGATATCGAGCCATTTTCATACGGTTGTGAAGAGGAAAGTGATTTCAGGACCATAAAAGTAAAAAACAAATAGATAAACAAGAAAAGACATATTTTTGTTGGTGTGTGGGATTTTAGGGCTGAAGATGTTTGCAACTCGCCCATCATTGCCCTAAAAGTCTTAATTTTTTAGATAAATCGGGGTCATAATCACCTTAGAGTCTCCCATAGAAGAGATGCTCTAGGTGATTATGAATAATGCGTTGGATTTAGAGGATGATTAGCAGGATTGGTCTGATAATCAGATCTGATTTCACAATATTAGAATAGAATAGTAGAACAAAATACAAAGAAATATAATATAATAACTTAATAATAGTTACAGGAGAGCAATTATATCAGAGCGGTTATAGAAATTTAGAATGCTATTTTGATGGTCTACTGATGCTACTAAGGCAGGTGGTGTATGAGGAAGGGTTCTCTTATCAAGAGTAAAGCAAAAATAAAAGAAAGAGGTAGTTTGATCCTCTAGCTTTAGGAGGTTTGAAAAGGGCATGTAATACTATGGATATGGGGGGGGATCTTAGAGCTCATGGTTATGGGTAGAAACTTCTAGAAGTGATATCAAATCACCACAATGTGCCATGTTGGTAGAGCACATGGATTGAGGTGATTTACCATGAGGCATGTGGTGGATGGCTCAAATCCTTCAGGTGTCGTAGTTGGATAAACAAATTTCTCAATGTACTAGAAATTCCAAGAATATTCTGGATAAATTCAAAGAAAATCACAAAGAGAGATAATGGTATTATCCTTCATATTGATCAAGGGAAATTAATTGAATATTTGTGGGGAAAAAGAATATTTTATTGATGATAATTAAACGAGGCAATGTATGAAAAAGAGCTTATTAAAAGCATAATTGCAGAGCAAATTTCACTTTTAGTCAAAAAAGAAGGTTACTATACAGATAGCCCCAAACAAGGTAGAATGGGTGAACAAGGGTGGAGTAAATATGGAAAAAAATAAGAAAAATGATATATGTGGGAAATGGATGGAATGTGGAATGGACTCCAGTATTAGACAAACAAATAGCATTAATCGTAAATTTCTAATTATTGAGAAAAAATGAGGTGCTAACAAAAAGGTTACAAAAGTTCATTGAATTAGCTCTTATCCACGTAAAACCAACTAGACAGGGGAAACTAATATTACATTTCAAGGTATGTTTAAACTGATACATCAAAATATAGAAAGGGGTATTTTTAGATGTATTACAAAATGGTTGTGTGCATATCTATGATGTTTGGACATTTCATGAGGAGGTGATTGGTAGGAGCATACCAGTTTAGATGCCAAACTTACCTAACACCCAAAATACACATAAAATGGTGAGGGATCTTCTTGGTATGGAAGATACAACAAATGACCATGCTACTAAAATGGTAGAGGAACTCACAAATCTTTGATGCACAAATATTTTACAAGCTCCTCAAGGAGGTTGATCAACCTCGTTATAGAGGTTGTAAAAGTCATTCTAAGTTATCTTACTGGTTCCTTTGCTATATTTGAATGAGGAATAAAGATGGTCCAAAAGCTCTTCCACAAAGTTGTTACGTTGGATTACATAGGATTGAATGGGGCTTATAAAACTTATTTACTTACTTAAGATAGAATATGAATTACAAGTTAATTACGTAGGAAACTATGTTGATCACCTTTTCCTTACTCCAAGATAGATGACTTTTATGTATGCACGTCATACAAACACTATTTCCCCAAAGTACGCTTGAATGAGTTATAGAAATGCATACTCCTCTTCCCATTTCAAACCCCCACTTCTTTTTAGTGTAAGAAGACTTGACAATGTGTTATGAAGTGACAAATTATTTGTTAGACTAATGAGCCAGGTGTAATGCAGCCAGTCACAAAATACTAATTTCTTAACATCTGAATCAAACCTAAGTACAAATAGTTTTCCGTGAAGGAAGAATTGCCTTAAATTGAATAATAAAAGGGTGTTTCCACACAAGATCGAGACACCGATAATGAATTTTGATAATCATATTATGAAGATGATTCACTTTATAAATATATCTAGAATTTCACAGTTGTGTCCATAATCCTTCAGAATTAGATGAATGGTTGACTTATCTTTCTTCCTATTTATATTATCATGGTAGATTTATTTAAAAATATCAATTTAGACCATCAATGCATCTTAGATTAGACCATAATAAAAAAATAAGTGTAAGTTTATTTTTCTACTACAATTTATGTTTATATCAGTCTTTCAAATTCTATTGATATAATGATCTGTGTCATTTTAAGGAGCATCATACTCATGTGGCTAGGCTGACATTGATGAAGATCGCCACACCACTTGAAGGAAATTGAATACATTATAGATCTTAGGAAACTTGGATACAATATGTTGATTGTTGTCAACATCAAAATTTATTTTTTCCTATTAATTCTTCTAACATTGATCAAACAATGTATGATGATACTCTGGTTCAATAATAAATATTTGTTTTTGGTGATTTGACAGTCTTGTGGAAAACTTTTGTGTGAATGTTCTTATTATGTCATGTGGATATTTTACAATATTACTTAGGTCTTTAAATTTCAAAAATTGAAATTTGTTAGGGTAACTACATAAAAATCAAGAAATCAATGAATAAATAAATAATTTCTATTAGTCCTTCATATCTATATTCACGAAGGTTTTAGAACCTCAAAAATGTAGTGATGTAAACCAAATTAATCATCAAACTTATATTGACATGGGCCAACTAGCCCCTCAAAAATAACATTAGTGAAGGCATTAGCCCCTAAAAATATATTTTTCCAGGACCATCAAGTCCCTCATAATGTATTTATGAGGATTAAACAAGCCCTCAAAATTTTATTTATGAGAATTAAGCAAGTCCTAAAAATGTATTTATGAATACTTAATAATCCCTCAATATAACACTCTTGTGGGTCACTTAGTCCATTGGAATTGGAAATTTGAGGGCCATTGCTATTTTTCATAGGAGTTCTCCTCACAAAACATTTGTGAAGGCTACGATCACAATCGTTCTTATTTGTGAGTGGGGTGTACAGAGGAGCTTGTCACATGATTACCCACGAAGAAAGACTAGTTTTTTTAATAATGCACGCTTATCCTTCATCGTCCAATATTATGCCTCTTTTTTCCGGAAGGTGTGCATGTCATGTTGGAGGGTTAGCATCTCTCTTAATTGTTTCGGACGGGGTGGTAATGCTTCAACTTGCTGAGGGAGGGATTTCATAGAATAGACAACGTTGGTGAGATAGAAAAACTGCAAGATAATAACTTGTGTGTTTGAGGTTACTAGTGAACGCACACATGCACATGCACCTGACATATAAAATCTGTTGGAAATATGTGGGGAGAGGACTCGTCCGTGAAAGGGTCCATACGGTAAAAAATATTTGTTGGTTGTTTGAAAGGAGAGAATCAAGAAACTGTTTCCGTGAGATGAAGAGAGAAAATATATAATTAAAGATAATAAAAGTTAATAAGAGAGTGTGTGTGAATAAATATTTGTAAGAACAAAATTCCTTGAAAAAATGAGAAAAGAGAGTGAATCAAGGAGAGCGCAGCATCAAACTCACTTTTTTATAGTAGTATAGATTATGTTAGCTAAAGCAATAGTAGTTAAACGTTATCTCGCATAGGCGTCAAATTCTCTAGCAAAAGTAGTGTCGGCGTTATTGTAACTATAAACCTTGTCTAAAAAGTGAGGAGAGGAGTGTTGATGGGGTAGTAACGCTCCTTTTTTATCTGGTTCATAGTCTGAGGACTTGCTTATTGGTCATGTCATGGTGGACTTTGTGCAATTTCAAGCATTTGTGTGATGCGATGATGGAGGACTATGCATGGCCAGGTCGATCACTTGCTGCACAGTTTGTGCAGACCTTCTGCTCTGCTCCAATAGTAATGTGTTAATTGTCAGCCTACTCATGAAGATGCACCGTAAGCATGATCGTTTGTTATTTGTGCTAACGTGCTTTGATACACTCTTGTGGGCGGGGGTTCTGAATTGTGTCCGTATGAGACGGGACAGTTTGGTGAGGGGGTGTGCATAACATTCCCCTAACGCGTTGGTCGATTCATCCTTGATTATAGGGAGAACTTTCCATTGTGCTATTTTTAGTGGGCGTCTTGTGGCAGACGAGAATGATGTCGTCTTGCTAGATACTGTTGTCATCATTCCACACTGCAAGATCATCTTCTCTAGTTCTACTTAACTGAAGAGAAGTTAGTTTACATCAAGTAGCATAAGTCAGCTAGAGGGAGCAAGAGTGTGATCGTCTTGAAGAGGAAAAAGAATTCATGCTCTAGGTGTGCTTTAGTGTCACTTAGGATCCTACTAGTAAATGCACGTACATTACACGTGGCAATTATATATTAAATGAATAACGAGATTATATCTCGGAAAATATTCATCATAAAGGTTTGGTTGTATTTTATTGTAAAATAGATATACTTGAAGGACTCTATTGGAAATTTTCTTATGTTTTGGGTGTTTTCTTTATGTGCTTGTTTTTTCTATGATCTAAAATTATTCACAATATGTAACATTATGCTTCTTCTTTATCAGGGAAACTTTTTTCACTCCAATAATATGGTTTAATATGATATCTTTGAATAATTGTGGTATATCAATTTGATATTGAACTTGTTCATGATATTGCAAATATAATAATGAATATATGCCAAGACATATACAATATTTGTCACTTTCATTTATAGAAGTAAAATTATTATGCTAATAAAATATTAGGCTATATTTAAAGTACTATATGTTTGAATTTTTAAAATGTAGTTAGTTCTATTTTTATCTTAAATATTTCAAATATTAACAAATATATCTCTTGCATTTTCCGAGGTAACTCCTCTTTACAATTATTGTAAAGATTATGTTGCAAGGAAGTAAATAAGTGAGATTTCAATTGGCCCAATATGTGGGTTTCATCATATAATTTCAATAAAATATAGTGTATGTCAATTCTTCCAACATTATATAGATGATAGAACGATGAGCCACTCATGTGTACCCTTTTAGGAAATGAGTTGTGAAACAACAACACGGTAACTTATAAAAAAAATATTTTATACAAACATAGTAATGTCTAGCAATGTATTATGATAATATGAATATGTAAAATTTAAGTGATAATTATATCATAAGGACTAAATGAAATGTCCATCCATCTTGCATATGTACAAGTAAATGAAAACTTAACCCTTTTGTATCGTGTCAGACAAAAGATAGTGTATTCAATATTAAAAAAACTCAACATAATATCACGAGAAGATGTGGGTTTTCATGAAAAATATTTTCTACTGCAATATTGAATGAAAAATGAGTTGAGCCATATCCTTTTTAGGGGCCAAAATTGTTGATCCTTTAATATGAAATACATTCACGTCACAAAGAACAGAAAAAAAATAACAAGGCAACATAATATTGAAGACTCAAAGAGTTGTGAATCGGACATAGTTGATAATTTAAATATCATATTTATATACAATACATGGAAAATATAAATTTTTTTATGATCGAGAGAACCCACCCCGGGCAAAGCCGACATGGTAAAATCTCGAGGCATGAGAGGGTATGGTCTGGTCACCCCCCTCCCGCGATATAAATGAATATGTTGAGCGATTAAAAATGGTTTTTCCTTCAAAAAGGGGTGGGGATTGATACCCACATTGTATCATCTAAAGTGAAGTTAAAATTTAATCTTCTTAATATTCAACTATGTAATGATAACATGCCACACTCACTACTTTCAGAAAGAGGATTTGATACCCACACATATCATCTAAATTCAAGCTAATATCTAATAGATTCTAGTATCAAACAAAGTAATTAGAACTTGCAATGATACTTCTTGAATATATACTTTTTAAAGTGAAGAAAAGTTCTTTTAATAAAATGATGTATAAACTAAATAATTATTATCATACTATATGGTTTCATATCACATGATCTTAAATTTGTGATTACATCAGTAGATCTTATTTTTTTCATGCGTTCAAAAATCATTGTCTCAGTGCCATTACTTTGTTAATACAACAAAAAATAGGGGGTTGCTAATTTGTTTTCCAGTGGCAATGCAATAGCTATTTTATTTCAATTATAATTTGTCCTTCAATCTTTATCACTTTCTGATGATATCAATATTTATATTATCACTAAAACTAAGATCGAAGCATATCATTTTCTTGAGGTTTTGTTATGTAGTCATATAGTACATCTCTTGATGTATGCTAGTGAAAATGATTTCCCATATTAAATGATAATAAAATCTTTTGAATTATTTCCAAATAGCTTGCACATCGACACAACTTTATTTTATTTTTTCCAAGTCAATATTGTTATTCGTCATGATAAACTCTTAGTTTATTTGTTTACACACAAAATTAGGTAATAACATATAATCTCTATAATGATGGTTGTGTCTAGTGTGAGAGAGTGTCTCATAGTTGTTTCTATGAAGCAATATCACATTGATGTCATTAACATATCAAGTGACACCATTGACCCTACATAAGTCATTGAGAGTATTAGGTTAACACACGATTTAGAAGTTTATTGAGCTTGCTTATTCTATCTAAAAGAACTTCCAACACCAACATTAACAATTTCTTATATACTTTATAAATTTGCCTTTTAAATGGTGTTTTATCCAATAGTGTATAGTGAATTCCATACAAAGATTCCCTCCATTTCTGCTGGAATTGGTTCTAAAGGTTATGGCTAGCATATTCTTTCTTATATGGTGTTTAAATTGAGAAACTACATTTTTTAATATCATTAAATAGTGAAACTGTTTGTAAAGAGATCACATAAGTAAAATATATGGAAAATAATGGTACCATTTGTATAGTTCCCTTTAATCTATGATGTAATTGTTAACCAGAATTGTGATTCTTAACATTGCAACATTTTGATTATCCAATGAGTGAAAATCAATATAAAGGCTATGGAACTTGGGAATATGGACCCCACAAATCCTAAAATCAAAATTTTAATTTTATGAGGAATTACTTTTTTGTAATATAATTTAACTTGTTATGTATTTTGTATTCATTATTGAAGCCAATATTTCTATGAAACCATTCATTGGTTTAAATTTTAAGATAGGCATGGATCATATGTAGTTGTGTTCATTGTATTGGACATAGAATTATTTTTGATGTCACATTGTTTGTACGATATATATTGTACCATATTTATTTTTCAAAGTCTTTAATATTGAATTGAGAAAACATGAACACATTATAAAACCTTGTTAGAAATCTATAAATTGGTCAATTTTTCATAAAAATTTTCAAGTATAAACCATTCACTCTATGGGCTATTAAATTGATTTCTTACAATTACATCCCCCTTAGAAAGATAGGTGATGTTACATACCCTTGGAAGGATAATGATGCAAAGTAAAAGAGTTATTATCTCTACAATACACACAATCATGACAGACATAATTTTAAGAGTTATGTAATGCATGACATTTTCTTACTAATTTGCTAATATACAACTACAACAGGTTAACGATATTTTACTTCTTTACTAATTTTCTTCCAAAGAAATTAAACAGTTTATATAATGAAAAAATAAGAGAAAGTCATGCTCTATCAATCCAATATTCTTATCTATTTGTGGGCAATATCAATTAAGTTATTATCTCACTAATCAAAATATTTATTAATTATTTTCATAAAGCTTATTTTTCATTGATAAGATAAATACTAACTCACCAATGACATATTTATAGAATTATATTTATAGTTAGATTCCAATTACAATGAAAATTTAGTTAGCAAATTATTGTAGTACATATCAAGTAAAGGAAAAAATGTAAATTGGCACCTCTTCTAGTTTCCATCACGTTATTTGGAATTATATTGTCATATATATGTGTGTATATAAAGATATATATACATTATATATCGTGGAAGAATGAATACATATGTTTGTAAAATAAGAGCACATTCTTATATGAATAAAATAGATTTCGAAAGGACTTCTCAATTACAGAACCATTTGGAAAAAAATGAAAAACATAATGAATGAAAATTATTTACTTCATTACCCTGTTAGACCAAAGTGATGTTCTTAAGTTCAAACATCAAAGTTTTTTTACAAAATTTCACCACAATTTAAGCATGTGAACTGGTTTCCTAAACACCAAAGTCGTAGTATATCTCTTAGGTATATTTTGTATGTATAGAAAACTCAAGTTCCAGACAACAAGACAAAATTATGTGTGTGTATGTATGTATGTATATATATATATATATATATATATATATATATATATTTATTTATTTATTTATTTATTTATTTATTTATTTATTTATTTATTTATATATTACCATGAAAAAATGAATAAATATGTTTGTAAAATAAGATAATATTCTTATATGAATAAAATAGATTTTGAAAGAGCTTCTCAATTACATAACCATTTGGAAAAAAAATTAAAATCATGATGCATGAAAATTATTTTCTTCATTACTTCTTAAGTTCAAACATCAAAGTTTTTTTCAAAACGTCACCACAAGTTTAAGCATGTGAACTGGTTGCCACAAGAGAATGTGCAATGGATTAATACTACATTAATATATTATTTAGGGTTTTCCTTAATAAACACTAAAGTCGTAGTATATCTCTTAGGTATATTTTGTATATATAGATAACTCAAGTTCTAGACAACAAGACCAATGTAACTAAAACAACACATTTACACATCTAAAAATTTGCAATGAAATGTACTAAATCTATAAATGTATCCACCACGTCGTAGAAAATACGTTGATAACCTACATGACAAATGTAAATAAATCCCCTCTTGAAAAATAGTGTAAGTAAATAACTTTCCTTACATGAAGTGGGGGGATGGATAACATGAGTTTGGTGGTTTTTGTTCTAGGCATGACAATGGGTAAAATCAGGTAAGTTTTCTCAAAGCTAAGTGAATCTTCCTTATGTCTTCAAATGAAATAACATATGCTCGAGCTCCTACCACATTCTCTCCAATCTAAAAGTGAAATCAAAATGTCATAATGATTGGATGTCTTAGACATTCACTGGAATATGAGAGGTGAAAATATATCCAATTAGTGACAATAAGAAAACAACAGATATGGAAACAAAACTTAAGATACTACTCTCCATGCTCGAATATGTTTTCATAAAAACATTATATTAGTAAACATGTACACAAATTCAAGAAACTCTGAGTTCTAAACTTTGCATATGTGACCAACCTAGGACACCCAAGTAACAATTCAAAATATAGAGGGAGAGAAATAACAAGGTGGTTCACTTAAATGGGTCTAGATTTTGATGTTTAAAATCTAAGTAAAAAAGCAAAGAAATAAAATTAAAAGATGTTAGCAATAGTTGTGGCCATCGAGGCGTGTGAGAGAAAATGTCTTAAAGTATATTTATGTAGCTCTCGATGATGGACTCCTCCGCAGTAGATGAGGACAATGGTCACTCTTTCGGGATGTAACAACCATTTCACCATCAAATGTGCACATACAAGTCGAACTGTTTTTATCTTTTTTGAAACCAAGAAAGAGCTCCACATTACATTATTATATAAATACTAAAATTTCGAGAGGAGGGAGGTTTCAGAGCTCACTCATATGGGAATAAAGTTCCACTTTTTCCTTTGAAGTACTACTTGTATACAACACATTTTACCTATAAACTTTAAAGCAAAATGTTAACATCGGTATAATAATCATAAAAATTGGCTTATTCACACATTCATCCCGTGAAAGGTATGACGTGATGAAATGGAGGGTATACAGAATAATAACGTAAGTCATAGAGTAACAAGGAGCTATGTTAAAGAACTCAATCACCTAGCAGGTTAGTCGTCAACTGCAATGGCCATATGGCTCCTCTACCGCCACAATACACATGAGACCATAGGACAGATCTCATAGTTGAAAAGCTTGAGCCCATTGGCATAGCAAGGGAAGATGGTTCCAAATAGCTCGATCCTTTGGTGCCTGGAATATGTTAACGGCTTGGCAATGATCTCATCTTCTTTTTCGGAAACTCCCTAAACATGAGAAGAGCAACTAAAAACTGTATTGGCAGACCCAAAGTTGGGGAAGACATACCAATGTGCAATATTCGTGTACTGCACGGAGAACAAGTAGATTATGATATATGTAATGATGATGAAGATGAAATCCTGAACCAAGAAACATGATCAAGCATTTTGAGGCACCTTGATAGAATTGGATGGAGAAAAAAGTTGACAACATGTATATCACGGTATTGGTGGTCCATTAATGCACTCGCAAGAGATACTAAGAACAGGCTGCTCCAATCATGTATTCATCTAACACGAAAACAACAATAGGGACGTTAGGTCACTATGCACCCCTAGTGTCCTTTCTGAAAATACGTTAAAATAAAATGTCGATCAACCAGCTGTGCCAGTCACTACAACATGTTACGGTTGAAAACTATATAAGAACGTGCTAATTGATAGTCACGGATTCAGATTTCAGAAGAGAAAACTCGATACAAGATTATTTAGTTACCAGTCTTTCACCTTCTTGATCTGCAATGATTTGCACTTTAGTTTTAACCATTAATTGAAGACTGCAGTAGAAAGTATGTTCAATGTTGCACTATCCTTGGGAGACCAGTGCAACTACATTCTTGCGGTAAACAATACATCGAGTAATGAGAAACAGTCACCGAATATACTGAATATAATAACTTTAAAAAAAAATCGAAACCAATTTAATTCTGTCGACGTACCAGAGCATGATGCAACAGTAGCGAAACTGGATTATCTTCTGAGGCATTACCAAAGAGCGCACTAAATCCATCCGATGTGGCATCACTACTGTAGATATCCTGACCCCCTCTTCTAGTCTTCAGCCTCTTTCTTTCTCTCCATACTTCCTCCCTATACACTCAAATTAACTCCTATAGTTAGTTTAGCCGTCGCCCTCACCTCCTTGCGGATGCTGGTTAGATAGGCCGGTTCAATGGGAAACCATATGCACCAATCGATACTATAACACAGGTTAGTTCTAAAAGTCGTCGCACTTGATCGTGCTCCTCCAGAACTAAGGTGTATTCTAAGTCTTCAGACCATATGCTATTCCCGCCACTCGCATTGCACCTCAACCCCATGTCGATAAACAACAGCATGCTCCAGGCTACAAATTGGTAAAGCAGAACAACCACGAGATCATCTTCCTCCTAGAAGACGTTCTTTACAATTAATGGTTTGGGTTTCTCAGAACTTCAGGGAACGACGGGATAAGAAATTATAATATTACAGTTGCCGCTTTTGTAAACCTAAGTATGATAGAAACTCCATCCAATTTTTAGGGATTCAAGGAATTAGAGTCCAGTTTCATTGGATCACGAGGACATACGAATACAACTAACTGATATATGATAACAATCATAGTGGAGTCCAACTTTTTTACGGGATTATGGAGGACGGAGACGAGCGGTGGTTTTTAGTATGGTAAATAGTAGATAGTTGGTGTCGATGGTGTGCTCCCCCGGGACTTGGTAAAATCCTTCAGGATATAAGGGTATCCTAAAGCATGACCCATTAGATTCGGAAGTCCGCTCATACAGAAGTATTTCTGTTGATCTGAAACATATTTCAATCTGTTAGTTAGAAGTCCCCTAATGCTTCTGGGATGCCCCTCAATAATGCACCAGAGGATATGGATATCGTCTGGTATATGCTTTCCATCTCAAACTTGATAAAGAGGACGTTGGCAAAGATCATGTGGATGACATGATGCTAGAGTGAATATTGGTGACCTTTGACGAGCTAGATCGGTATTGTTGTTGTCATGTAAATTTTGACCATACTTTTTTTTGGAGTCAAGTCACTAGTACAATATTGGTCATTTTGAACGGCAGGTGTTGTTCAACTTGCACCAAGATCAACGGGTGGGTTGGCAGGTCTTGAAACAACCGTTGAATATGGTCCGTCTTCCGTATCTCCGTTAATCTTGGATACAAGCTAGGCGGTTCCATCTGGATCAGCGGTGCTTGTTGTTCAATTTGACTAGTCAAAGAATTATAAAATATAAACAAAGACAACTGGAAGAACCGTTGCATTTGAGCCTTTTAATATTAAATAAAAAAATACCAAACAGAGTGGCACGAAGCCGTCTGTTTGTTCTCCATGTTTGTGCAGAAGGTGCAGCCAATTTTTTCTCATTCCATGTATAAACTGGAACAATACAATTGTCTTAAACTCCATTAAATACAGTTATACATATTCTCCATGAACTATTTTGCGTTCTTTTCATCACATGAAACAATAGTAAGAAAATCTAACAAAAGCTAAGGAGAACAACAAATCGTGTACAATCTCATAATGTACTAGAGAAGCTTAATGAGAATCTAAAATCCATCTTCCTTGCCATTGTATCAGCTCTATACATCATCTCAGAATGTGCTCGTCTTAGAATAGATTTGACCACCTTTCGGCTCCTCATTGACATTTATATCCACATAAAACTTTGCATTAGGCCGAGACTTTGAGATTGGCTCGACATTGGGATAGAGCGGACACAAGCTAAACATTCTTTCTCAATTGCCACAGCCACCTCCTCCTTGTCTATGTCTGTCTAGTTGAGATTATTCACTTATTTTCAAATATTCTTCGCAGTTAAAAGCACGTTAGCTAAAAGTTCATCAAATCTAAGAGAAAACTTATGTACCTTTACAATGGAGACCAACAAGATTGCCAAAGCAAGATTGTCAAAGGCACACCACCAACGCAACAAGCAACTCTATTTCTAAGCCTTTACACATGCCAACTGCCAAAAAAGTCAAGTACAAACCAACAATGCTACCAGTTGCAGTCAACATCATAACAACCCAATGTACAAGATGAAAACAACCAGCTACTCAACAACTAAAATGGAACTTCCAACACCCTAGCCTTAACCAGGGATTATTGACTATGAGGGCGTTCACCCAAGCCTTAACAAAATCCAAACAAACAACAGACAGGTAGACCCAGGTCATTAAGAGAACAAGAGCTAGGTGCCAACAACCTTGATAACAATTCATAATATCATATAGGCGTGGAATAACTTAGCAGGCAAAAGCCCCTAAAAATTGACAGAAATTATGTTTAACTTCATGATAGAGAGCAACATGATAAACAAACATCTATGTTTCTATGAAACAATAGATCATGATTTCCATATATTGATAAGCAAACTGAAACAACAAAGTCACTAGCCAATAGTCAATATCACGATGACAAGCACACCACTTTAAAACATACCTTATTCTTGATTCAAGAGTACGAGCTGAAAGTGACTAGCTACTCAATTGCTAGAATGAAGCTTCCAACTGGTATTGACCAGGGAAAGGTCACTATGAGAGAATCAAACTAGAATCAAACAAAGATGGCAAATCTCAGCAAATCAAAATACATAACAGATAGCAGGACCCCCATGACATGACATAGAGTCCACTTCAAAGCACATACCACACTGAGAGGATCTAAAGAGATTATGTGTAAATGGGTCAAACATTCAAGAATAGAATCCCAACAAGGAAATCTTTGAATCATATGAACTTTAAATTTAAAGAACATATTTCTAGTAGATGTTCAGTCATCATTTGGTTTAATTGATATTTTTCCTACAAAATGAAAATATTCCTCCCCACAATTTGATATTGTGGGTTTTATCAGGAGATTTTAACTTTGTCATTAGCAGCTATGCGAGAAAGGTGTGTACTAATTTTAGTAATATTGATGCTAAGTGCTTCCTCAATATGATTGAGAAAAATGAACTATTGAGATTCCCTGTGAGTGTACAACATACACTTCAAAAAGGAAGTCTCATATGGCTAGACTTGATATAGGATTTTGCAATTCTGAATTGAATGTTCAACAACCTGAAGGGCACATCAGACACCTTACACGTCTAGGGTCTGACCACAATGCTATTCTCCTTAAGGGTAAAAGAAAGTTGTACTCACAATCTTCACATTTCATGTTTCAAGCTGCCTGGATCAAACATCCAAGTTTTGATAAATTTGTCTCCAAGGCTTGGAATAAAGACCTTGGTTTTGAAGAACCTCAACCTGATTTTCAGTCCAAGGGAATTGTCTTGAAGAAGGAGGTTTTTGGCAACATTTTCAACAAGAAGAAGGCTTTAATCAAATGAATGGAGTGGCTGCAATCCAAACAGAATAACAAGTAAAAGTCATGGGCTGATAAAGAAGAGGACAAGTTGCAACAAGAGTTGGAGGATGTCTTCGATTAGGAAGAGATTTTTTGGGTGCAAAAAGCAAGGATTGAATGGATTCAATAGGAGGATAGAAATAGTAACTACTTCCATAATATTTCAAATCTAGACCTAAGGAGAACATGAAAATACTAAAGGACTCCATCAGTAATTGGGTTACTGATCAGGAGACTGTCAGGAACATGGTGGTTGATCACTTCAAAAACATTTTCACTGGTCCTCAGGTGACTAAATGCTTTGAGTTAAGGGGAGATTTTTATAAGCTACAAAGAAAAGATATCAAAGCACTTGAAGAAATCCCTTCCGATGAACAAATCAAGGCACTTGTTATATGAATGGGCTAAAGGCACCTGGCCTAGATGGTATGATTTTCATTTTCTATCAGTCTAATTGGAACCACATGGAGAGATTATCTCAGCTGATATGTAGATACATTAGACAAGGAAAGTGGAAACCTATAAAGATATTTAAAGGAGGACCTAGTGTTCTAAGAAGTGTTGAGCTTTATATCTTCCATTAGATATAATAGAAATCAAATAATAGTTCTAAGATAACTAACTTTGAAGAATTGTTGTTGCTACAATTAGTTTTGTAATGCTAGTTTTGAGTCTTACTTTAACTCCGGTGTGATTTCCTCCCTTCCCTTCAGTGTACCCCAACTGTCAACAATGAAAAACAGACAACACAATGTACTAGGCAGTGAAGAACAGACAAAGAAAGAATCCTAGCACCTCAAGATTGACATTCATGTGTCTACTATGTAACCTATATTGGTATATTCTAACCTTGACTATTTTCTAATTATAGTTGTTGCCTTTTGTGACTATCTTTCACTCTTCATGCTTCATCATATTCCAATTTCACCCTATTCTCTGCATCTCTATTTTATCATGGACTATTGAAAGTGTAGATTCAACTTCCAATTCTTTTGCTAATCTCAAGTGGTTTACTCTTCCACTCATGTCTCCATGCACCTTTTGCAAGAATGGAAAGGGCCTTGTGAACATTTACATCACACAAGATTCATTTCAACAAGTCTACCCCATTGATTTGATACCCATCTCCATTCCTAAGCCAAAACCATCCATCTCACAAGGATTGATATCTTTGCTTACATCCATTGACAAAGCTATGGGAAAAATCCTCGAATTAAAGTATTGTATCTAAATGAGCATGATTAAATGTCACATATAGACAATTACCAACCCATTATTCCTAAACGAACACATGCTTCCTTGGCCATTGGCATGCTTGTTGAGGAAGACGCCTAGTCAGCCAGTCGCCAAAGGTAGGGCTATCCAACCATCCATGTAACAATAAGTAACTTTTGGGTGCCCGTCTAGCCAACCGGGTAGCTAGGAGGTCGCTTAGCCCATTTGTCTGACCTGCTTGCTTCCCAATACAAATGGTGAATGCCTCTTTGAATGCTTTATCTAGAAACATCTCACCCGTCATTGTCTTATAGAATTTTCCATGTTCTCCTAATTCTTGTCAACAACGTGATTCACCCTAACCCAATCCATGGAAAGGGACTGCTTGACTCCAATGGGAAGAATAGATAGGAATAGATCCCAAGAGAGTGCCATCACAGACGAGGGCTAAGTCCTCAATTGGGATGCAGACGGGGAATATCGTGAAATTCTTGGTGTGGTTGTCTTGCCTGCAAGTGGCACGTAAGGAATTAGTGATGAAGATGATAATGTTTAGGAATAGGAGAAATCTATGGGTGAGGATGCATAACTATGGATAAGAAATTGTATTCAATATCCTTGTTTTAGTTAAGTGTATTCAAGCTGGAATACAATCAAGTTCCTAGCCATCAGATTATATTCCTACAGCTGTTTGACAGTACTGTAATCTCTCTCCTTTGAATTCCTTTCTCCCATACTTCTCTCCATCTCTCCTTACACGCAAAAACCCAATTGTTTCCTCTTCCCAACGTTCCCACGACCAGTTGCTGCCAAGGCGTCGGTGGGTAAGTTTTCGTTAACGGACTCTGCAGCCCTCGCCCCCTGACATCTCATCAAGGAGACCCTCTCCTTCATGGTCAAGTGTTGCCATCGCAGACAAATACTAAACCTATACAACATTAATCAATCACAATCATGTACCAGTTAATTATGAACAACGAGTAGATTAGGATGTTATAAAGATACAACAAATTGATACAACAAAACAAAGATAACCACTAACTTAATTAGGACTAAGTTAGATATGAAAAAATAATGAGGAACACATAATTGGCTAGAAATCATAACAATGACTTGGTGGCACCTGGTGACGCAGCGGGTGACAGCAGGGAGAGTGGCACCAGCAAAATCCAAGTGACAATGTGTAACATACCAGATCTAGAACCCTACCCTATAACTTTGATCCTTTTTTGTTTGACCAAATAAGTTTGAGGTTAGGATGATCCTAATAATCTAATGCGTGAATAATGTAATATAATACATCAAATAATTAATTTGGTAATAATAAAATGATAAAAAACTTAATTACATGCACACATTGGTTAATGGGCCTCTAATGGGCCATATGATGTAATCCATGTAATAAAGACTCAAAATAAAGAATAGACTCCAAATTCGTAATCTACACATAAAAATAAGCCTACATGTCAATTTTCATTTAATTTGGACTACCTTGAAATAATATGGTAAGTTAAGAGAGAGAAATTGTCTAAAAAGTGTAATTAATAAATAAATATAATAATTGACTCCAAAAGAGGAAAATAATCTTAGATTCGTAATCTACATAATAAATATAGCCTTTGGGTGAATTTTCATCCAATTTGGAGAAAGTTTGCTTAAAAGGTAAAATCAGGAGAGAGAAAATATGTAGAACCTTCAAAATATTATATAATTACTCAAATAACTCCAATATGTAAAATTGATGGCAAATTCGTATCCAACACATTAAATGTGACTTGTGGGTTAAGTTTCATAAAATTTGGATAATCCTAATACCATTAATGAAGGAGGAAAGAGAAAATAGTAATTTATTTATTTGACACATTAAAAGTTTCCAAAAGGCAAAACTAAGTGCATAATCGAAACTTACATGCCTTTATTGGCCTCTGTGCAAAATTTGGTTTAATTTGGATAATGTTTGGACCCTCAATTTTCTTTGGAAAGAAACTTAATCAAACCTTATTTAAATGCAATATAATTTCTCAATTTCTTTGTCACGCTGTTTTGATTTTCCTTTCCAAAATTCAGGTGTTTTTGTGTCCGTTGGATCTAAATCGCACGACTTCTACCTTTTCCTCTACCTCCGTCTTTGCTGGGTTCCATGCGAACTGGGAAACCAGTTCTGATCGATTTTCTTTCTCCGATTTCTCCCTCATCTCTCTATATTCTTCTTTGATTCTTTCTCCCACTCCTTCCTTATTCTTTTCCGCACCTTCTCGTCCTGATTTCTTGGGTATTTATACCCCGATATCCCAAACCATGGGGCACCGCCAATGCTCTCTGTTTCCGCCCCTGTTTTCCCGTTCTTCTCTTCTCCTTGCCACCGCAGGCGAACGGACTGCTGGGAATTAGTTCCCTGACCTCCGCTGGAGTTCCTTGAATCATTTGATCACCTTGGTTTGGCATCGTTTGTTCCCGAGTATGTTCCCCCAACTCGCACTGTCTTGTCGCAAGAAGACCTGGTGGTGGCCGGCGCGTCAGGCCATCGCGAAGCCTGGAGAGGGCTTGGATCGGTTCAGTTCGATCTCGTGAAGCTTCCTGGATAGTCAATTCGTTCCCAACACTTACAGGTTGCTTTTCCCTCTTTTTCTCTTCCTTCTAGTTTGTCTGCTCTTATGTTGAATTCATTGTCTTTTGAAAGCCTTGAACCTCGCGTCTTCATATCTGAATCTGATTGACTCCAGTGAACTCAATGGTGTTATCGCCGTTTGGTTTTGGCCTCTGTAGACTGGTTTGAGTTCCTGGCCGTCGAGGTTGCTGCGACCTGTGGTGTTCGTGATTCTGTGAGAACGAGGAAGACAACCATGGCGATTGGTCTGGTCTGCCCTTCGGTTTCCCTTATCTTTTGTTTTTCTTTCTGGGGCAATTTAGTCATTTCACGCTCATATCCTTTGCTTTGGATCGAGTCAAACGAGCCACTGACCCGATGACTTGGCTGGCACTCATTGGGCCATGTCATGTGGGCCCATCCTGTTTCTCGTGGATTTTCTCGCCTATGTGGTAATATCTAATTATTTGATTGGTCGAATTTCTAAAATCCATAACTAATTAGTGGATGATCAGAAAAATATAAAATAATATTCGTTGGATTCAGAAAAATAAGATCTAACTAATGATATATGTTTTAATAATTGAATCTAAAGGTTAATAACATGTGTTTTTAATGAATCTAATTAATGATGAATTAACTTGTAAAAATTCATAACTAATAATTTATAAGTCAGAAAAATATAATAAAATATGTTTTGAACTCAGGAAAATATAATCTAAAATATGGAATCATTTTGGAAACCTAATTCATATATTAATAAAAAGGTGATTTTTAGGGTTTTGTATATTAATGGAAACCTAACCCTAATTCCACATATATGCTAAATAGGTGTTTTGGAAGCTTCGGCTTGGACCTAGAAGTGACTTTGGATCTGTTTGACTCTGAAGTTGAGGTATGTTGTATCTCCTATTCATCCATATTGAGCAATTCACCTATCTTATCTTTCTTTTGACTTTTGCCTACACAAAATGTCTTATCTCTTGATATCATGGTCCGTGTGAACTATCTTGCTTGTTATGGACTTAGATATTCTCTTGCTATCTATCTTGTGCCGTGGTGCATGATGTTCTCTTTTATTGTTATGTGCCACTTGGAAGTGGATGTTATATGTTTGTGTTGTCCATTGTGTGATGGAAACCTTTGTATCATATTCTGACTAAACTATTTACTTGCCTTTATATTTACATGCAAATGTGAATCAGTAGCACTAGAATAATGTAAATTACTTTGGTTTTCGGTGTGTGCCCTTTTTGTTTATGGGATGGTGGTGGTGGTGCCCCATACCCGAGTTTCAAGGATATGAAGCCTTGGCTCAACTTTTATATATATTGGGAGTTTGACGGTGAGTCATTCTCTATCAAGTTTTCAAGGATGTGAAGCCTTGGCCGCCTTTGTATTTTATATTTTTCTAGGACTATGTTTATCTCACATGCATGCAGGTTTGATGATTGGTTGTGGGGTGTGTGCCCTACTACCTATCTATGTGCTTTTGTTGCACAAATTTTATTGTTTATGGCAAGTATCCTCTTTTATCTCCTTTGGTTATGAGCTTTTCTCTTGATACCCGTTTGGGTGATACTTATCTTTTGCATGGGAAGCATTCATACTTGATGTCCTTAATGTCATATATTGCTCATGCTTTTCTTTAGAATGCACATACCAGCCTTTGCTGATGTCTCCTTTTATTTCTGTTTTGCTGGGGTATGCTTCCAACCCTAGGTGGAAGACTTGGATGCATGGCATGTTGACCTAGACTTAGTTTGTGATGATGAAGCTTGGAGACAATCTTGAGGTGGTTTAGATTTCCTCTACATGGATCCTTATGATGTAAGTTTGTAACCCTTTATTTTATAATTGAATAGTCAAATATTTTCTTCCGCTGCTATACATTGGTCTTTTTATTACCATTATATAAATTTGAAAATTTTACACCCACTCCATCATACCTTCTGAGTGTGTTTGGACTGGAGGTTTTATTGTTCAAATTTTTAGTAGAGAAGTGGTTTCACTTCTTTACACAATGTCTTCTTGTGGCTTCAGACAATGATGACCAATTTCATGGCAGTCGGTGACTACCATTGGAGAGAGGCACGAGGGCTAGGGCTCAGTGGGAAAATCAGGATAGAAACACAGCGGTGCACACTATTTACACATGGTCAAGGTAATAATCAGGAGAGAAACATGCGCACTGCTTGCTTCCCAATACAAATGGTAAACACCTCTTTGATTGCTTTATCCCAAAATGTCTCACCCATCATCACTCATATAGAATTTTCTATATTATCCTGATTCTCATCAACAACATGATTCACCCCAACCCAATCTATGGAAGGGGGCTGCTAGACTCTAACGGAAAGAAAAGACAGGTATAGGTCCCAAGAGAGCGCCATCACAGGCGAGGGCTAAGTCCTCAATTGGGATGGGGATGGGGATGGGGAATATCATGAAATTCATTTGTGTGGTCATCTTGCCTGCAAGTGGCACGTTAGGACCTAGTGATGAAGATGATAATGTTTAGGAGTATGAGAAAGCTATGGATGAGGATGAAAAACTATGGATAAGCAATTGTATTCAATATCTATGAATAATAAACTGAATTCAATATCTTTGTTTTAGTTAAGTGTATTCAGCAACTTCTTGTGGCCTTCGGGCAAGGACGACTGACTTAATGGCAATTGGTGACCGCAATTGGAGAGGAGCACAAGGGATAGGGCTCAGTGGGACAATTGGGAGAGAAACGCGGAGATGCGCACTATGTACAAAGGGTCGGGGTATTTTCCTGCCTTGGGGCACTTAAATGTTGGTGAGAGACTGTCGGTTGGACTAAAATCGGACCGAGTCACCAATTTACTGATTGAACGGTCGGTTCGCCAATTTTACTCCGATTGAACACATATCCATACATATACATACATACATACATACATATATACATATATATGCCGACAAGACGGTTCCGATATATATGCCGACAAGGAGTGGCTCAAGTGGTCAAGTACGGTGTCTCCTCATGAAGGGACTCAGGTTCGAATACCAGTTTCCGCCTTGATTTACCACCCTCCCGAGCATTCGGCTTCCGCAACGAGTGTGGGAGAAGGGGGGAGAAATCTTTCTCTCTTAATCCCATATATATATATATATATATGTATACCTCTGAATGATTCACGAAATTTTTTAGAATCATTGCCCATTATGTTACCAATAACTGACCACCTTTTATCCAAACTTCCTGAATTGATTGAATTCTAATGTTTCCCCTTGACTAAAGATATCACGAGTACCGAATTTTTGACTATGCATACATTTGCATATTGAGCCCATTATGTCGGTTATGAAAATTATTAAGGTGACATTTTTGGAATGTCTAAACTTGTTCCTTCTTTATTTATTTATCACCAAGGTGGCATTGGTACACCACCTTGATTCTTTATTTGGAATGTCTAAACTTGTTCCCTCTATATTTATACATATATATACATATACATATATGTGTATATATATACTACTATAAAAAGAGCGAGTTTGATGCTGAGCTCTCCTTGATTCACTCTCTTCTCTCCTTTTTTCAAGGAATTTTGCTCCTACAAATATTTATTCCCACACTTTCCTATTAACTTTTATTATCTTTAATTATGTATTTCTCTCTCCATCCCACGGAAACAGTTCCTTGATTCTCTCCTTTCAAACAACCAACACAAATATCTTTTACCATAGGGACCCTTTCACGGACGAGTCCTCTCCCCGCACATTTCCAACAAATTTTATGTCACGTGCATGCGCACGTGACAAGAATGGCTTGTCGCTGAAAAGGTTGAGATGTGGCAAGTGTATATTCAACTGTTGACATCTTCTATCTTGAGAATCTTATAGTAAGTATACCCAGTTCATTGAATAAATTTGTTGACAATGATTGCAGATCCTGGAAGAAAACAAAACACTCCCCATAAAAACTTCTTCCCTCCCCCAAAACCCTAATTCGACTAGGGCAAATGACAGTGATCACAACCCTCCTCTCATATTCAGAGACTCACTCTTGCAAGCACAAGCATCGATTACAGCTGGCTTTGAATAAGGTGTTGTTCGAATAGATTGACGCCACAACATCCATAATACAGTTAATGCATTGGAAGCATCAGATGAAGGTTATCAAGGAAGGGCCATGGAACTTTGTAAATAGGTTGCTATTAACAAAGGAAGTCGATAGTAGAGATTAGTCTGGAAAGACTCAATGCCTTATGTGCACCTTCTGGGTGTGGATTTACATGTTGTTGGGATACATAGTGAATCGGTAGTGGCCAAGAATGCAGAGAGAATAGAGAAATTTCTAAAGGTAGATTGTAATAAATTGGGGTGGAAACCTCCAACCCAGTTCGGTTTCCCATTGATATAAAAAAATCTTCATGGCACATTCAAGTATTCAACAGATCAAAGATATCGAAGATAATTTAATAGACATGAGAATACTTTGCAACGATCACTTGCCTCCAGTGGCATCTCCATTTCAGTGTCAACACAAGCATGTCATCTTTATTACTATGTTTTATCTCACTTTCTCAATCACCCTTTCTCAGTTTCTCTTCTCCAAACTAATAAAAACACATCATCCCTCAATCCCTCTATTCCCCGAGACCAACAAGGCATGATCAAGTTTCTACCTCTCCTCCATGATGACCTGTAAGAACTCACATATCAGATCCAATAAATTTGCTATAAGCAACAACTCTAACTACACAAAATCTCAGCCAAACACCTACCTCCCACAGCTACAACACTATGGCACTAGAAACATATTAAAGTGAAGTCCTCCATAGAATCTCCCAACATGCTTTGATGAGGTATGCTTGAGACGTAAAAAGTGGGCAAAAATTGTGAGACACACCATTAATACTCACTAATCCAGGAGCTCACACAGAAAGATAAACACATTAATCATCTCCCTCATCATGCCAAATCATCTCAACACCTGCCTAAGGAAGCCCTCACACACCCAATCAACGACCCCCACTTCTACTTTTAATGTCCTCTTTTCTCACTTGATCACATTATAATTGCAATCACTACTACTAGATGTAGTTACCTAGGTTCTTGTTGGTTTATAGTGAAGGAACTCGATCGTCTTGCCCATGATTTGTAGGATATTAATACAAGGGCTGAGAATTGTTAGTGACGATTATATTTAAGTAAGAGAGCTCTCCTTTTTTATTTAAAACAACTTAATCCATCATCTACAATAGTTCCTATTGATTTAAAATATGATCACCTTCCCTACTCACTACACATCAACCAATCACAAGTTATATTAAAACTAGTTTTCAAAAAAAATCAATAATATGAAGTACCAAAACATGTATGACTCACATGAGAATGTAAATGTCTTGGAAATAGCACAATAGAATTGTACATGTATGTTCTAATGAATAAGAATAAAAAAAGTACTAAAGATATTTTATTAACATGCCACTGAGAAAAATTGGCCTCATATGACATTTGACTTGGAATTAAGCATATAAACGGAGCAACCTTGGAATTAGTCATAAGATATAGAATAGCCATTGTTTAATACATGAAAGTAATTTTATATTTGTAGTTTACCACTAGCATTCAATTTTTATAGGTATTTGTTTTATGCATAAGATGTGAAAAGAGAAATTGTATTATTTGTGTGCATATTAATATAATGAGTAGATTCATCTTCATCACTACTATGCTAAACCCAAGAAGAATTATAAATTCTAAAAATATATGAAAGTGGATAGAGGGAATAAACTTTCTTTTAATAAATTAGGTTTAGACAAAATTGAGGCACTTACTTCAAACTTGAAGCGGGGAAAATTCCTTAAAATTGGCATGCCTTAGCATCAAGGAAGAGCATCATCCAGTCATATCTTGTTGAGATCAGGTGGAGTTTGGGGTGGCAACATGGAGTTTGCATCCCTTAACTAAAGGTTGTCCAATAGTTCTCAATTGATTCCAACTAAGAATAAACTTTGATTAAGAACACATGCAACATTCAAATATTTATCTTTTCAATGCTAAAAATTATTTAGAAAAAATGTAGCCTCATTAATATTAGGTAACCTAGGAAAGGTTTGAATAGTCTACTTTTAGCATGTATGTAGTAACACTAGGACAAACTTTAATCAATTCCTCCTCCAAACTAGAGTGCTCCTCACTCAGTTGCACCGACCTAAAATGTGAATTTGTAGTATAATTAAAAAAATAGAACATGTTCATATTACATTACATCCCTTGTTTCATATAAAGGTAATGATCTAGCCTACCATAGTGTTAGACTGTTTTTTAGATAATACTACCACTACCACTGCATTATTGTTCAATAGTTCTAGAAAGGAGAGACCTTCTAACATTCTACTTTCCATCAATCATTGATAGACAATTCATTCAAAAACCTAAGGGCCATATAGCATGAACACAACACATGTAGTTTCCAGTTGAGAGGGTCCCATAGAAGCCACATGGGAGATGTAGCCACTAGAGTGAACGTGGCCTGAATAGGAGTGAAGTTGATTTTCAGAGATGGAAAAATCTAGAAGATGTTGTGAGGCTTGTGCCTCTTCGGTAAAAATCTATTGAATGAAACAAAAAAATACACAACCTAGTTCAAATAACTTGCATTAGATTTTAAGTTGAGCTCTTAATTTCTTAATATGTGACTCATAATTAACACAAGATCGCAACTCAACAACATATATAATGTGACTCCTGAGATATATGTAAGAAGTTAACATGAATGTATGCAAAATCTATAACTTCATTGTTCTTATTAATTGAGGGTCATAGTTAAGATTCTTATTCTTACATATGGAAAATTAATTTCACTCAAACATATACAAGAATTACTTGTCAAGACGGGCAGTCAGTCACCTTCCCCGGCTGGGCGACCAACCGACTAGTCGATTGCCCAATCGTAGGTATATATATATATATATATATATATATATATATATATATATATATATATATATATATATATATATATATATATATATATATATATAACTTAAGTACATAGTTATATGCAATACATTATATAGATACACTAATATAAGCATATATCCAAGCATATAATAATCAAGATTTGGTAAATAATGTTAGATTACACCACAAACTATTTTCAATGATGACGATTTAATGTATTAGAGTTCAATTTAATTAGTTAGAAATAGAAGAGTAGCATACCATGTTAAATTTTGGCTTTTTGTACTTGTTAAATTGCTCTAACTATAAACAAAGGAATATGATAAACTAGTACAACGTGAATGAAATTGATATTCAAATCAAATGATAGTAAAAGACAAACAAAATTAGGCAAACATCAAAAAATGAAAAGAAAAAAAACTTAAAGCCCATATGCGATTAAGTGGCCACCCAGTCTAGAATTGGATCGACCAGTCATGCCTATCTACCGACCAATCAACCAGTCGGTCTGGGAGGGAGACAAGTCGCAACCTAATTTGGGCGGTTGAGTAGAAGGTATTGTTCCCAACAACCAATCGACTAGTTAGTGACTAATCATCGACTAGTCAGCAACCTCAACAAGTATGTATATAAGGAATATATAAATGTGTCACTAATTTGAGACTACTATCCCACAAAACTAATAAACATACCTATCAACTTGGAATAAATTTTCAGACCTAAAAATTATACATCTTGTTCAGAAAAAGATATTAACCACCAAATCTAGGAAAAACTTTATTACCATATAATTCTCTTACAAACTTGCCACCGGTAAGGAATCATTTCCTATGGATTTAACCTCATCTTACTAATCCAGCAATTAATTTATGGTTCATTGGAAAGAAAATAAAAAATCGTCACGAATATAATTTTTTCTTGGTCATTGCAGACAAATATAATCAGTTAGTAAATATTTTGTTGTTGTTTGATATGGAATTCGTGACTCACACTTGTATCAATGGATATACACATAGTTTCTTTATATAGGATTTTAGTAATGATGAAACTTGATGAAGGAACATCAGTAGAAGTTGCATTTATTGGTCACAATCAAAACACTAACTAGGAATTCGTGACTCACACTTGTATTAATGGATATACACATAGTTTCTTTATATGGGATTTTAGTAATGACAGAACTTGATGAAGGAACATCAGTAGAAGTTGCATTTATTGGTCACAATCAAAACACTAACTAGGAACTATGAACACATGTAGTTTGCAGTTGAGAGGGTCCCATAGAAGCCACATGGGAGATGTAGCCAGTAGAGTGAACGTGGCCTGAATTGGAGTGAAGTTGATTTTCAGAGATGGAAAAATCTAGAAGATGTTGTGAGGCTTGTGCCTCTTCGGTAAAAATCTATTGAATGAAACAAATGTCATACACAACCTAGTTCAATAAACTTGCATTAGATTTTAAGTTTAGCTATTAATTTTTTAATATGTGACTCATAATTAACACAAGATCGCAACTCAACAACATGTATAATGTGACTCCTGAGATATATGTAAGAAGTTAACATGAATGTATGCAAATTCCATAACTTCATTGTTCTTATTAATTGAGGGTCATAGTTAAGATTCTTATTCTCACATATGGAAAATTAATTTCACTCAAACATATACAAGCATTACTTGTCAAGACGGGCAGTCGGTCACCTTCCCCGGCTGGGCGACCAACAAACTAGTCGATTGCCCAATCGTAGGTATATATATATATATATATATATATATATATATATATATATATATATATATATATATATATATATAACTCATAGTTATATGTAATACATTATATAAATACACTAATATAAGCATATATCCAAGCATATAATAATCAAGATTTGGTAAATAATGTTAGATTACACCACGAACTATTTTCAATGATGACGATTTAATGTATTAGAGTTCAATTTAATTAGTTAGAAATAGAAGAGTAGCATACCATGTTAAATTTTGTCCTTTAGTACTTGTTAAATTGTTCTAACTATAAACAAAGGAATATGATAAACTAGTGCAGTGTGAATGAAATTGATATTCAAATCAAATGATAGTAAAAGACAAACAAAATTAGGCAAACATCAAAAAATGAAAAGAAAAAAAAACTTAAAGCCCATATGCGATTAAGTGGCCGCCCAATCTAGAATTGGGTCGACCAGTCATGCCTATCTGCCGACCAATCAACCAGTCGTCCTGGGAGGGAGACAAGTCGCAACCCAATTTTGGCGGTTGAGTAAAAGGTACCGTTCCCAACAACCAATCGACTAGTTAGTGACTAATCATCGACTAGTCAGAAACCTCAACAAGTATGTATACAAGGAATATATAAATGTGTCACTAATTTGAGACTACTATCCCACAGAACTAATAAACATACCTATCAACTTGGAATAATTTTTCATACTTAAAAATTATACATCTTGTTCAGAAAAAGATATTAACCACCAAATCTAGGAAAAACTTTATTACCATATAATTCTCTTACAAACTTGTCACCGGTAAGGAACCATTTTCTATGGATTTAACCTCATCTTACTAATCCAGCAATTAATTTATGGTTCATTGGAAAGAAAATAAAAAATCGTCACGAATATTATTTTTTCTTGGTCATTGCAGACAAATATAATCAGTTAATAAAGATTTTGTTGTTGTTTGATATGGAATTCGTGACTCACACTTGTATCAATGGATATACACATAGTTTCTTTATATAGGATTTTAGTAATGACGAAACTTGATGAAGGAACATCAGTAGAAGTTGCATTTATTGGTCACAATCAAAACACTAACTAGGAATTCGTGACTCACACTTGTATCAATGGATATACGCATAGTTTCTTTATATAGGATTTTAGTAATGACAGAACTTGATGAAGGAACATCAGTAGAAGTTGCATTTATTGGTCACAATCAAAACACTAACTAGGAACTATGAACACGATTAAGGATGGTAATGGAACACAATCATATAACTCAACTAAAACTAATGTCTTATTAACATCAATCACATGAGCAACAACAACAAAAGGTAGTAGTACAATGCCCAAGTATGCAATTATTGGGATATGAATAACAATCTCTTGTGGTGTGTGTGAGGAGCTGAAGGAGTCGTACCTTTGTTATCAAATTGAATCTTAGTATCATGTAAAATAGAGACGACATAGAAGCATCTTGGTATCATCACAAAGAACAACCAACACCAATCACCACTCGAACACCATCACCTTCCCCAAAGGAGTCTCGGTACTTGAGATGAAATGCAGAGGATGGGCCAGAGCTCGCATCCCTGTTAAGGAAGCTTGGCCACTGGAAACATACTATCTGACGTATGGTAGGTAACACATCTTCCATTTTAAGGGAAGAGATACGGAATTGAGTATTGCAGAGATTGCCAAAAAAACAGAGCAAGTGATATTAAATGAGCAAAGGGGGCGACAATGGGGGAGAAACACACCTAAAAGTATGGGAATGGACGAGTAGGAGCCAAGAAGAAAAGATTATATAGTGGCTGAGATGTAGTAAACGTCCAGGCTACGGTATGAAAACAGATGATCGGGTGCCAGCATGTCGGAGCTTGAATGGAGATGACCTATAGGATCATCTTGAAGACAACATGGGCAATAAACCGAGAAAAGAAGAAATTAAAGCTACTAAATGATGATACAAGGCTGGAAGGGGATCATGCCTGATCTGCTTACCCACTAAGGAGGAGGCTGGCTCAAAAGAGAGCTGTGATGAGGGCAACGACGCAGGTGAGAAACAAGGCTGTGGCGGGGATGCTTCCGGCCGCATCGGAGGCGGGCGTCGTTCGCGGAGGCCAGGATTGCGGTGAGGATGACGGCCGCCAGGGTGATCATCAGTAGTACGGCGAGGAACGATCGACATTGCTGCTGCTCCGATGAGGGCAACGACACAGGTGAGCAACAAGGTTGTGGCGGGGATGCTTCCGGCCGCATCGGAGGCGGGCTTCGTTCGCGGAGGCCAGGATTGCGGTGAGGATGACGGCCGCTGGGGTGATCGACAGTAGGACGGCGAGGAACGATCGACATTGCTGCTGCTCCGATGATGCTGGATGGATGGGATTGAATAGCGATGAGGCGTTCCCCGCGAGGCGTAGAGAGTGGTAGTATTTTTTAGAACTTCTCTGGACATGGGTTAGAGGTCAAGGAGATGAATGATTTGGGGATCTTTGCTCTGTCCCAGGGTTAGGGCTGGTGGGATGCGAGAAGGGATAGCGGCGAGGGAGAAGGCTATTTTGTGCGAGAGTAGAGCTCTCTGAGAGGGGACTCAATTGGAACCGTCTGGATAGGATTTTTGCACTTTCAAACCACTTGTTTTAGGGGTGGTAAATGCAAATTGTTATTTGGCTTTATTGTGCGTAAAAATGGGTCACAGTGGCAGATGACGTATAGGGCGTACTACAGCAATGTAACCGTCAATGTTGCCCTGGCCGTTAAAAATGAAAAATATGACCCGTCCAAGATGATCCACTTTCCAGTAGTGAGTCTTGATTCTTATTTCTCTATATGATCTGAATTGATTTCCTCCACGTCCTCTTTGTCGACACAGAACATCTCATTCGGCGTCTTCTCGATGATAGTTTGTTTTGTGGTTAACAGGTGGGTTTGGAGTTAGTAACCACATTCCTAAATTCCAGTTGGCTTAATAAGAACTTTCATAATAGAGGACATGAACTCTCTTGTTTCCACTATATAGGACCAGGACATTCTAAAACATATATTCACGATAGTGGCTCTCGCGAGAAGAACTTAAACCCGATCAAAAATGCCTAGCTGTCTTAAGATATCCTCATAAGCACGGTGGGTGGATCTGAATGTTTTTTCAGACATCTTATTGTATGCAGACTGATGAGATTCACTCCTGGCTCGGAAATGACCATGATCTATTTCATGGGTAAGTGGTTCCTCTCCTAATGGTTGTACGATAGGATGGGTAGTGGGGTCAGCCATGTGTTGCTTAGTCCTTGATCTCTTTGTCAGATGTTGTTAGGGGTTGTTGTAGAACATGTTTTCAATAACCATCTTTTAGTGTTATCAGTGTTCACAGCCTCAAGATCACTCACCTCATATAGGGAGTCGTCCACTCTACTTGTTGTAGCAGTTGGTAATCCTTATTGGGGAGCATGGATTTCTTCTTCTAAATTGACCAAGAGTACTATGGTTCTGGATTGAGCCATCTTTACCATTTGGTTGTCAAGAACAAAGTGTCAGGTTAGTGAAAATGTTTGAAACTTTTTGTAATCCTAGACCTTGTAAGTTGGTACTCCTATTGGTCTTTTGAAAAATCTCAATCAAAAGAATGTGTGTGTTGAAGATTGGAGTATTGCTCGATCAATAATAGAACAAGACGCTCTCAATCATGAGTTTACTCAATAGTTGGGTGAATATGTGATCGTCTTGGATGACCGATCACAATATAAATCAATTAGATAGGCCTTCACTTTCCTTATAAAGGGGTATCAAATCAAAATCTTGCCACTTTGGTCGATTAAAACAAAAATTCCTTGATGAGGGGTGTTCAGGGTTCTCGGTTGTGACTGGTGGAGCAGTCAACTAGTATTGGTTTCAAACAAAAATGTATTAATTGTACATCCATGGTTTATCTTAGGTTTAAACTTTAATAGAGAATACACTATGATCAAAGATCATGAGTGATTAAGTACAAATGTGGTCTAGCTGAGAGTCAAGGAGTTTGATCAAGCAAGAAGATTGATTGCTTTTTGTAGGCAATTGATTAACAGTGGTTGATTACTCTAGTTCTAGAAGAAGAGAAACATTTTCTCTATGGTCAAGGAGATTTTGAGAATATAAACCCAGATATTGGTCCTCTCCTCCTTTTATACACTAGTACAGGAATGGTCTGTAGCGTCGGTTTTTTTAAGCCTACAGCGTCACTTTATAACCGACGCCTAAGTGGTCGTCGCTATAGAATTTGCTCTATAGCGTCGGTTTATTTGACCAAATAAAACCGACCTTACAGAGTAAACACCGACGCAAAACACCGACCCAGGCGAGAATTTGCTCTACAGAATTTGCTCTATAGCGTCCGTTATTCCAAAAAAGCCGACCCTGTAACGATCTCGATCGACAATTTTCTCGACCGATATCGTTTACAGGGTCGGTTTTTTTGGAATAACCGACCCTAAAGATTGAATGACCACTTCAGTGTGATCCTCGGTCGAGAAAATTTTCGACCGAAATATTTTCGGTCGACAATTTTCTCGACCGAGAGAGTTTTACAGGGTCGGTTTTTTTGGAATAACCGACCCTAAAGATTGAATGACCACTTCAGTGTGATCCTCAGTCGAGAACATTTCTGACCAAAAATATTTCAATCGACAATTTTCTCGACCGAGAGAGTTTACAGGGTCAGTTTTTTTTTGGAATAACCGACTCTAAAGATTGAATAAAGACTTCAGAGTAATCATCGGTCGAGAAAAATTTTTTGACCGAAGATTACTCTGAAGTATTTATTCAATCTTTAGGGTCGGTTATTCCAAAAAAAACCGACCCTGTAAAACTCTCTCGGTCGAGAAAATTGTCGACCGAAAATATTTCGGTCGAAAATGTTCTCGACCGAGGATCACACTGAAGTGGTCATTCAATCTTTAGGGTCAGTTGTTTAAAAAACCGACGCTAGAAGTTACGATTTTTCTAAAAAAATTCTGCAGAAAATGAAATAAAATAGAAGAACAAGAAGATTCATATATTCTGGGAGAGGGGAGCATTGATGCTCAACCGTCACCATTCAAAACCACACATTCATGACAAAAATGATTCATAATCACATAAAATTTTATAAAATGATAGATTGCAAGTCTGAGATGATATTAATCAGATACAAAAGTAAATATGAAAGGGTACTCAAACCACATACATATATTTTAATACATAAAAGTAAATATTTAGAAAAGAATCTGACCACTCTTCTCGAAATTCATTCAAGTCCACAAGGGTGTAAGGCTGAGTTGTAAAGATTTGTAACAAAAAATGTACATGCTAATATTTTATAAAATGACTACAATCACTTGTAAATTTATGATGTTATTCTTTATTACCTGACTTATAGTCTGAATGTCATTTGATGCTTGTTTGACAATAGCTTGCATATATTTCATTACATAGTAGCCACAAGCCCAGTCATTATTTTGCATAGGACACTACAAATAACGAAATATACTTAATGTTAGTAAACTACTATAAACAGCAGTTGGGATAACACTATAAGAGTTGACATATTAGAATTGAAAATTAATACATATAAGATTAAGCAGTTGTCAAAGTAGCTACCTTGACATTTTTCAAAGTTAATGTCTTTAATTTTGTTGGTATTTGTCCTTCAGCATCACGAAAAGCCTTTATACCCCTATCAATTAAATAATAGTTGGTAAAATAGAAATTCTAAATAGAAATATCATGTTGAAGCATTGACTAAATTTATACTTACTCCATAGTTGGCAATTTCAATTTGTGACTCCTTGTTGTTTTACCCATTGGGTCAAGATAATAAAGAGTCATCAATTTAGGGGCAATCACCACTAATTCCCAATGTCTACCTCTGAGTAAGAATAAAACAAACATTAAAATAAATAATTTTATTCGTTATTAAAATTATATTGAATAATAATACTTACTGTATGTTAAAAGGAATTAGGATAATTTCCTTCCCTTCACTAGCAAAATATTTGAATGCAGTAGAAAAGTACTCATTCACATCCTCAAAATTTATCTCCACTTGACTAGTAATTGAAGGAACTAAGAATCCAATATTTTTTATATCAAAGTTTGTGATCTCAGTATATAAATGGGTGTAAAACATTTGTAATTATTTCCATATATAGAACTAAGCTAAAAATGTGTATTGGAATTTGATATATATATTGATAGATCATTACCTTATCCATACTTCTATTACCGAAGTATTTAGCCAATCATACTGGAACAACTCCATAATATCATCAAGAAAAATTAAATTCTCAAAATCCCTCCCAACTGCATCCTCTGTTAAATTGACCAACATTTGTAATCATGAGCTTTGGTTGGCTAAGCATCGACACAAACATTTACATTTGCTTCCCAATTCGTCGAATGTAGCTTCAGGAATGAAAGATGGCTTGGGCATAGGAGGACGACTAGTAGAATTTTTACTTTTTGGTTTACAAACATGTTAATTAAATTACATACTTATATTACACGAGTTCATATATGCAGTCAAAAATGAAAAATATGGTAGAAATAAGGTATACCTTGTCATTGATAACCAAGTGTCTAGGCCAACCCACCATAGCACCCTCAGCTTCTTCAACTGTACTATATTCAGGATTAGGTATGGGTAGTGGTTTGTCCCCCATTCCGTCATACACAAGATGGATGGACACACGGAAAATGTCATCAGTAATTTGTTGGCAATGCAATGTACCACCAAGGTTGTACACCTTGCCCGCTGCCACAACATTATATTTTGGAACCTCCACTGCAAGTTTACAGTTCATATCAACCTAGATTGAAATAATATAAGTTATATAAGAAACAGTAGAACAGATACATGTTACAACTATATATATTATCATTTATTTATCATACTAATAACACAACATATAGAGCAAAAACTTACTGCAGATTGTTGTGGTGGGTCATCGGGAGTGCTCCCATGACCTTCTACAACTGGAGTATGGACGTGTACTTCATCACTTGAGAGACACGCAGTATGAATAGGTTGAGAAGGTTGAGTAGGCTGAAATGAAGACATTATTTCTTTTACTTTCTGCGCTACTAATGCTTCAAGATCCTCTTGTGTAAGACCTCCTACACGACCTCTTTTAGATTGCGAAGGGCCAAAATAAGACTTGAATCCTATGCCAGCTCCTAATCCCCTAACATGGCCAGAATGCTCCTTCGTACCAAGAGCAACTGCTAGTTTATCCATGTAGCCAGTTGGGATGAACTTTCCTTCCTTCCTTTGCTCATGGAGATCAATCTATTCATAGTTAATAAAAATATTAAATCACAATATCAATTAGATATAAATACTTAGTTGGGATAAACCTACCATCTTTTGTGTCACCTCCTTAGTTGCAGGGTTGACAATTTCACCTGCTCGATTCTTTCTAGCATCAATCCATGTCATGTGTCGGGGTGGTCTCTCAACTTGAGTTGTACTAGATTCTTCTCCAGAAGAGGATTGCTTCTCTTGTAGTTGGCGGCGGAAGGCATAACCACCGGGCCCCAAGCGATGGTCATGCACATTTTTAGCCCATCTTTCCTTTTGAGCCTGGTGAATAACCTGATCATTTAAAATGAGGTATTGCAATTTAGACTTGGCAAACATGTATAAAAAGATTCACCTCCTTAATTGTATAAAATTAAATATTCATACAATACATCACAATCTTTATTACCTGAAACTCTTCCGATCTCCTAGTTGCAATAAATCTTTCCCACACCTCAGGATCTATAAAAATATATACATCTATAGCTTTCTTCTTTTGTTTAGGATTATTTATAAATTCCCTTACAAGATATGTCTTAAAACCCCTCCATCGTACACCACAACGTTGTAGCACTCTTTTCTTGTGATCTTTTTCATTTAGATGAAAAACACCATATACATACAAAAGAAGCAATTAATAATGTTGTTTTGAAAAGGAATTAATTCCAAGCAAACTAAATTAGAATCAATAGACACTACTACATAACCTACCTTTAGTGTCAGTTATTTAAAGCCTTTAGTGTCGGTTTCTAAGCGACACCTATGTGGGCGACACTAAAAGTCCACCCATTAGGTGTCGGTTCCAAAACCGACGCCCAAACACTTCACGCGCCACTGAAAATGCGTCATCATGGGACTATAGGCGTCGGTTATTAGGTAAGAAACCGATGCCCAAACCCTTCGCGCCACAGAAAGGGAGCCATCTTGGGCACTATCAGTGTCGGTTATTTACAAATAACCGACGCCATATATCTTCGCGCCACACGAAATAGACGCCGGTTATTTGTAAAAAATCGACACTATATCATTATGTGTCGGTTATTTACAAATAACCGACGCCTATTGGTTTTTTTTTCTGTCAGTCTGCAGACCTGTTGTGGCTGGTCGCAGGATGAGAAACCTGTTCAGTTCAGTTATGAACTGCAGGTTTTACGACATCCATTGATATCAGCCGACAACAGGCCGCAAACCTACAAAATTAATAATAAAAAAGTAGCACATGCATTTAGCAATGCAACCTGTAGTTCTATTTTATTTTCACACATTTATAAACATTCACACATGCTAGCAATTTGTAGTTCCATTCATTCACATTCACACATGTAGAAACATTCATATAGCAACCAACACTTTCATTCATTTTCACTCAGACACATGTAGAAACATCCAGACATGTAGAAACATTCACACATATATTATAATTCAGAAATTCATTTACAAAGTATCATTGTTTAGTCATTATTCGCTATCAGGATCCCAATTATATTTTAAAGCCCCCACTAATTGTATGGCTGTTACCCATTCTTCTCTTACTTCATTTAATTCTCCCATTGTATAGGGAGCATTAACATTTGGTAAGTCCTTTCCTGTAATGGGGTCAGCTTTAAACACCTGTAAAGAGAATGATGTATATATATAATTAATGAGCTATAAATAAGATTGATATATTTCGATCATATTATCTAATGAGACTATATAATACCTGAGCAATACAATCGATGTCCATTGCGGCATATTTGACAAGCATGTGCATATATCGCATGACATAGTATCCACATGCCCATCCGTTGTCTTGTGTAGCACACTATAAATTCAAACATACAAAATATTAAAAAATACAACTAATTAAGCATTGTTCACATAAATAATATATACATATATTGCAGTCGGGAACTTACTTGCACGTTCTTCCAAATTATTGGCTGGTTCTTTTTCGTGGGGACCTTTCCTCCTGCCTTTTTGTACTCCTCAAAACCCCTACATGTTAATGTAACACAGAACATTGCAATTAAATAGTAATGTAATAACATATGTTAACGGATATGAAAAATGAAATATTTCTCACCGAAATATTGCCATTTTCATTATGTGTCCAAATCTTGTATTCAATTTACCCCCCTTAGGATCTAGATAATACACAGTGAACGTCTCGGGGGCAATAACCAATAACTCCCAATGCCTACCCCTAGAGGAAAAAAAGTTAAAAATTAATAACTCAAAATCCACAATAAAATATAATTTTCTTAAGTCCAAATTATAATAAGCAAAATAAACTTACTCTACATTGAATGGAGCCATTATCACCGTCTTCTTTTTTACAGCAAAATTTGAAAAAGACTCACAGCAGTATTGTTGAACTGATGTAGGGTCTTTAGCTACTAGACTAATCAAGGATGGAATCAAAAACCCTACATGTTCGAATCCAAAATCTGCACATATGTTGTCTAAGTAGCTGCAAAATATGTATTGATTACGCATGCATTAATAAATAACAAACCAGATCACCAGATCATACACAAGGTATATGGATGTATAAAGAATATCTCACCTTATCCATAGCTCTATCACAGATGTATTTAGCCAATCATATCGAAACAACTCCAATATATCTTGTATAAATAGTTTTGTTTCGTATGACTGACCTGTAGAATCTGAATCAGAAGAAACAGTTATAGGGGAGTTTATATCATGTTCCCCTAACCATACTGTCATACCCCTACAGTTAGGACCTAACGGGACAGGTAGGTCCTGTGGAACCCAACTAGGTAATGCAGGAGGTGGAAGTGGAGGCCTAGATGTTGTGGGTGTCTTCTTTTTAACCTGTATATATATATAATTTCAGATCAACTGCCATCCTATTCACACACTAACAATTGAACGTAATGTAAATTTGCCATACCTTATCAGTAAATAAGACATCCGCTTTTAGCCACAATATCACTCCGCCTAGTGCCTCACCAAGCGTTTCACAATCTGGGTGGGCATATGGCAGTGCAAGTTCCAGAAATTGGGGGAATATATGTATCGGGCTCACCTGAATCCAACCAGCTGGTACTGGAGACCCGTGACACGTTTCCCCTGGTAGGGATGGGTAAGCCGACGCCTCTGCCACGACATATTTTTTACTTTTTAGACGGCATGGCTTCAATCCCTACAAATTTTTGTGTAAAGAATGTTATATACATATATACATATCATCTTTTTTTGAAACGACTACAATTTCATATATATGTATCATCTTGAATTAAAAAACTAGTTACTATGTCATAAAAATACTTACAGTGGATGTGCTAGGTGGTGGTTCTACAGGATTACTCCCAACCTCTGCAGTAGGAGTAGGAGTAGAGTCTGCAGTAGGTATTGTCTGGTAAGTGGCAGTCTGAGATGCCTGCCACTTTTTCATTGCTTCTTCGAGTTTCCTGTCAAATAGCTTATCCACCTATACATGGATAAAAGAAACGTCAAATTCTAATTTTTGAATTCTCTTTTACAGTAACATTATAAAGAAAGAATATGTTACATCTTCTTGTGAAAGTCCCGCTTTTGGGACATGTTTGCGCTGGGATGACCCAAAAAAAGATTTGATGCCCACACCAACGCCTGCAGCCCTAACACGTCTAGGATGCTCTGGGTTACCCAGAGCAACTGTCAATTCATCCTTTGTTCCCTCAGGGATGAACTTTCCTTGTTTCCTCAGCTTGTGCAGCTCCCGCTAATCGCCAAAACAAAAATTTGTACTTAAGTAAACAACACAAATAATCAATATTCAAATGATTGCTGTAAGAGTTGTATTTTACCATTTTTACAGCCGCCTCAGCAGTTGCGGCCTTAGTTATTTCTCCCTTCTTATTTTGCCTCCCAGCTATCCAAACATCATGGCGAGGCAGAGGTGTGCTACCTATGGTAGAGGACTCCTGAGTAGCAGCAGACTGAGCAGCAGTAGCCTCAGCCTGTAGTCTTTGGCGAATGCCTGCATACCCCTTTGGACCCATTCTGTGGTCATGCACATTCAGTGCACGCCTTGATCTTTGTGCCTCACTGAGGGCCTAGTTAGTATGCAAATTAATGATTTGGTTAGTAACACTAAATGTTAATCTTGAATAAGTGAATACAACATATATTAATTAATGAGATTGAGACTGATGCCTAATACCTTGAATTCATCAGTTTGTCTTGAAGCGACAAACGCGTCCCATTCTTCTTTGTCCAGGAAGTTCCACTATTTAGTGGCTATCTTCTTCCTCTTGTCGGCTTCTTTTATGTATTCTCTGGTGAGATTTGTCCTATAGTTCCTTAGGACTCTCCCACAGCGTTGCATCACGCATTTACGATGCAGCTTTTCATCCAATTCAAATATACTCTGCAAAATAGAATTGCTATTAACTAGTATCTAAAAATTTAGTAATCTACAAAATAGAATTACAAATTAATAATAACTCACACATAAATCCCTCCATATTAAAATTTTCTTCTCCTTAGAAACTTTATGCCAAGAATCTAAGAGACAACCGCAATGTCTACGAGTAACAAACCCAAGATATGAAATAAATGAATTGCGATTCACACCACATGCATTTCCTGCATTATCGAAATCCACAACAAGTTTGGGTCCATTGCCCTTTTGCGCAATTAACTTCTTCATCATAGTGATGCCCCTTCTCTTGTCAACTTTTTGGTGTTATTGATCAAGTGCCTCAAGTGCTTCAGATGGTACCTGTGCATCATCAACCTAAAATTTGACAAAATAATTCACATTTACAAGATATAACTATAAATGGACATATAGATATAAATATATGATATATTTTTAAAACTTACATTGTGAGGCGGCGCATTGATGTCCTCACCCTCACAGTAGTCATCAGCACGGTCATCAGGAGAATGGTCAGCCATCTGCAAATTCACATTCAAATTGTAAAGTTCGCATTGTAAAGTAGTAATTCAAAGTGTAAAGCTCACATTGTAAAGTTCACATTATTACAACAAAGTATATATCACAACAAAATTGTAAAGCTCTATGATCAAAGAGAAAACAAGTATATATTACAACAAGATTACGGTCTAGGGTTAACAAATACATGTGATGTCATTCTTATATATAATAAATGTACATGTACCACCAATCCCATCCTTGAACACCTAATCTCACTAGTAAGTGTATAATGTGTATTGGGTTTTCAAGAAAATTTCGGCAGCATTTCCCCGCTGTTCTCCAAGTACATATGTACTTAGAGAACAAACGGGGAAATGCTGCCGAAATTTTCTTGAAAACCCAATACACATTATACACTTACATCCTAAGCGAGATTAGGTGTTCAAGAACAGTCCCAAACCGGGGACTATCCAAGATTTACTCCTAATGAGTAAATCTTGGACGGGTTTCTAGGCCAACAAATACATGTGTTGTCATTCTTATATATAATAAATGTGTACCACCTATCCCATTCTTGACCACCTAATCTCACTAGTAAGTGTATAATGTGTATTGGGTTTTCGAGAAAATTTCGGCAACATTTCCCTACTGTTCTCTAAGTACATATGTACTTAGAGAACAAACGGGGAAATGCTACTGAAATTTTCTCAAAAATCCAATACACATTATACACTTACATCCTAAGTGAGATTAGGTGTTCAAGAACAGTCCCAAACTGGGGACTATCCAAGATTTACTCCTAATGAGTAAATCTTGGATGGGTTTCTAGGCCAACAAATACGTGTGCTGTCATTCTTATACCTACAATCCTAGTTTCATCATTCATATCCTAGTTCTTCAAGTTAGGTGATTAACATTGTCAATATACTCAAAAAGGAAACAAGTTACCAATTTCATAGTTAGGATGGTAGAGATACCCTAAGATCTAGAGATATCCTAAGATCTAGGCAATTTAGGGAAAAGTTCATCATTTACATTCCAAGCATGTCACATGTGTGCATTACAGTTCATCATTAAGAAAGAAGGGTGATTAGGATTCTCAATATACTCAACAATGAAACAAGTTAAACATGTGTGCATTATAGTTCATCATTTACATTCCAAGCATGTCACATGTGTGCATTATAGTTCATCATTTACATTCCAAGCATGTCACATGTGTGCATTATAGTTCATCATCAAGATATCTATAACTTACTTAAACATTCAATTATGAAGTAAATATACACTTAATTAATTCAGAATAGCATGACACACAAAGTTGCAGTCAACATCATTATGCTTTGTTCTATCATGGACTATCATATTGGTATAGCACATATGTATCAGTACATAATTAAATAAACACAATCAGTAAATAACTTTAAAAAAATCCACTAGCTTGGTGAAATCAGTACATAAATAAACACAATCAGAATATTTTTCATGGCTTTTGGGGTGACTTGGTGAAATCAGTGCATGTTTTGGGCATCCAGTAGATGAATCCAAACCCCAGCAGCAGCCTAAACGTGCCTTGGCGCCACCCAAGCATCCGCCCAGAGGCCTAGCTAGGTAGGGCACCTGGGCTTGGGACCCTAGGCGTGCCCTGGCACCTGCTTAGGCGTCGCCTGGGTGAGTTCCAGGTCGGCGGCGACAGAGAAAAGCAAGGCAAAGGAGAAAAGGGGGTGAAGCTTTTGTGGGTTACCTTGCAGGAAGCTGGCGGAGGAGAAAAGTTGCTTCTACCGGCGGGGGCGGCGGTGACGAGGAGAGCACCGTAGCTGCTTCTACCGACGGCGGCGACGAGAGGACAGTCAACGACCGGCGGCGGCGACGAGCGGCGACGAGAGGACAGCAGCAACGCGGCGGCAGCACCGAGCAGCGACGAGCAATAATTGTCGGACCTAACTGAAATCGGGAATGAAACAGAGAAAGGGGAAGAGTCACTCATGCTGGTGCTATTAAGTTGACCATAAGCGTCGGTTATTCAAAAAAACCGACAACAAAACCAACCGTGTCGGTTCTTTTCCAAAAACCGACACCTATACTATATTATAGTCGTCGGTTTTTAACTAAAAGACAACCGACACCTATTTTTGTCTCGCGAATAACCTTTAGTCGTCGGTTATTTATTTATGAACCGACGTTGTATGTCAAATTTTGGAGGCAATTTTTTTGGCTGGAATTTTTGTTTTGGCGGTTGATTTTAGATGTCAGTTTTTTATTAATTAACCGACACTTAATAAAAGTGGTACCCGTGTCTGGTCGACCTTCACAGATTGGATGTCGGTTTATGTTATAAACCGACACTGTAGAGTTTAGGTGTCGGTTTATGTATACAACTGACACCTTGAAAAGTGACTTTATAAGCCATTTCTATAGTAGTGAGATAAAAAACATTAAAATAATATCACTTCCACTCACAGATATATCTTTCCATATGAGGTCTTTTTTGGCATTAGGAACATCATGCCAATTTTCTATATCTATTGCCACCTTACTGCGTGCGGTCGCCCCTACGTAATGCTTGAAAGCACTAGCATGTTCCCCAACAGGTGCTCCTGTCATATCAAACTGGACTGGCAATTTATCCCCTTTAGCCTTGAGCTCCTACAGCCTACACATCAATGTAGGACCTCTACTTTTCTTAGCATCACCACTACCATCCTCATGGTTCTCATGCTCAGAATGTTCATCTTCACTCGCCATTTTAGAACATGCAAGTATACATGATAAAAAAATAAGTGATAATAAAAGCACAAGTGATAAGGTATACATGATAATAAAATAAATAATTCAAAGAATACATGCCTTTAGTATTGGTTCAGTTGTTAGTCAAGGAAAATTCCTTTAGCATGGTCTTGACGTTTATAATATTCATCGGTGTTATCTTCAACATTTACTCTTGGCAAACCAACTGAGAATGGACTGGAATCATTATACTTTTCGTAGTATTCTTCTTCATTTATAGGATCTACAGTAAACTGTCTTTTTCCATTAAGAACGACAGACCAATTTTTATTTGCCGGGTCATCAATATAGAATACTTGTTTTGCTTGGTCTACCATGATGAATGGCTCATCTTTGAAACCAATCTTTTCAAAATTCACCAATTTGAAACCCAACTCATCCACTAAAACTCCCATTGCATATGACATGATTCTTAATTGACTCACCAGTATCAACTTTCAAATTGTTACAACAATTTCTACATGGACAATATAGCCTATCTGTAGGTAGTTTCCTATGTTCCTCAGCAAATCTAATAAATTCATCAAGACCTTTGGCAAACTCTGGACTGCAATGGTTCTTGATAGACATCCAACTTTGATCCATTTTCTATATCACATTAAAATTAATTATAAAACTAACAGTTTAATATTGATACTATAATAATCTGTAAGTTTTTATTGATAGCAAGTTAATTACTTATATACTAAAGTGTACCACCTATCCTATTTTTGAATATTTAATCTCACTAGTAACTGTATAATGTATGTTTAGTTTTGAAGAAAATTTCAGCAGCATTTCCCCTAAGTTCTCCAAGTACACCGATGTAAATGACAAATAACCACTCACATATGTACCCAGAGAACAAATGAAGAAATCCTACTGAAATAATCTACAAAACTAAACATACATTATACAGGTACATCCTAAGTGAGATTAAAATATCCAAAAATAGTCACAAACCGGGGACTATCCAAAGTTTACTCCTAATGAGTAAATTTTGAACGGGTTTCTAAGTTAATATATAAATGCATCAACCCTAAAGTGTCAATCTAAGAGTACACATGTCTAATCTCGTATTAATTTTTAGAATTTATATAATTATTACATATGAAAAAAGGCATGTTTTTATTATTGGGTTATCAAATCATATAAAACGAAAAATACTTGTACAAATTAGCAAAGTAAGGTCGTTTCCAACAGTCCAAAGATTGAAATCATTATAATATTCAGAACTATTTGTGAACATTACAATAATTATGATTAAAACATTTATAGCTCACACATAAATAAGAAGCAGGTCCACTCTGGGTCGACAATTAGTCGACCGAGTGCCCACTTACGCGTAGCGTCCAGGTCCACTCTCGGTCGACGAATTTATCGACCGAGAGTGGACATGGACGCTGCGCGCAGGTGGGCACTCGGTCGAGTAATTGTCGACCGAGAGTGGACCTAGACGCAACCATGGCGTCGGGCGGGAATGAAGGAACGGAAGCGTAGAACTTACTTGGAAATGGCGGCGACCTTCGTGGAGGATGATACGACCTTCACGGAGAGGCGGTGACCTTCGTGGAAGAGTGGAGAGGCGACGACGACGAGCTCTATTTGGCGGCGACGGTGAGCTCTATTTTCCGACGACGACGAGCTCTATTTTGTGGCGCGGAGAGTGGCAACGGCCCGGACACCACGATCCTTTGGCGGCGCGGAGAGGTGGCACGGCTTCACGGAGAGAAGGCAAGGGTTTCGCGGCGGGAATGACACAAGAAAGCAAAGGTTTCGCGGCGCCGCTGGAGAGAAAAATAGAACAGAAAGGTTTTCGCGGGAGGAAGAAAGGGTTTCGGCTTTTTCACTTAGAGAAAGACATGTAGCGTTGGTTAAACAAAACAAACTGAAACTACATATAAGCGGTGCCCGTGTTGTGTTATTTAAAAACACTCCAACGCATTTTCGGTCGACGAATTTGTCGACCGAAAAGACCTCTAGGGTCGGTTATAAGGAAAAAACCGACGCTACAAGTGCTTATACGAAGGAAATCTGGCCCCTTTCGATCGACAAATTCGTCGACCGAGAAGGAGCAAGATTTCCTTCGTATAAGCACCTCTAGGGTCGGTTTTTTTCCTTATAATCGACCCTAAGTTTATCTCGGTCGACAATATTGTCGACCGAAGAGGTCTTAAGTGGTGCCCGCGTTTTTTATAGACATAGAAGGTCGGTTATTTGGAAAACCGACCCTATAGAGATACACTACAAGGTCGGTTATTTTAAGAAAAGCGACCCAAGAGGTCTTAAGTGGTGCCAGTGTTTTTTATAGACATATAAGGTCAGTTATTTGGAAAACTGACCCTATAGAGATACACTACAAGGTCAGTTTTTTAAAGAAAACTGACCCAAGAGGTCTTAAGTGGTGCCCGCGTTTTTTTTAGACATATAAGGTCGGTTATTTGGAAAAACCGACCCTACACGTAGGGACGTTATAACCCATTTCTGTACTAGTGATACCAAAGGCAAACAATGTGGGGATTTTGTAGAGTGTTTGACATGTAGGAAATCATGGTGGTTGGTCAATGGCCTCTATATTGATTTCTTAGCATGTGAGGCTCCATTGAAAATGGTCGATGACCATATTTCTTAATAGGTGAAACAACTAATATATGTTAATCGAGCTCAAAGGTAGATGGAACTATAAAGTTAATCCATGATCATTTAAAATCACTCAATAGGCAGTGCACTTGATCAAGTTTGATCAAGAACATTGTTTGATCAAGTATTGCCTTAAGTTCAATTGAAAGGAGGGTAGAAAGTAATACCTATAGAACATAAAGAGAAATATAAAGGAAATGCAAAAACAAAGGTTGAGAAAAAGATATTGGGTTTCCTTTGAAGATAAGTTTGATTAGCTTGACCATCATGTTTGACTATTCATTAATTTGTGGCTCGGAGATCTTTAGGATGGATTTCCTTGTAAAGGCTTCATCCTCATAGTGTATTTTAAGACATTGTTCATTATCAAAAATGTTCCAAACTTGTCACCAAAAAACTTCATTATCTGTGGTAGGTTATTATTAACTACTATGAATTGTTTGTACTGATAAAATCTTAGTTTTCTAGTGAATAGTCAAATGGTAGTGTTGAAAATTAGAACCTTGTCCCTTTATGAGACATCATTGATCTTTATATGATAATAATGTTATATCTTGATCCTTTATTTTATATTTTTTCATTCTCATATGCATGTTGATGGAGTTCTTCTAGGTCTTGGAGATGAATATCCTTTTCTCTTGATAATCAGGGTTCATATTGACGTTTTTGATTTCCCAGAACACCTTGTGCTTAATTTCTACTCACAAATGGCATGCCTTTCCATACATTAAGCGATAGGGGTTATGTTGATAGGTCTTCTGAAATATGTGGTGATATGCCCAAAGTGCATTGTCGAGTTTAGCTCATCATCATTTCCAGATTTTCCAACACCATTCTCTAAAACATACCTAATTTGAAATTTTGATAATTCAACTTGCTCAGATGTATGTGGATAGTAAGGCATAGAAACGTATGTATCATCCCATACCTATTTAATAAATCTTCAAGTTGTTGCTCTGTGAAATGAGAACTGCCATCTCTTATTATGATTTTTGGTACTACACATATGGGGAAAATATTTTTTAAGAAAATTTCATAACGGTCTCCAAAATAGGTGGGGAAGTCAACTAGTCCACTTCAAAAAGGATATATTTATTTCTAAAAGAAGAGGAGAATGGTCCCATGTAATAAATTCCCATGACATGGAAGATTGATACCTCAATCCAATCAATGAGAGGTATTTCATTAAGCTTAGAGATATTGAATGTTCATTGTCATGCATCACATGCTTTGACATAGGCTAGAGAATCTTTGAAGATTGATGGATAGTAGAACCCAAAGTTTAATACCTTCAATGTGGTATTTTCCACTCCCATATGTCCTCCATCAAGTGATGTTTGACATTATTCTAGTATTTGTGGGACTTCTTCTTTAGGTATGTGTCTCCGGTATAGATTGCATGCGCACTTTAAAAAGAGTAGTAGTATATCCCAATAGTAGTTCTTAGATCTATAGAAAAAAAAAATTGTTACCTATATGTAATATATGTTGGAAATTGTTGACATTCCAAGTAATTAGAGAACTAAAAAAACCAAGGTGTGACCTGGTTGACAATGCATACCACCATTAATAGTTCATCTTCATAAGAATGTTGATGGGTAGGGAGTCATCATCTTCTATATAGATTTCAAACAATGGGTCGGCCACTACATTTTCTATTCCTTTCTTATCCACTTTCTCATGATCAAACTATTGAAGCAAGAGTTCCCACCTTAGCAGTCAAGGCTTTGTAAATTTATTCATCCTGAGGTATTTGATCGTGCAATGATATGTATACACATTTACCTTTTATCATAGAAGATACAAGAAAACTTATCAAAAATATAAAGAATGTGAGCTTCTCTATTTTATTGGTTTTTTGTTTTACTTGGGCCTCATCTACATTTTTGCTTGCATAGTATATTATTTGGTTCTTTTTGTCTTTCATCTGCCCCAGAACTGTTCTAACAATGAATTCACTAGCATCACATTTTAACTCTAAGGGAAAATCTAAGTTAAGGACCTGTATTATAGGTTTTGATGTCAAGGCATGCTTTATATTTTCAAAAGCTTAAAGGAAATCAACATCAAACATAAAAGGTATGTCTTGTGTTAGCTATTTCGGCAATGACTTTGATATCTTAGAGAAGTCCTTAATAAACTTGCAGTAGCAACCTACATGACTGAGAAAGCACCATACCTATGTCAACAAGAAGGGTGATGGTACTTTAAAAATAGCCTCAATTTTACTTTTGTCGACTTCGATACCGTCCCCAAAAACCTTTTTCCATAATATGATCCCTTCTAGTACCAAGATGTGTAATTTATCCCAATTTATAAGTAACTACTTTTCTTCACAATTTTTAGGATCAGAAATTAATTTCTCAAACAATCATTAATGATTATCCATGTATATATAAATTATTAATGAATACATCCATTAATCTTTCAACGATGTATGCAAAAATATCATATATACATCCTTGGAATGTGTTTGGGGCATTGAATATCCAAAATGGCATTCTCTAAAAGGCGTATGTGACATATATGTAGGTGAATGTTGTCTTTTCTTGATCATAGGGATGGATAGGGACCTGATAGAATCCATAATTTCCATCCAAGTAGTAAAAATAAGAACGGTGAGACAGAAGCTCCATTGCTTAATGGATGAATGATAGCGGGAATCTTTGTGGAAGAATTTAGCATGTAGTAGTCGATATATGTTTGCCATTCAGTTACTATTTTGGTGCTATAACTTGATTGTTACTTCCTTTCTAAAATTTCATTCCTCCCTTCTTCAATTTAATGTGGAATGGATTATCTCAGTTGGTGTCACTGATGGCGCAGATGATCCAAGTGTAGATATCTTGATAACCTCTTTTTAGATTACTTCACACATTTTTTTGTTTAGATTTAATTTTCCTTGAAATTTTGGTTTGGATTTTTCCTCCATGCTAATTTGGTGCATGCAAATGACTGAGCTAAGCCATTTTTTGTCATCAACGCAGTATCTCAGGGCTTTTCTTCTTAGTTTGTGTAGGTTGAGAAATTCATTGTGTTGTTCATCTAGAAGTGCAAAATTTCTAATTATAGGGTTCCTCCTCTTATTGTCTAAAAATATAAATATGAATCCTTTAGGGAGCAGTTTCAATCTAGGGAGTCTCTTAGATGAGAATTCATCAATGTAGGGATATGTATTTTGCTATTTCAATGGTAATTTCTAAGTTACCTTCTTCTTCCTCTATTTCATCTGGGTAGATAAGGAATTCTTTGATTTCTAGTTTTGTAACGCTTGATTATGAATTTGTAAGTGCTATCATGAGTAGATCGACCATGGATTTTGTTCTTAAATCTCTTTCAATAGTTGATTGCACCAACTGAAAAAGTAGGTTTATTCAGTCTGCGAGGGACCCTCCATGTGGTCCATGACATTGAAATTTATGTTCATTTCCTTATGGAGTGGTGATGATCCCTTCTATAATGTTTATAAAGGTTCATGCTATGAGAGGAAAGGTCTTCCTGAGATTATTTGGTAGAGGGGGTCTTTGACAATATTGGCAATGACTATGTCACAGTGAATGAAGGATATTAAGGATCTGATGGGAGCTTTTTCAATCACACTTGTTGGTTTTGTAAATGACTTATCTACCAGTTGGATTTGCATATTGGATTATATAACATTGGTGAAACATGGCCAATTTCTATAGATAATTGTATAAGGATAAATGTTGGCACCTAGATTAGCTAGCCCATGTTTTTCTATGAAATACCTAATATGGAAAGGAACCGTGAAAGATCATGGGTACTTGTATGCTTTTGTTCCTTGTGCAACCATCATTGCTTTAGGCTTCTCTATGGATGCTTGATCCATTGAGGGGAGTTTAGGTTTGTTTCACTCAATGTTTGTTCCTTCTAAGGTGAAGGAGTATCTAGAACCAATCTAGATCATAAAGTGACCATCTTTGTAGAATCATGATTTCTAGGATTTTTATTAGTGCTGGAGGGGAACTAGCCTGTCAGATTCTTGATTGATGAGATAATTAAAGGAATATCTTGTCAATCTTCCTATAGTGTTGTTGTAGGTCATAAATTAGTATATTCATTGTCCTAATTATTTTTTTCAATTTATGTTTATTATCATGGCCTATCCTAGTTGTTTTGTACATGAGTTTGACTATATGTTTGCATTTTGTTGCTAATTCCAAAAGATTTCACATTATTTTCATTGAATTTTGTTTTTTGGTTAGGACCTCCATTTTGTTAGAAATTATTGGATTGATGGGTACTAGGTGTATTTTGACCTCTCCCATAATAGAAGTGGATAGGCCTCTCCCGTAATTATTGGTTGTTGATTTAAGAGATGAACAATTTCAGCTGTGGTCATGTTTTCAGAAGACAATCTCGAATGAGGTCTCTTGTAATTGAAATAGGAAAAAAATTATTGATCTGGTCTTCTTGTGTTGGTTCAGAATATATGCAACAATGATCCAAGTATCCTTGATCGCCACAAGTATTGCATTGTACTATAGTTTTAGATGCTCTTTCATGCTCTTAAATTTCAATACTTGATCATATGTGGCAATTTTGTCAAGTTTGATAGTTATATGGTCAATAACTCTTGTGTATTTTATTGAGTCTAGTGAACTATGATTATTGGTGGATCCATGCTTAAAGTCCCATGTAAATCATTTTTATGCCATACTATTTGTAAATTGTGTACACTCCATCACATCTTTTGTCGGGAAATCACTCCTTGATGTGACAAAAAATAGATTTCTTCTTTTCTTGAGTAACCTATTAAAATAGGTTGTGATTAAGAAGGTATAATCAAATATATGGTACATTTACTCATTCAATGTTTTTTTAAAATCTCCCCAAGCTTCGTAGAAATTTTAAGCCTATTTTTAACAAAAACCAGCAATTTTGTTACAGCAATGAATGATTATTTATGGTAGAAATTATTAATTGACAAAAGCTTCAACAACTTTGTTCTAGATTTGGATTCTCAAAGGTTTCAAGTCAAGGTACTAACCTAGAGCATTGTTCCTCAAAGAGAGAGAGAAACTTAGAATGGGAAACTTCTTGTGGAACCTGATGAATGCATATTTGCCCTAGTTTTAGTTGTATTTTTAGTCTAGTTTTGCATTCATCTACATCATTTTAATTTGAAACTATCTTGCATTTAGGTTTTCTCAATTTTATTATAATTGATAAGGTTTTGATCCAAATTCTTGGTTGTCCTGATAGGCTTGAACTTTATTACATATGAGGAGTGAAGGAGGCGGTGGTTCCATGTTTCATTGGACAACATTGTCAATCTGTGTTTCTTCGGTCAGAAGTCTTGTCGATGTAGGCTACACAATCCACAACAATACCCCCAGGGGTGGGTATACTTCTCCAAGAACCACCATCGTCTAGCGACCACATTTATTCCCCGACAGAGACCTTGACCACTCGACACCCAATGAGAACTCAGTGCCCAACGATGACCAAACACCCAAGATAATCATGTGTTTGTCGACCGATGGGATACATGTGCTCCAACCCGATGACTAACTCCGATGAGATTTCATCTTGACGAGTTTCTTGACCGACGAGGCTTGTGCACCCCACACCAATGGCGAAACTGAAGAATCATGACAATCATTTCTGTATCTTATCACATTGACCTCATGTGTCTATGACAACTATAGAAAGCAGCTAGGAAGGTTCTATAAATAGAAGACCAGAGCTTCCAAGAAAAGGATCAACTACAATGCCGCCAGGTTGACATTTTCATTCCATAGCATCTACCTCCCACCTTCATTGACCCCTCCCTTCGAGTGCCCTCATCAATCTACCATTTGACATGATCCCATCCTCTATAAGACTCCATAATCCTGACTTCAAAGGAAGCTAGATGAAGGATGTTTTCCTCCATTGACACACCATCATCTTCCACCTACTTCACCTTCATAGCAACAGATCAAATCCACAAGAATAGAGTGATTGAAAACCCAAAAACCCATCTCTGATGAACATCCAGGAGGTGTCTTAATATTTATTGGATGTTATTGTTCTAGAGTTTGAAGAATCTTTCATGCACACCACATATCCACTTTTCTCTTCTTCTGTGTTGATGACTTCTTCTTCTCTTCTTTCCTTAGTTGTACTTGTATTTTCTGCCATGAGCGAGTAGTCCTCTTGCTAGGGTGTGGGGAGTAGCCCCACTACCAGATTTTATTCTCTTTACTACATTTGTTATTTTATGGACTAGTATATGTTTTGAATTAAATATTTGTATGCTTACATTCTCGCATGATTGTCAAATTTTATATAAATCGCATCTTGGGTGTAGTTAAATTTGAACCTAGGATCTAGGAAATTGTTTGACTCATATGAAACCCTAGATTAGAATTTTGGATAGGTGTTTTTGATCTGATACATCCATGAACTCTAGGTAACACAACCACAAGCATAGAGTGATATCTGTCTAAGTCTTGATTCCAATGTTGAATGGGAAAATTACATGGCCTCAATATATATACATATATACATATATATACATATATATATATATATATATATATATTAATATATATGTATATATATGTGTGTGTGTGTGTTAATAATTATGCAGTGAGAGAGTGAGTATTAGGTAGAGGTGGTGAAACCCATTCCACTCTAGTATTCCTATTGATTGATAAACTTAGAGTTAAATCTAGAGTTTTATTAATTGCTATTACCATAATCAACAACCATCAATTTTGTGATAAGTAATAGTTCTTGATTGGTTACATTGATCAGGTTCTTCTTAAATTTAGTTCTCCTTTGGGATCGATCTTGAACTACACTACAATAGGGTCAGTCCACTTGGGGGGTGATTATTTTACATTGGTTAAAGTAAACTCTAGGGATTTCACCCCTATTGAATCTTCCAATGCAATAGCATGCATGTCAATGCCCACTGGATATATTGAGTATCATTGATTTCCTTGGAAGCATCAATGTGGTGGTAGGGATTTTTATCAAGTGAATTCCCCCTAATGCCCTTTTATATATTAGATAGATGTGCATTCCTTAATGTCAAATGAATTTATATTAGGAGTTGAATTAACTAATACACATTTGATATCATTTGCCTTTAATTGAGTATAGAAATGATGTTAAGGTCACACTACCATCACTTCTTATCTACAAGTACCTAAAACTTCAACCACTTAGGTCTAAGCACTCTATGTGTGTTAAATCACCACATAGATATGCAAAAATAGAAATTGTGAAGTTGATTTCAAGAGAAAATGAAAATGCATGATAAAGAGTAAATAGACTTCATGTTCTTACACAATTTTCTCTTATCCTTATCCCTAGAAAGAGCACCAAAAGTTCATTGGCTTGTATTATCGGTCAAAAGTGTCAGCATGATTGCCTAGTCTAAATGGATCATACTTCAAATTTGTACCCAACTCCAAGAGATTCCCACAACAAAATATGGGGTCAATTCAGTAAACTGGGTTTTGAACACAAGGTTAAGGGTGGAAATTATGAAAAAAAAAACTAAAGGCCTTATCTTATCTCAATTGGAATGATAATTTGGATTAAGTGTTTTTTATGACAAACAAAGAAACTAGAAAAGAAGAAACAAAAAATTGATGTTTGGGTTAGAAAAAGCGGATGCTTAAATAAGTGGACTATATTATTAACTAAAATGCTCAGAAATTGTGCTTCTAGGTTCATGTCTTGTGTCCAGCAGAAAAGGTGTTGCACTTTAAACTGTAAAATTAAGATGAAATATTAAAGTCAAATGTAGCGAAAATTTTGTTTTAGCGGTTAACTACACTTGTTTGAAGTTTGGTCTTTCACTCGCAAGTGCTGATGGGTCCAACCGCTAGACCCCACATTGATTATGAATGGTTGTGCATCTTCACAGCAGCGTCCATCACCTGTGGTCAGTAATTAGAAACCTGCTAAGGTGTTTGGCAAATCATCAGGTTTGATCCCTTTAGCAATTTTTTATGGAAATAATCCCTTTATCATTAAAGATAGTGCTCTAGACAGAAACAAGCTCAACCTACGCCTTGTGTAATGCCTTCAAGGTAAGTTGCACTTTAGATATCGCAGGTTTTGCCCTCTGTTTCTTCCCCTAGGACCGGCAACTTGCTCAACGGGTTTAGAGTGACACGATATATTAATTTCATGGGCAAGAAAATGCCCGAGGGACCCAAGCAAAAGAGGGATGTTGCATTGGTGTCTGGTATGTGGCATCCTAACACATGCAGGTAAATTATGATCCTACCATACAAGAGTGCTGAGAACTACTTCACGGGAGTGGAGCACAAATACAAAAGAAAAGTTGCATTGTTTAGCTAAGTTTGTAGCGAACTCGAGGGCATTTGAGTTTCAGCTGATAGCTTACAGCATCATATTTGGACTTTTTTTTGGTAGTCGGTACATATATTCCAAAAACTAAAACATGCATCTCCTGTACAGGCTATATGCCATTGAAACACGTTTCCGTCCTGTCTTCATAATACAAATTACGGAGTAACAACCCCCACATTTACTACCTCCCCTAGACTAGTTTATATAATAAATCAAAGTTATGGTAGAGCAGAACACTTGAGATGTAACATCCATAGTAGACGTCCAATCATTCGTTGCTTTTAGTTGTCCTAAATCGATGTTGGATCCGTTTATTACTTACACGGTCATTCTCAACAGTCTTGGATCCATGCTAGCAACTTTTCTTGCCAAAATGTCAGACCGCGTGTACCCTGAAAAACCATAGGTCAACGCAGGGCCACAAGGTCCAAAGAGCAGATGTTTCCTTTACCCGTTTAGGTCAACGCACAATGTCTTATAGACCACGAAGGTGGTGCGATTCCTCCGGACACCTCTCCTTTATCAAAGGCTCAAGGATCTGAGATCGCATGGGACCACAACTTCTGTGTTTTTAAGCCCCTGTTTGGTTCGGGACTGGCTTTATGCAAGCCTGCCTGGCTTGGACGGGTTTATGCATGCTGGAGTCTGATTCTGTTTGGCAAACCAGTCTGATTCTGTTTGGCAAACCAGTCTCATTCTGGGGGGTTGGACTCGTTTCAGACTCGTTTCAAGCTGATTCTGTTTGGCTGTGCAGGCTGGGTTTAGTCTGATTCTGTTTGGCAACTGTAGGCAGGATTAGCTGAATCTGTCCTATTCTCGCAGAACTGTTGTTAGAAATGTGACCTTGTGACGCCGTTTAAACAGAAGTTTTTAAACTGAAAAAAGTAACTGAATAATAACTTAATTGTTATCAATATCACTTTGGTTTAAGAACTCTCATTTTGTTGTTGAGATGTGAGTCAGGCGTGTTACCCTTTTGTGGGGTGTTTATGTGGGTGTTTTGATTGTTTCCTTGAGGTTGAATATGCCTAACATGCTATGTTTAATACCCCGTCAGACCAAGAAACATGTTCCAAAAATAGCCAAACATGAACATCATTTTTAAAGTAAAACATATTCAGCTACTGAAGACTAAATATAAATTGTCTTAGTAGGCAGGCACCCATAACAAGCCTGTAATGTATATAAACAACATAAAGATAATAAAGAAAACAAAAAACTAATGATTGTTTGATCCAAGTGATTCAACATCAGTTTCATCATCCGTAGACGAGATCAAGATTGGTGCTTGGTGGCAATCTCTGACAAACAAGGCATCCGCCGAGTCCGAAGTAGATGATATGTAACCATCTGGTCTCGGGAAAATAAACCTTAGCAAATCAGAGTTGTCACCTTCAAAATAAATCCACAACAAAAAGCATGTAGGACGACTGTCATCCTTGGGTTTGGGTTGTAGGGTCACGGTCCAGTCTGGTGTGGCTTTGAGGCTGTCCAACATTTCCGTCCAACCTTCATCCATGATTAAATATTTACTTTTCTTGTTCCATTTACTTTCTTCAGGTGTAGACCACCTGATCTGTACATCAAAACTGATTCTGCCTACCTCCACCATTGCATAGCCAGGAGTTATCTTGAATGGCTCGCACCTCCAGGTAACGGGAAGGGGGACGCGTCTCATGAACTCCCTGTTTGAGAGATCGTACTCCTTTACAGGGAAACGAGATCCCATGTTGCCTGTAATAAACAAGAAGAACAACAACAACAAGAAGATAAGAAGAAGATAAGAAGAACAAAATTGAAAATAAGATAAGAAGAACAAAAATAACAAGAAGAACAATAATAACTCTTATGTTCACCTAAGTTCACTACTATCATGTATTAGGTTTATTATCATTTTATGATTTTGCCTCCATCCAAGCCTCTGTCGTATACACTCCATTAACACACCTTCGTATACAGTCCATCATATCATGCTCCGAACAACACACGAAATGAGGAGGCGTCGAATGACTAAGCATATTAGTTAATATGTAAGTTCCAAACAACAGAGCATGGCATATCCTTTTTTTAAAAACAATCAACAACACTTAACACAGGAACTTCCAAACAACAACACTAAAATGGAAAACCAATGACGCGAATGAAAGGTATGGTCGCCATTCGACGTTACGGCGTCTTCGGGGGTGAAGGAGTGTCCAACAGAAGCCTACATTGGTCCTCCAGTTCTTCTACGTAGCGTTCTAGATACTCATGCTCATACTTTTTGTTGGTGTAAACATCATGGTGGTTGTGATGAATTTCAACAAAATCTTTCAAGTTCATTGTCTGACCCCACAATGACTTGCACTCGAGCGTGAGTAACGCAATCTCAGCTTTCAGAGAATCAATTGTAGAACTGAGATCGATTGCCCAGCGAAAGTAACTGCATCGATCTTTTCCCTAAAAAATATTATGAAGTTTACGTAAATGACAATGAATGTGTAACGTACACAGTGGCTACATAATATGTGTGTACAAGCGCACCTCGCGAGAAGGACATATGTAATACATTTCACCTGGTCTTTCACTGAGAATTCCAAAGTCATACAACCCTGCATCGTCAGTGTTAAGTCGCAAGCCTGCCTCTAACCCACAGTCACACCGCACAACTTCAGTTGTATTAATAGACATCTACACCATGCATTTGAATCAGTCAAACGATTTATGGCAATGGAGTTAGATTGAAAATCAAAACAATAACATACAAGACAGACCTCATAATAATTGTTAAATCTATTACAGATAAACTTATGTTATGAATGTTGGACAGACATCAATGATGTTATACATCTATGATGTATTGTAACCGTCCTCATTGGAAGTGTTGTCGTTGCTAGTTATGTGAAGACGTTGGCGAAGATATTGGGACCGCGATCGAAGATCGGTAATTTCTACTTGTAGCCTATCAGTGTCTGCTCTGCTGGAACAGACAAAGGCACACTGGGAAGACCATAGTTGACGTTCACTGTGTACATATGCAAGTTGTGAAAGCATTGCAGCCCTAACGGCGGTTAGTGTGGCAATTGTGGGTACAACCCGTTGCACGGGCAACCTCATATGACATCTATTTTGATTTTGAAGACTACCACACGTAAAATATGGCATGTGTGGGTTCTTGTCTTCAAAACGTCCGTTTTGTGCATCCTTGGCATCCATATAAACGCGTACAGTGGATTGGAGGCCGCATTGACAATGAGGCATTCCGTTCTCCATTTGAAGACAACCTATATTGACACAATGTGTTGATTCTGATCAGGTTCAAAATAAACAATTCGGGAATCAATCTATTACAGATACTCTACTAACGAGTTTCCCAAATGAGATTAGCAATGGATTCACGTAACACTTCGCCCTCCCTTGAATCGGCCTGAGTTGAACCTTGACCTGAACTCGGGGGAACGACGCCAGGGGGAATGGCAGACGATGAATTCTCATCTGCGAGTTCATCCATTATGGTGTCGCCGTCATTTTGCCGTCGGATGTAATTGTGTAGGATACAACAAGCAAGTACGATGCGACACTGCGAATGAATAGGATATGTCGGCCCCTTCTTAAGGTATGCAAACCGTCTCTTCAGCACCCCAAATGCTCTTTCTACAATATTACGTAGTTGAGCATGTCTGTGGTTGAACATCTCTTTCTTGCTGGTGTAGGCATGTCTGTTTCCTCGGTACTCAGCAATATGGTATGCTGTGTTGCGATAGGGTGCAACAAATTCACGAGTGTTGGCATACCCTGCATCTACCCGGTAAAACTTCCCCGGCGGAACTGTAAACCCGCTATGGTTCCTTGCCGATTGCAGGACCCTTTGGTCGGCAGCCGACCCCTCCCACCTAGTGAGGACATATGTAAACTCCATGGAGAAGTCTACTACAGCCATGACATTGAGAGAGACATTCCCTTTTCTGTCACGGTATCGATTTTGTTTATCTCTGTTGACCAAGACAGGGATGTGTGTTCCGTCAATAGCCCCTATGGCATTCTATACACCAAAATAATGTTGTAAACATACACAATGTTTGAAAATAAATTAAATTTATTAGGGGGTTAACTATTACCTTGAAGTATGGGTAGAACCTTGCGTTATGTAAAATGCGAGTATGTGTTGCTGTGCATGTAGTTGCGGTTTGCATGACAATGTAGTCATGGGTCAACGCACAAACAGCGTCCAACACTTCGTTGAACTTTCTGCTAATGGTCTCACCGGAGTGAATGTAGTCCTCCGCCAAAGCACGATTTGTGTGTCCATGGCCAACCATCTGCAGGAAATAGCATACGGCCTCAACTGAGCTGACGCCTCCAGTACCTCGCAACAAGCCACGACTCTCAAGCTTGTCGACAAAGGTCATTATAGTTTGTGGACACATCCGGTATAGGTCATAAGCCCTTTGTTCGTGACCAGTCAATATTTCTAAGACCTTTATGTGGCCACTCCTGATGCTAACTGACCTAGGGATACGAGGTGGTGTGGAGGCATCAACGTCTACTGCGTCCATGATTGAGTATGCAATAGAGTCGGCAATTAAATCACCAACGTGAATCACTGGCCACAACAAGGAATCTAATAAAAGGTTGTTGAGCATGTCTTCTGTTTGCGGTTGGTCATTGCCAGACATGATGCCTACATGTACAATGCAAACAACTACATAATAATTGCTACAACATAAGACAATCCAATTAACGTGCGAAAAATAAATTATTACAACACTCAATCAAATGAAATTGTACGGATATGTAATGTGTGTGCGGAAAGTAAATTATTGCAACAGTCAATGAAATATAAATGTTTGGACGAAAAATAATTAACTTCAAATGCATACAAAATAACCCCTGCAATTATGTTCCCGATGGGCCAGCATCACTGGATGAAGGAAACCACATCGGTGGCACGCCTGGGAAGTTGGGTGGCGGGATAAATGGTGGCTGAGACGATGTGCCTGGGAAGTTGGGTGAAGAGGAAGACGACATAAATGGTGTCTGAGACGACGTGCTGCTGAAGTTGGGTGAATGTGAAGGGAATGGTTGTGGAGACGGGAAATAATATGAAGGCATTGGAGGTACAGATGTGGCAAAACCAAATTGTGACCTTTGACAAAGGTCGTTTAACCACAAGGTTATCTTTGCATGGGTGTTTTGGAGGCCAAGGTAGATGTTGCGGTTGGTAGAGTCCTTGATGGCGTTCACAAGTATAGTAAAAACGAAGGTGGGGACATCGGGGAAATTGGCATTAAAATGTTGTAAAATGTTTGACAACTCTTCCTTTTCATAGGATTTGGTCATCATGGATGTCCCTAACTCGTGAACCTTTGTGTAAACCTGTGTGAACTCAGCCAGAACTTCATTGGAAAGACTACATCGCTCTTGCGGCGTTGATTGGCGTCTCCTGTGCGTATGGGTAGAAGGACTCCTGCCCCCAACTGACGGGTTATCCGTTCGCACAGGCCGCGCGCTTTCACCCTCACTTTGCCCGGTAGTTGCGGGTACGCTACGCTCGTCTGTTGCCGAGTGTGTGTACATGGGTGTATCAGGCGCGCCTAGGTCGACACTTACATCATCCTCAGACGCAACATCTGCAGGAATCTGAGTGTCCGCCGAAGACATTGCATGGTCTCCTCTAGCAATGTTCCTCCCCGCCATTAGCTCTATGTCGTAGTAGTGGGGAAACGGGCGCCTAAGCAACCTAGTCAGGTCCCTGTCTGCCTACGCTTTAAAAAAAATGTGGTTGGCGATAATCATGTTTACATGTACAGTTACAATTTGTTAGGATAAAAGTTATGTATAGTGTGCGTACCGCAATGGCCTCTTTCCACTCAAGGGTGTCTGGTACAATGGGCTTGTGCCTTTCTTCATCCCATCCAACGCCACTCTTGTTGGTCAAACCCTTCAAATGGACGTAGTCCCTTTTAAGGTTCTTCCAGCGACATCTTATTTGGTCTAACTTAAACACGACGGCAACCCTATTATTAACATCAGAAGTTATTTCCCTCCAAGAGTCCCTAGTAAAATTACCATCAATACACCTGCCTAGGTCATATTGTCTACGCAATGCTGTCACCACAGCGACATCATACTCTCTTGTCCATACCATACGGTTGTTAGGGTCGACGGGAGGCATACTCGTGTAGTTGCTGCAATATTTGATGACATAATCAGTGTAAATGTTTAATTAAATCAGTCACAACAGAAACCATTTATGTGTGTTCCTTCATTACTGATTCAATCAGCAGATACACAAGATGCATTGATTAACACCGAAAAACAAATAATGAAACACCAACGAGCATATAGGACAAATTATTATTGGCCCCAAGTTTTAGTTAAACAAGTACCTGCTAATGGTGAGCTAATGTAGGCAAAAATTAGGTTCAACCATGGTATATATTGGAGGATTAATAATGGTTACTCTAAATACAACATAGAGAGGAAAGTAAAACCAATGAAAGTTGAAATCCATAGCTGAAATCAATGAATGATCTTTCCCAGAATACCAATTTCTATATCCAATTTCCAGATTTATGAAATCCATAGCTGCTACTATTATGATATCATAATAGTATCACAAAAAACATAACATCAAAATACAGAACATTAAAACAGAACAAATAACAGAACATTCATAAATATGGCAAACAGATATGTCCAGGCATCACTGTGTAGATGCAGGGATTCACCTAACCTAGACCTCACACTGATTTAGATAAACAAGTTTTAAATCTGCTGTTATTTCCCCTATTAACCTAACCTAGACCTCACACTGATTTAGTTAAACAAGTTTTAAATCTGCTGTTATTTCCCCTATTAACCTAACCTAGACCTCACACTGATTTAGATAAACAAGTTTTAAATCTGCTGTTATTTCCCCTATTAACCTAACCTAGACCTCACACTGATTTAGTTTCACACTGATTTAGATAAACAAGTTTTAAATCTACTGTTATTTCCCCTATTAACCTAACCTAGACCTCACACTGATTTAGATAAACAAGTTTTAAATCTACTGTTATTTCCCCTATTAACCTAACCTAGACCTCACACTGATTTAGTTTCACACTGATTTAGATAAACAAGTTTTAAATCTGTCGTTATTTCCCCTATTAACCTAACCTAGACCTCACACTGATTTAGTTAAAGAAGTTTTAAATCTGCTGTTATTTCCCCTATTAACCTAACCTAGACCTCACACTGATTTAGTTAAACAAGTTTTAAATCTGCTGTTATTTCCCCTATTAACCTAACCTAGACCTCACACTGATTTAGATAAACAAGTTTTAAATCTGCTGTTATTTCCCCTACTAACCTAACCTAGACCTCACACTGATTTAGTTTCACACTGATTTAGATAAACAAGTTTTAAATCTGCTGTTATTTCCCCTATTAACCTAACCTAGACCTCACAGTGATTTAGATAAACAAGTTTTAAATCTACTGTTATTTCCCCTATTAACCTAACCTAGACCTCACACTGATTTAGTTTCACACTGATTTAGATAAACAAGTTTTAAATCTGCCGTTATTTCCCCTATTAACCTAACCTAGACCTCACACTGATTTAGTTAAACAAGTTTTAAATCTGTTGTTATTTCCCCTATTAACCTAACCTAGACCTCACACTGATTTAGTTTCACACTGATTTAGATAAACAAGTTTTAAATCTGCTGTTATTTCCCCTATTAACCTAACCTAGACCTCACACTGATTTAGATAAACAAGTTTTAAATCTGCTGTTATTTCCCCTATTAACCTAACCTAGACCTCACACTGATTTAGATAAACAAGTTTTAAATGTGCTGTTATTTCCCCTATTAACCTAACCTAGACCTCACACTGATTTAGTTTCACACTGATTTAGATAAACAAGTTTTAAATCTGTTGTTATTTCCCCTATTAACCTAACCTAGACCTCACACTGATTTAGTTAAACAAGTTTTAAATCTGCTGTTGTTTTAAACCCTATTAACCTAACCATGACTGCTCCCGCATTCCAAATCAAACATAGTACCTGCTAATGGTGAGCTAATGTAGGCAAAAATTAGGTTCAACCATGGTATATATTAGAGGATTTATATACCAATTTCTATATCCAATTTGTATATCCAATTTCCAGATTTATGAAATCCATAGTTGCTACTATTATGATATCATAATAGTATCACAAAAAACATAACAGCAAAATACAGAACATTAAAACATAACAAATAACAGAACATTCATAGATATGTCCAACATATTAACGACGCCCAATAATGCTAGAAAAACAATTACAAAGTCACAGAAACCAGAAACCAGCAGAGGATGAATCGGCCATTACCACCCAATCATGTTGGAAAAACAAAGACAAAGGCACACAAACCAGAAACCAAAGGATGAAAAACAAATGACAGAAAACGAAATGTAGGACAACACTACTCTATGGTCTACTAACACATATCGATATCCTCAAAATAACCTTGCTGGGAAAAATCAAGAAAATCAAGCATGGTAGTGCCTTTTATTTGCTTTAGTACTATAACTTACCACACAAACACACATAATAGCGGTAAATTGATGCATTTCTAGATAAAAGTAGTAGTAAGAAGTAGAATAAATCAGTGTCATACACAACGACTGTTTCCAGGTATTGTCGGCTCATTTGCCACTTAATCGATACACATGCCTGATTCTTGTACTTCTGCCCTAATCGACCTCACAAATAAAGCACCGTCTACCCTAATTTGTGACCAACCTGAGCAGTAGGGGGCGAGAACGAAGACAGAGTGCGGAAGCGGAGGTCTGGGAAGGGCCGCCGGAGCCGCCGGAGCACGATTGAGGAGCACAATTCAGCAACAAAGGACGACCACCAGCTTCTGTGAACAGCTCCTCCAAAAGGCATATGTGGAAGTGAACAACCTCGCAGCAGAAGGAGAGGAATAAGAAGGCACACGGACTAGGGTTTCTTCTTGCCTTGGACGAGCTAGGGTTTCTTCTGTGCGTCGACAAGACAATTCAATGTCAAAGCAGGTAGTACAAAATAGCAGGGCAGGGCATGGGTACCTTGCTTTCGAGGGAGCTAGCCGCCCAGGTAGACCGGCGTTGGCAGGCGGCAGCATTGATGATGGTCCACGCTTCTCCACGGGTCGACCGGTGCACTTCATCTGCGACCTCGAGCAGCACTCCATCTGTGACCTCGAGCAGCTTTCGCTTTTACTTCTCACGGACAAACAGTAGTGAAGATGCGCCGAGAGAAGATGGGTGAGATATCGTCTGGCGAGAGGTCATCTGGCGAGGGGGAGAGGGAGGGTTGCGGGGTTGCGAGGGGAGGGTTGCGGGGTTGCGAGGGATCAGGGAGGGTTGTCGGGCCAAACCGGATTGGAAATCTCAATCCTGCCTCGATGAGGATTGACTTAAACCTGATATTGGGATTCCGTTAGGCCAAAACGGGGCTCAGACTGGTACGCTAGCCAAACAGATTTCTTGCCCAAGCCGGACCGGATTGGGCCGCCGTGGAGCAAAACGACAGCGCCCAATCCCGGTCCAGGCCGGAACCAAACAGGGGCTAAGGCACCGAGGCTGGATCGCGCCCCTACTTGTTCTTTAGGCTGCTTCACTTTATTTTGTAAAATTAATTTATTGATTATTGGCTGCTTCACTGTACTGTAGTTTTTCTTCCGTTTGTTAGCCCCATTCGTGTACCCCTTGTGTCCTTCCGGCCCTCAGCCCCTGAATCATACGTCTCTATGTTGTTAAGAGTAACCATTTAAAACAGCTTTATAAAGTCATATACATAATCTATCATCATTACCCGTGTCTTCTGTTACCTCTCTAGTTACTGGTTTGCCGCCGGTCTAAACAAGTCATGAGGGGGAAGACAGAAAAGACACCAGTAGTGTCCCTCCCTCGTCCTTGCAAGGAAACCAAATGTTGCTTTCACGTGGCCCACAGAAGAACAAAGCACATATATGATATGAATGCCTATTCTGGCCTTTGTCAATGAGGAGACTAGAGATGGCAATAAAAGACGGTGACCGACCATGCCCAAAGCAAAGGTGGGGGACACACTGATCTGGACGTCTTTTGTCCACTTGCGTTGGTTGGATGCCATGCCAATATTAAGTGCTGACAACGAAGGGGCCTGAAGATCAGGAACAGATGAGCATGGAGGACAGTTCCGTTTCGGGTGGAGTGGGGTGGCTATTTTACTTTGGGTTAAAATTTGATCACGCGCACTCGCAAAAATGTGAGTTTTGACGCGCCTGCCAGCCACCTGTGCGCCTGTCAACCACCTACCAGCTCCTGTCACATCTGCCACCCCCACCTGTCAATGTGTCAGATTTTTTTTATTTTTTTACTTTTTCGTTTGTTTTGCTTGTAACTTTTAAACTAGAAGCATTTTTTTAATTAAATAAAATGCATTACAATCTTTATAAAAAATACATTTCAACAAGTCCAATATTGACGTATTTAAAAAAAATAATAGGAAAATATTTAGGGAATAAAGAAGACAGGAGGGAAGTAACACCCACTTTTGCTTGAATGTGCCCACTATTATCCAGAATGCGCCCACTTTTGTATGAATACACCCACAATAGCCCTCAATGCGCCAAATTTTACTTGAGTGTGCCACTATACTGTTTAAATGCGCTCACTTTTTCTTGAATGCACCCACTTTTGTATGAATGTGCCAACTATAGCCCTCAATGCACCCAGTTTTGCTTGAATGCGCCCACTGAGCATATTTTTGCTTGATTGCACCCACTACTTCCCTCCTCAATGTGCTCATTTTGCTTGAATACACCTACTATTGTCCAAATGCACCCACTATTGCTTGAATGTGCCCACTATTATTTAAATGTGTCCACTATTACTTGAATGCGCCCACTATTACTTGAATGTACCCACTATTATTTAAATGCGTCCACTTTTACTTGAATGCGCTCACTATTATCCAGAATACGTCCATTTTGTATGAATGCGCTCACTTTTACTTGGTGTGCCCACTATTGCTTAAATGCGCTCATTTTTACTTGAATGTGCCCACTATTATCCAGAATACGCCCACTTTTATATGAATACATCCACTATAGCCCTCAATCCGCCCACTTTTTCTTGAATTCACCTACCGTTATCCAGGATGTGCCCACTATTGTATGAATGCACCCATTAAATCCCTCAATGCGCCCAATTTTGCTTGAATGCACCAATGCGCCCACTTTTGCTTGAATGCACCTACTATTATCCAGAATGCGCCTACTATTGTATGAATGCACCCATTATAGCCCTCAATGCGCCTAATTTTTCTTTAATGTGCCCACTGTACTGTTTAAATGCACTTGCTATTATCCAGAATGTGCCCACTATTGTATAAATGCACCCATTATAGCCCTCAATGCGCCCAATTTTTCTTGAATGCGCCAATGCACCACTTTTATTTGAATGTGCCTACTATTATCCAGAATGTGCTCACTATTATATGAATGCACCCATTATAGCCCTCAATGCGCCCAGTTTTGCTTGAATGCGCTCACTGTACTGTTTAAATGTGTATACTTTTACTTGAATGCACCCACTTTTGTATGAATGCACCCATTTTTGCTTGAATGCGCCCACTTTTGCTTAATTGCGCCTACTACTTCCCTCCTCAATGCGCCCCATTTTACTTAAATACACCCACTATTGTCCAAATGCACTCACTATTGTCCAAAATACGCCCACTATTGCTTGAATGCACCCACTATTGCTTGAATGTGTCTGCTATTGCTTGAATGCGCTCACTACTTCCCTCCTTACTAATATTGTCACTCATGCACCCATTTTACGTATCAAATCCAACGGTTTTTATTTCGTCAAAAAATTCGTTACAGATCAAAAGTTATGTGCAAAATAATATTTTCTTTATATTTTTTCTCTTAAATACGTCCATTCCTAATAAGTATGTATATTATTTTATCAAAAATACATTAATATTGGTCTTTTTAGATTGTATTTTCCGTAACAAATCTAACGGTTTTTATTTCATCAAAAAATTCATTATAGATCAAAAATTATGTGCAAAATAAACTTTTCTTTATATTTCTATCTCAATCTCTCTCCACGGACCTATCAAATCAGCCCTTCACCTACCCCTGCCATTTCACCCTGTAAAACCACCTCCACCCACCCAAACCCTCCTGCCAGTTGGGTCCCACGCTGGAAACCAACCAGAGGACTTCTCTCGCGCGTCACGGGAGCATTTTCCTTTTACTTTTGGAAGCATTGGGTGCCTTTCCTTGTGCTGTTATGAACTCTATTCGAACTCATGTCCAATCGTTCCTACTACAGTTCACGGCTGCCGATCTTGCTGGTGGATGTTTACATTACTCCTGCACTTCCCTGGTCAAACGAGGACCGCATATGTCAGCAACAATAATCATAAATTAATTTTACAAAATAACAATATAACATTTTACAGAAAAGAAACTGCTTCCATCTGTTTAAGAAACCTACTGCCGTGAATTAAAATGCTTCCATCTTTTATAGACGAGAAACCCATAGACAAACAATCGATTTTTTTCCACCTCTTAATCATATAAATCTCATTCGGTAGAAAGACTACTTATATGATAGCACATAAAAAACATATAAATCAGTCCAAATTTGCAGGGAGCACAGCATAAGAGCAAATCAACGTTTTTCAATAACTAACTATACTGTCTGTCTACTACAAGCTTTGTTGTTTGTTACATTCATATACACACATCAAAAGATATAATTCAAGCCCAAAGGAAGAGAAACCTCCTGCTGCTACGGAAGACAAGTGAAAGGAGGCAAAGAAAAAAGAATAGTAAGATCACATATGTCAAACCCTTCCACGTAGGAAAAATGAAACTAATTTGCCAGATCTAGAACATCCATGCACGCAGCCTGTGATTTACCAGATCCTAGAGTTTTAAGGGTCAAAATGTTAATTTTTAGTATTTAGATAAGTTGCCCAATACCCCTTATAATAGGCCCTAGAGCTTATGCATGGACCCCATTGTTGTTTGTATAATAACAAGTATGTTTTCTCTTTTTTTATTGGCGAGGGAGCTGCTCCAAGGCAGGGCCAAGCCGACGACTCAGCAGCATAAACCCTCGGGCCTTGAACGGCCCCCACTCCCCACACACACTCGGGAACCATATATAAAACATATGGTTGGCCGGCCTGCGCGGCAGATAAATAATTTCGAAAAATATCCCTCACTCAGGGTCGAACCGGGAACCTTGGATTTTACCAAGCCACACAACCTGAGTTACTCATCATCGGCTATGTTTTCCAATATAGAAAGCTTCAATTGCAATGTGAAAGGTCATATTACCTTTATCAGAAGCCATCTACTCTCCTATAGGTATCTGAAAGCCAATATCAACCATTGATATATACTGATCAAACAAGAAAAACTAGAATAAATATGTATAGATATCACAACACTTGTTGAGAGATTATATCAAGTATTGTTAGCATGCATTGATAGATGTCCATAATAGTAGCCCATATTAACATGACAAGTTTAATCATAGTCAATTTACAACTAATGCGTGTATAAGAATTAGCGTTAAGCATAATTACAAAATAATCATAATTTCATTCCAATTCTAACAATATTGCAATATTATACATATATGTAATTTGTGTGAGTTTTGGATATTCAACTCAAAACCAATGGCATGAGTAAATATTGGTCTGGACCAAACAGGTCAATTCGGTTCGGTCCGTTCCTGATCTTCGGACTGATCCATTCCTGTACCGTCACGAGTTCACTCTGATTTGTAGTCTGTAAATTTTGGAAGTTCAATCTTCGGTCTGCCTCGATCCTAAACCGGTCAGGCACTGGAGCAGAATGAAAACCACTTTATATATAAAATACATTTTTATTTGAAGTTATATTATGTCACAAATACAAACATATCACATATATAGACACGGGTAGTGTAAATATTTGATAATTTTATACAATTGTTGGAAGTAATTAAGATTGTCTACAAAAAAAATTGGTCAATCAAAGTGCCTTTCCCTTCTTTTTTTTAGATGGAACTGTACATGTATAGTGAGAGGGAGTCGGTGTGGCTACCTGTCAGTAACAAGGAAAAAATGGAGAAAAGGTGCCCAGGAAATGAGTAAAGAAAGAGTATCTGTACAAGGAGCAAAAACTCTGGGGTCAAAGGGCAGCAACGAAGGAGCTACTTTCCATCATCATGCCTCCAATCTCAGCACATAAACATATGAAAAAAGAAACGCAGAAAATCTACAGAGGACAACTGATAAAACTGGAGTCACGAACTGAACAGCTTAGATAAAACCAAAACCAGCAATGTCAACTTCAACTTCATTCGGTTTGATATCAACCCTGAAAGTACAGTGAGCGGGATCTGTTCGAATGAGCGACAAATTATTTAAAGAAAGTGGTTTTCCATGTCGTCTCTAAACCTTTTTCTTCTCATCCCACGGGGCATTGTTTAGTGTCAGTGGGAATCTCAAAAAAAAGATAGAAAGTGTGACTGAAGCTAGGAGTTGCGAAGCCATAAGTCAGGGAGTTCAGAGTTATTCGGTGGGAGTCTTTCACTTAAGTGTCCGGGGATGATGTTGATGCTGGACCATTCACCCGATGTAAGGCGGTGGTGTTCTCCTTCTAGTATAATCAGATGTAGGAAGCTTGTTGTGCGCTGCTTTCCACATGTGACTCTGATATCTCATGGGTACATTGCACCTGCCATTTCAAGGAAAAGATATTAGACTCAGGAATAGGAACTCTAATAGCATTCCAAATCTCTTTCAGCTTAGGATTTCTCTGATTGCAAATAGTAATATAGTCATCAGCATTGGAATGACAAGGAATTGTCTTAAAGAACTCAACAAGCTGCTTATAGTTTCCGTTATCCGGAATATCCCAGTGATCATCTGAAATGCTTGAGCTAATATAGCCATCAGCAGGGATCCCTAACTTCATAATAGAATCAGCTCCAACAATATCTTGAAGAAATTTCCCATTAGGAGTCTAGGAAACCTGCCAGATCTAGGTCTTGTTGCCATTACCAATATGGAATTTAGTTAAATTAAGGATGTCATCTCTATTTCTAAGGATATTTGAAAACACCTAAGACATGGAAGATGACATGCAACAGACCAAAAGGAGAGCTTGGATAAGTATATTCTCATTGATCTATTTTACCCGCAGTGTATACTTTTTACGTGCAATGTTCTGACTATTTAGAATAAGAAATGCTTGAGAGGTATCTTTCATTTTTCTAGTTCCTAATTCGCCTCCATTTCTAGGTTCAGTAACTATGTCGCAATTGACAAGGTGAAGCATAGGTTTATCATCAGACTTGTCCCAAAGAAAATCCCAATAGAGTTTTCTATATCATCCATCACCGAGATTGGGATGGGGAAGGAATCGCTCCAATGAAGATGAATAGAACTAAGAGTAGATCGTATCAGTTCAAGCCTTGCTGCCATAGATTCTTTGATTTCCAGCCTTCCAGTTTTGACTTTATTTTGTCCATAAGAGGAAAGAAGGCCGTTTTGGTGAGTTTTCCAATAAATAATGGAATTCCCAGGTACTTACAAGGAAAAGTGCAAACCCTAAAATTGGGAATACTGTTAATGTCTTGCTTTGGAGCTTCTTTCTGAAAAAACAATCTTACTCTTGAAGGTATTAGCTTTCAGACCAGAAAGATTGCCAAATTTTTCAAGAACAGATAAAATATCCATTACATTCTTCGTATTTGCTTCGGTAAAAAGCATCAAATCATCTGCAAATATAAAGTGGGGCATAGACAAGTTATTGGAAGCTTTGATAGGTGAAACTAGACCTTTATTTGTGGCTTCATTCAAAAGATCGGAAAACGCTTGCATGAAAATCACAAATAGATAAGGGGTCATGGGGTCCCCTTGTCTAATCCCATTAGTTAGACTAAAGGATTCAGTAGGTTCACCAATTAAAAGAATTTGAGAAGTGGAGTCAAATATACTAGAAATCCAGTTGATCCATATGGGGGGAAACCCATCTCGAACATGATAGCAAAGAGAAAGTCCCAATCTATAGAGGCGTAAGTCTTGGAGATGTCAATCTGTAAGACATAATACTCCCAGAGTTGTTTAAATTGACATCGTGAAGGGTCGCATTTGATAAGAGAATTACATCCTTTATGTTTCTTCCCTCGACAAAAGCAGATAAATTGTTACTAATGATACTGAGGAAGACACTTTGAAGTCTACTAGCCATAATTTTGGAGGTGATTTTATAAACTTCATTACAAAGAGCTATAGGCCACCAGTTTTGTATATCATTATTGTCAAGACCCTTGGGAATAAGAGTAATAAAGTATTACTTGCCCCCTATAAAAAAATGTCCATGTGAAAAGAAAGCTTTAACTGTTGTAGAAATGTCTTCATCAGTAATCGGCCAGACTTTCTTAATTACAAAAAACATTGAAACCATCGGGTCCAAGAGCCTTATCAGTGTTAAAATTGTGCACAATATCATCAATTTCTTTTTTAGTCACACAAGCTATAAGATTAGTTCTCTGGACATTTGTAAGAACAGCACCATAACATCCAATGTCATTTAGACCAAACATACCTATCACCTTTGTTAAAGAGATTGCTATAAAAGGTAGTAATATAATTTTTGATAACCAAGGAATCATAGCTTAGGTTGTCATCTACTATAATGCTTCTGATCTGTCCTTCGCATCTAGTCTTCGTGGATGTGTAGAAAAATTTTGAATTTTGATCTCCTTTTAGCCACTTAATTCTTGATTTCTGTCTAAGAAAAGAGTCCTCATTTGCCTCTGCAATCTTTGCTTCTTTTCTCAGTCAGCAAACTTCAGTTCGATGTTCAGGATTTAAGGGATCTAAGTCAGCATCAATCTGGGTTTGCAAGACAATGTATTTTAAGGTTCTGAGTCAGTATCCAGAAAATTATCAAGTCCCCTTTTCGTTCCATTAACTCCTGGTCTTCAAAGGATGACTTGCTTTCTATTATCAAAGATGCCTGGAGCACTGAGTTTGAAGGTCATCATGCTGTATTGAGTTACAGAAAATTTCAGGTCCTCAGGAAAAGGCATAAGAGATTAAACTGGGAGGAAGTTGGCAATCTCTTCGACAATGCCATAATTTAGAAATAATAATTTTGTGATCACTTGTAGTGTCAGAAATTCCTCAAAATGATCTTAGAGGACTATCAATTTTCAAAGTGACAAAAGTTTGACCTTCTTGGTGGTTATCCCAGGAAAAGAAAGGGCCGTTTAGGTCAAGTTCATATAAACCACTGTCGGGACAAGAATTAAAAGCATTCAAAGACTTCTTTGTGTGTGTGTGTGTGTGGGGGGGGGGGGGGGGGGGGGGAGCTTACCATCTTTCTCACAAACTCTTCTCACAACATTAAAATCACCAAGAATGAGTCAAGGCAGGGAAAACAAATAGAAATAAGTTCAATAGCATTCTAAAGAGAGCATCTATCCACATCGCCATTATTAATATAACTTGTTGTAATGAAAGAACTTTAGTTACCATTAATGACTTCAAATAGGATATGTTGATCAAATTTGGATTTCATAATAACATCACGATCTAAAGATTTCCACAGCACCACAATTCTACCAAGAGCATGCAAGTCATGGTTTGAAATGAAGTTGTAATCAGGAAAGTGTTTTAAGAAGAAACCATGGAGCCTCTGTTTTCTAATCTTAGTTTCATTAAGAATAATCAGCTGGCTGTCTAACCTTCTTAGATTCTCTTAGACGCCTTTGACTTTGTTACTAATGCCCCTTACATTCTAAGAGGATATTTTGATAAGAGTAGTCATTTATAAACTTGGGACACTGAGTTGTCAGCCTCAGCTTTTATATTAATGATCTCCAGGTTGCCAAGTCAGTTACTCATAGGAGTGATAATTGAATTCATAACTCTTTGTGAGATGCCTGATATGGTCTTTGTCATGAAAGTTGGTGGTGAATTGATTCTGCTCCTTACTTTAGCTGTAACTGCCTTGCTTCCTTCAGCGGGGTTCTTACTCTCCTCTGAAACGGTTCGATCCGATCCTACTTTATACAGTTCGATCCTCTGTCCATGATTTTTTGTGAATTTGATCCTCGGTCTGGTCTGGTCTGGTCTGGTATGGATGCTCACCCAAAATAATGAGTAAAGGGTCCACACACCTTACACTTCTAAGGATACCACGAAAAGGTGTGGGACTATTTTGCATCCACCCTCACGTGCAGCCAATCTTGTGCTTGCACATCCACCCTCACGCGCAGCTACTCTTGTAGTCTTGTGGGCTTAAACAATGAGGCCCGCTCAGACACTGTGAGTACGGGTATTCAACTCAAAACTTTTTACCAATGATTGAAGGGACAACACACCTTACAAGCCCAAGAATACCTCAAAAGTCAATAGTGTGAGACTTTTTTCACATAATTGATTCATGTTTAATCATCATCATCATCACCATCTAAACCCCAATCCCCATGGTTCAAAATTCCGATCAAATTTTGACCAAAATTCAATCTTGATGGTGATAGGAAATAGAATTGGAGGTACCTTAAACTTCGTCATGCATTTTACAAAATTTCGACAAATTTTTTTTGACAATTTCAATGAATTTCGCCCAAATTGGGCATGAATTTCAAGAAGTTTCACCAATTTCCACAAATAGATTCCATCTAAGGCACATAAGCCCTAACCTAACCTAATCTACTGCAATCTTTCACGTGTACCCTTTTGGATCAATAAATATAACTTTTATCCCGAAGATAGGTGTTTTACAAGTTGTAGAATTATCCAAAATAGGGAATATAATAGTTAATGCTCTAGAGTAAGCAGTGTCACAATTAACTGGTTACTTCACATAGTAAGTCACAAACATATAACTTGTATCACATTTTTATTTTGAATAAGTAGTTGCAACTTGTAACAACGCACAATATTTGGATATGATGAGAATGACCAATTCAAAGCTCTAGAGAGGCATTGGCTCGTCTACCCAGGTGTGAAGCAACAGATAGGGCATGAGTGACATGATGAGGATAACATGAGTTTGACATAATAAGTCAATCATATAACCCAACATATGTTTGGACAAGAACCATCAGGTTGGGGTTTTGCGCCTGATCAGTCTCCACAAGACTAGTTTCAATAAAGTAATTCAATACTTTTTCTTATGCGGCAATACATTGATATTGAATTGTGTAGAGTCTGCTTGAATTTTTATAAGATAATTCCTTATGTCACCGAAATTAGCATCGATATCTCCATCCAAATAGTTCAGCTTCTTTTCACTCACACATGTAGGACCCCGCCCAACATCAATAAATGATTTTATTGCATAAATAGTTGTGTGGTTTATTGATTTTAATACTCACTCACAGACCAGCAATAATTATGTACAACCTACCATCCCACCTACAGTCCTACCATTCTCGACCATATTATTTTTGCATAAGTTTGTGTCTTTACGTCTATATATTGAGCTTGCAAACTATAATGACTCAATTCATGCATTTCATTATAGAATTTGACATCAAAGTCCCCATCGGAACAGTTGAGCTTGCTTCATGCACACATGAGGAGACACCCCCAACATATCCAACATGAAATAGTATTGCATATTTGAGTATATCTATACTAGTAGATCGTTCTAGTAAATTTCATTATGTAATTTGTTCATTTAGCCATCAAAACGTCAGGAACGCATCTGTCAAAATTCCATCAAAATTTGTCGAAAATTTTATTTCTATGGCCACCGAAATGACGTCAAAATCGAACATTTTTTTTCAATCCCAACCATACTGGGGTCGACGACATGGATCCTTCTTTTCCAATCAGTTGTGTTATGGGTCATATTCTGATAAAAAAAGGTAAAGATTCAAAATATTTTTTAATAAGCTCTTTCCAAGTGAATTTAGCAGTGCTTCTTTTTTTAACTGTGCTTGACTAAATAGCATTGCTTTATATAGGTGCGTTAGTCGGTCTGTGTTGTACATGTCCATACCATCTCATTCGGCCATCATGCAACTTGTCTTCAATGCTCGCCATCCCTACTTTGTTCATTATATGTTCATTTCTTAAGCGATCTTTTCTTATCCTCCCAACACATCCATCTCAGCATACATACTTCAGCCACATTCATCTTATCGAGACCTATTTTTTCACAGTCCAACATTCACTCCCGTATAGCATGGTTGGTCATATGGTTGTTTCTATAAACTTACTTTTAAATCAGTGAGGGATCTTCCGATCATATGATACTCCAGTTGCACTCCTCCATTTCAACCATCATGCAACGATCCTGCGGAAAACATCATCTTGAAGATCCCCATATATTTGTGTGAAGAATAATATTGTATTGAACAAAATGGGATTACATGAATACAAGACTGGACACCCCTGTCCTATATATAGGAGCAAGGGAGAAACCCTGAGACTTGTGTCCCAAGTAATCTAAACGGGCCGCGACACTAAAGGCCCACTAACTAATTAACCTATTAACTAAATAGGCTAATATAGACTCTCTAACACTCCCCCTCAAGCTGGAGCATGGGTGAAACACATGTCCAAAGCTTGGAGGTTACAAGACTCGATAAAATGATAAAAGAAATGATAAATGAAAGATAAAAGATAAATATCACTCCCCATACAAAATTTGATACTCCCCCTGAACCATGTGGTGACAATGCCTCTCTTCTTTGAAATTGTATTCTGCAGGCTGGAGATCCTCGAGCTTTGATGAAGGTCTTTTGGAGTGCATCTGGAATGAAGAACATCTGAAATGGCACATGAATACTGCAGCAGTAATTCGCCACTTGGAGCAGATGATCCTCAACACCATCACTACGTCATCTTCATTGGATTACGTACTTAACGCGACACGAACGCGGATGCCCAATGTCAATGTAGCAGTAGAAGAATCTTCAAATTGTCTGAGAAGACGTGCATAACGTGGCACGAACACGAACGGACAATATGCTGGTGATACGATGCAAGCACCATAACTCTGACGCATGAACCTTGGGAGCTTGATGGGAAAGGAGATATCATCCATCAAGGAAAGTCCCAAGTAGATCAACAACAGGTGATGTCGAAATAGTAGATGTGGCTCGGAGAAGACGTGATGAAGCAGCTCGGTGAAGATAAACTAGATGAATCAACCTTGCAGAAGTAGATTGACAGGCTTGCTGAGCTTCTACAAATTTGAAGAAGCACCCTCTGTCTCATGTGAATGCAGCTGAAGAAGTACACCATCAACACCTGACGTACATAACGCGGTACGAACGCGGATAGCTCATTGTTGACGCTGAATGAAGATCCTTTAATGTTGTCTGGAAGTAGAGAATGGATGTGCTGAATGAAGTTCCATAAAGATAACTTGGAATATGTAGCCTGAATACATATATCATCTCTTCTCATAGTCTCTCTCATATATATTCTCTCACACACTCTCTCTCTCTTCTCATCTCTTCCTTTCTTCTCTATCCCCCCACACACCAAATACGACAAGAGCGAGTGTTTGGTGTGGAGAAAAGAATATATGACCCCCCCGCACTATGGAAAGGGATACACACAAGATATGGGTGGGTGGGAAAGGAATTGGTGGATTTAAGAGGATTTTTTGATATGGAGATGTATAAAAATGTAGAGAATGGAAACCGATAACCGGAGAGTATACTAAATGGGTCAATGTAAGATCCGTGTAGAAAATTAAATGGATATGATCCCGACCCGAAAAGGGATTTGTTTGGCCTGTTAGGGCAACAAACAAAAATCTGATTAGGCTAAAAATTAGATCTGATTAGCAAAAGATAGGACCGATTAAGGATCCGAATAGCAAGAGGCATATTGTATATGGGGGGCTAAAAAACAATTTGGGGTGTTTGGTAGCGATGGAGAGTGATGGGTGACCGCTCGCAGTAGACAACAACAATTGACCTGGGGACCAGGTGATGAGACGCCGATTGAAGAGTGCGATCGTCGGCTGGGGATATGGCTGTTGGATGAAGAGGCAGCAACTCTACAGCAGACGGACACGGCAGCGGCGATAATGACTGTGATGGTTTCGGTGGGGATGTCTGCTGATAGGCGGTTGTTGTGCAACAACTAGTATTGCCATGCGGCAGATGGCGGCTGTTGGAGATAGCCGGCGGAAGAGGGTCGGCGGTGCCTGGACTGGCTGGTTGTGACTGCAGCAGCGGCGGGTGGCTGTAGCTAGGCCGACGACAGCGTCGGCTGTTGCTGTTGTCCGCGGTGGTGATGGTTTCTGGAGGCCGGCGGCTGGGGGCAGCAGCTATGTTGCTGCATATGACGGAGGGTTGTTGTGGATGGCGGTTGATGATGGCGCTGCTCTTTGCGAATGGGCGGTGCAGATGGCTACGGCTGCCTTGGGCCGGCGGCGGCTGCTGGTTGCAGCGGCTGGCGGCATATGGAGGTGATGGTGGCATTGGATATTACCGCCGGATATGGCGGCTAGAGAGTAGCTATGAAAGGGGAAGAAAGAGCCATGTAGGCCAAATTTGCCTAGCGGGCAGCCAGCCTAAGCCATGGCGACGGCCGCCCGCAGGCGGGGAGAGCCTGCGATTGCTCTCTCGAAGAGAGGTGGCGGCGGCTCTAGGGTTGTTGTAGTGCGTCGGGGAAGAGAGGGAAGAGGGGCAGCGACTAGGGTTCCCTCAAGAACGAACGCACTTTGATACCATGTGAAGAATAATATTGTATTGAATACAATGGGATTAGATGAATACAAGACTGGACACCCATGTCCTGTATATAGGAGCAAGGGAGAAACCCTGAGACTTGTGTCCCAAGTAATCTAAACGGTCGAAGACACTAAAGGCCCACTAACTAATTAACTTATTAACTAAATAGGCTAATATAGACTTTCTAACAATTTGAATAATAGAATCCAAATAATTATATCTATCATATTTTGGTACATCTACTCCATCCACCTAGGCCCCACCATTCACAATTCTATATTAGTTGAAACTCTAATGTCTATACTTAGTTTTGCTCCTACTAATCATCAATCTATTTGATTCCAATATATTACTCCAAAGTTCAACTTTATCATTCAATCCATATTTAATTTTGTCAATCAACAAAGTATCATCAACAAATAACATGCACTAAGGAATATCATCCTAAACATGCTTTGTCAACTCATCCATAACAAGAGAAAATAGATATGGGTTTTGTTAATCCTTGATGTCCTCAACTTTGATAGGCAATGTTGGTGTCTCTTTTCTAAGAGTCTTCACACTTGCAGTTGAGCTATCATAGAGTCACTAATCAAGTCAATATATTGGATTGATTCACGTTAAATGCTAAAACAAAATATGATATTGGGTCATATTTGTTCACTTTTACGCAGCTTTTCAGAGACGTATTGCATGTAGTTTGAATAATAGCAAAAACCAGTGTTTTAAAAAACAATTCATATGGTCATATATGTGGTCGCATACGCAGTTTGGACCCTTGATCGAATCACATATGGGAAATCGGTGCCTAAAACGGACCACGACCGCACATAAAGCCGCATAGCCATATATAAGGCCGATTAATCCCTGATTTTGTTTTGGTCGGTCGATTAATCCCCGATTTTTGAATGGTCAAACTACTAAGCTGGCAATTTTTAACGTCACCTTATATTCTTCATGTAACTAAAACCATCACCTACATTCAACCTACCTTCCGCTTCCATGTCCTCTTTTTTAACATTACATTCATCTATGGTTGTTATACATTAAGCTCATTATTGCATATTTGTATATATTTAAGTTGTGTTTGATTGCACATTTGCATGATTGTATCTAAAATATGTAATTCTACAAATTAAATATGTAAAAGTATGATCATTGTATATTTATATTGATATAATAATTAAAAATAAAAAAATCCAAAACCGCATATACTCCCTTAAGTGGCATCTTCGAACGTACAACACATACAACTTTTTAAAACTATGGCAAAAACTTCAAAGCCAAAAATAAAAACTGTTTAGGCACCTTCTCAATCACCTGGACTGTAATGACCACATTTGTGCTTAATTGGTAAACTAGGGTTTACCTGAATGATTACATGCTTGATTAGATTGAACATCGTTTAGACTTGATTAATGATAATAGATCAATTGTGATGTTTCAAACCTAAGAAGAAACTCTTAACTATGATTTTAGTTTGAAGAATTAGGGTTTGAGAAATGTAAACTCTAATCGGCAAAAATTAGGGTTTTGATAGTACATGAATATGGAATTTGATCAGGATAGCAGTGTGGTAAATGATTTTTCATATTTGATGTGGATAACTCAATCATGCATATTGGAGAAAAATTTCAGAATATTTGAGTGTTCGTTAAATGTGGTTCTCGGCCGAACTATACTTCGACCAAAATGCTGACAGAGTGCTTTTCAGCAGTGTAGTGTTTTATTTTTAATTAATTATTGGTAACTCCAAATGATCTGAAATTTTAACTGGAGATCTGAAACTCAATCATAAACATGTAAAATTTTCATAATTTTTGGATGCGTTTAGACCTTTTCAGTAGATGAATTACAGTAATATTTTTATGATAGAAAATTCAACTGAAATAAGAGAAAGTAGAGTGAGGGGTCAATGTGCAATTGACCCAAGCAGCTCAATTACTCTATATGGTCAACCTAACACACAAGGAGCTCTCATAATTCGTGATTCAATCCAGAGAAACGAAATGCTAGAGAGAGAGGGAGAGTTAGGGTTTGAGAGGAGAAAGTGATGGAGATGCTGACCTAGGGTTTTGCGGTCCGAGGAATGATGAAATCATGTAAGTTTAACTTCTTTGGATATAGTTTCAGGGTGAATCTTCTCTCACATGTCAAGATTACGTCCCTCCTCTGATTTGATCCAAAATGGCATCAAAACTTCCCATTTTCTCACTCTTTCTTCATAATCCCTTATTTTTAGGGTTTCCGAGTTGAAAGGATAAAGAATTGGGTGAATTGCTAGGGATTTGATATGAGATCGAGATTTTCAGGGATGAGCTGCGTTTTTAAGGTGTTTTCACACCTTAGGGTGAGTGGGAACTTCCTTTAAACAGTATATTGCACGAAAATTGGTTAAATCATCCATAATCTTTAATTGCTTAGTATGCGACTACAAACCCTGAATTGTGTGTTTGATCTAAGTTGTTGCAAAATGATATGAAATGGATTCTTCCTCTATTTGGATGAATTTCAGATGATAAAATCATATTAGATATGTATACAATACATCCTAATGAGAATTCCCTAAGTATTCGCAGAGGTTATAAGAGTAAACTGAAATATAGGGAATTTGTCTATGACTGAAATTGTTGTATAATTAAATAGAGAAATTTGTTTATCTGGATCCCCTTGGTTATGAATGATTGTTTATCTGAATTCATAGTACATATATGTCAGATACTATCTTGGATTTCATTTAAGGTGAATAGTGTTTGTTTGATATCTCAGTAAAGACGGTGAAACCCTAGATGCGAGGAAAGTTGGATATTTGTGAATAGATATCGTGAAACCCATTTGAACTGATTTTCTTGACATGATAGACTTTATTTATTCAATATTGTTATTGATGCATGTTATCTCAGTGAATGGCATGGAAATCCAAATTCAGCTTAGTTCCAAAGTTTCATACATATATTGATTTTATATGATTTGTTGATAGTAGTCTTTATTCAGTGAATGTTTATGTCGCATGAAATCCTTATGAGAGCCATGTGATAAGTGAATGAGGTAAATGAAACCCTAAGGATAGGGTGTTCAATGAATCAAGTATTTTGATATCAATGTTCTCAGTATGAGATGTGGTGATGCACAACTCAAGATTTGGGATGAGGTGCACATTTTCCAAGAAAGTGCAAATAGTTTATGGGTGCAAATGACAATTACTCGTATGCCAAGTAATTAGCTCTTATCAGTATATTAAGATGTTTAATTGCATGATTCTAGTGTATAAGTGCCAAATGGACATGCATTATGCTTGTTTAAGTATTTCAGTCTGCCTGCATGTATAGTATGTTGATTTCTCAGTATATTACAGTGTTTTGAGTATATTGCTCTGCCAAGTTTAGAATGATATACATGTTGTGTTATAACTTCAATTAAATAGACGTGGTACCATAGAGATATCAGAGTCAAGTATAAGTAAGAGAAAGGTACAATGTAGAAAGAGCTTTCCAAAAATAATAAAATAATAGACATAGGTTCCCTGAACACCGTAAATTCCCTATGGATGTCTGCACTATAGGGAGGAAACGATCCACCCTGGCAGCGACCAGTATACGAGGATCGGATCGTGTTAATATATATATCTTGTTTTATATATTCTTGTCAGTTGGGAAAGCATACTAGATCTGTTTATCTTAAACGCACTCATACTAGCAGCAAAAATATTTTTGATTTAGTACATTCTGACAGTGTTTTGAAAAGCGCCCCAGGCGCCCGCCTAAGCGGCCGCTTGAGCGGCCAGGAGGCTCAACCGCCTGGTTACAGCCTTGAGCGGCCACTCAGGCGGCAGCCCATTAAGCGGCCGCCTAAACCCGCCTGGCCCGCCTATTTGCCCGCCTGATTCCTTGTTTTGGGCGCCCGCTTTTGGCCGCCTAAATTTTAGGCGCTGGACTTTTGTACGATTGCTTTCTTTTTTCATTTTTTTCTAATCAAATGTTGTTGCTGCTACTATATATTGACTTTCCTAGTATCTATCTATGTGCATGACTGACTGTATTACCATGTAATATAATGTGTAATACTAGAAGTCTGTAATAATGTAATACATTGCTGCTGTACATTGTTTAATATGAAACATTACTGTGTAATACATTGCTGCTGTACATTATTTAATATGAAACATTACTGTATAATACATTTTATAATACAATAATACATACATAAATATCTACTTATCTACTGCAAATTGTATTTCTTTACCTTTCTACCTTATATAACTATAATGTACTAATACATTCTATAGTGTAATATATATTCTATTGTTTACTGGATATTAATGAAAAACATTATATATATTCTATTTGTTTACTGCATAAGCTACATTAATACATTATATATCTTCTACTGCTTACTGCATTTTAGTATATATAGTTATAAATATATTCACTACAGTAAAAGTAAACAATCTGGGTATTAGTAATACCCAAATACCATATTACAACTGTGTTAAAAACTATTTGGGTGCTTTATTTTGTTGTGTAGGCTGTATAGATAAGTCTAAAACTTCCTTAATATATATATATATATATATATATATATATATATATATATATATATATATATATATATATATTACTTATATACAAACATGTATATCTTTTTATCAAATTATAGAAGAATTTCAGTATCCGCTTTTTCAAAAAGCGCCCGCCTGAGCGGCCGCCTGGCGCTCAAGCGGCCACAAGGTGCTCTCCGCACGCCTCCCGCTTCCCGCTTTCTAAAACATTGCATTCTGATGTATGGGGCCCGTGTCATGTTCCAAGTCTGTCTGGTCATAAATATTTTATTCTATTTGTTGATGATTTTTCTCGGACCACTTGGCTATTTATGATGAAAAGTAGGTCTGAAGTTATGTCGACTATAAAATTCTTTTTTGTTGAGGTGAAAACCCAATATGGTCTGCCTGTGAAAGTTTTTCGTACTGATAATGCACTTGAGTTTGTTCAAAAAGAGGTAGCTATTTTTTGCAAATCTGTTGGTACTTTGCATCAGACCTCATGTGCATATACACCTCAACAAAATGGAGTAGCTGAGCGAAAAAATAGACATATGTTAGAGGTTGCCAGAACTATTATAATGCATACTCATGTTCCTAGGGTGTTTTGGCCTGAGGCTATTCTGACTGTTTTTTTTTCTGATAATAAAAAGTACAGGAGACTGATTGGAAAACTGATTTATTCTACTGTGACTAGAGCCGATATTTATACTGCAGTGGGCCTTCTTAGCAGGTACCTTGATAAACCCAGACAGTGTCACTGGGATGCACTTTGTCACATTCTGAGATATTTGAAGAAGTCATCTGGCAAGGGACTTTATTATAGGAAAAATGGACATTGTTCTCTTGAAGGGTACTCTGACTCTGACTATGCCGGAAGCAAAGTTGACAGGAAATCTACTTCTGGGTATTGTACTTATGTTGGAGGCAATCTTGTCACCTGGAAGAGCAAGAAGCAAAATGTGGTTGCCAGATCTAGTGTTGAAGCTGAATACAGGGCCATGGCCCATACTGCCTGTGAGCTTCTGTGGGTGCGCTCTCTCTTAAAAGAATTTGGGGTTGATTCTTCTTCTGCTATACACATGCATTGTGATAATAAAGTTGCTATCTTCATCGCCAACAACCTGGTTTATCATGAGCGCACCAAACATATTGAGGTGGACTATCATTTTATTCGGGAATCTATTCTTACTGGCAAGATCTACAGTCCTTTCACGCGTTCTGAAGACTAAGGTTCTGATATCTTCACCAAGCTGCTGGAGAAGAAGCAATTCTGCACTCTTATGGACAAGTTGGGCATGATTGACATCTATGCTCCAACTTGAGGGGGAGTGTTAATATATATATCTTGTTTTATATCTTCTGTTATTAGTTTTGTTATTTCTGCATTATATGTGGACCTCTCTATAATTGTTCCTTTATTATATATACAAGGTTGCACACATTATGCAACCCTACGCTTCCCAAAATTACTGACTATGCACAGATCGCACCCACAGAGCGTGCGGGGAGACGAAGCCCTTGAGGAAGTCTCCTAAGAGAAGATAGGTTACCCAACATGAACCGGAGATCCCGGTGGTAACCCAGAGGTACTCACAGAGCGTACCAAGATGAGGCTCACAGAGCGTCTCAGACCCTTCTCTTGTGTACTCAGCCTAGAAGGAGAGGTGCAGTTAAAGGCTAGCTATTTAGCCGCCTTAGTCAGACGTGACGGTTCGAGTCAAGGAGACCCAGATTCAGTTCTAGGCTTAGCTTCCCGGGTTTTAAGCTAAGTCTTGTATGATGAGATCGTAATTCTCTACGAGTCTTCATATGTAGAGTACACTGCATATGATCAGGGCATAAGCTAACATATGATAATATAAGTTTTAAAGAGTTTCTTATAAGTAAGAAAGGCTAAGAAAGATTCAAGTACAGTTTCCCAGAAATTATTCTTTGTATGTTTCTGAATTATTAGTTCTCTTTGAAATTAATCAAGCATGCTCATATATTGATTTACTCTTGTTGATATCTAGAGTATCCTGCCATATTTATGATTGTAAATGATCAATCTCTTTAAAGCTTACTGCTGCTATAATTGATATCAGTTGCTCAAAAGTATATCTGTAATTATATCAGTGCTTTAGACTGTTTCTTTGAAGTACTCATTCACTGAGCAAGTAGGCTCACCCCTCTACTCACAATTTTTAGGGAAATCACATGGACTTGAAGAAGGTCATTGCATCAGAGTAGATCTGCCACAAGAGTTAAGTCTGAGTATAGTTAAGTTCAGTCGGTCCTTGTCACTCTAGGTCCTTGTAAAGAAATAAGAGAGAGTTGTAAATGATGATGTATAACATTATTCCTCTTTTAAAAATATATGCGAATCAGCAAGTCTTATGTGCTTAAAAGTATGAGAAACATAATGAATGTTCATACATACATTTTTACTGTTGAAATCAGATTAGAGAAATCAATGTTTATATTCCCTTGTAAAGTTAGTTTATGTGGTTCAATGAGAGAACATTCATCTTCACGGTTGAAATGAGAGATAGGTAGGTGGTGGAAGTGAGAGCCTCACAAGATATACGTGTAGGACTAGCTCTCTTATAAATCTCCTACTCACTCTAATGGATGTAGCAAGTGATTAAGCTTAGAGAGAGAGGGGGCTGTAGAATCACTCAACTATAGAATATGGACCTTCATAGTGCTTGGCTAACCAAGGGATGAAGTCCAAGGGGTCCTGTTTATAGTTGGGGATGCCTAGAAGCCTTTGGGAACACTTAAGAATGAAAACTAGCTGTTTTGTGACTTGCAACGTATATATTTTTGATTGTTGCAACGTCCACAACGGCTAGAAGCACTTTTCTGCACTTTTCCGTACAGTGTTATCGGTCGAGTTTCTATAAAGGTAACTCGACCGATCCCACTATGCATAAGACCAAGTTAAGCTGTCGGTCGAGTTTGTCTTGGGGTAACTCGACCGATTCACATAAATCAATGTTGGTCTGCAGAGGGTCGATCAAGTTCTGTGAAATGGAAACTCGACCAATCAAAAGTCATTTTTAAGATTCAATTTGTAACTCGACCGATGAACAACATGATGTGAATTTTGGAAGATGGCTTTTCAGTGTTTAAATAATCGATCTAAGTGCTCCTGATTTTTTCTAAGCTTAATTACAAGTCATACAATCATTACAAGTGATTTACAACATGATTCTAATAGATTTACATCATATTCCAAAACTGTGCACTTGTATTAACTTTGACTTGTCTTTTCTCCAAGTTGAGATGCGCAAGTTAGGGCTTTGGAGTATGTCTATACATAATATGAAATCACTCAAGTAGAGACATTAGACACAATTAATTGGAATGGTTTAGTCATCATCAAAACAAGGGTTTAGACCTTGAGTCAACAAGATCTACTCAAATATGCAATAGTGTCTCATATTGGATATGTGGGGGATGGCGTCATGGAATGAGGTTTCGTTGAAATCGGCAAAATTTTATCAAAATTTTCAATTTCGATGCCATCTGCTATGAAATATTGCCTTTGTGCCTCTATGTCAAAATTGGCAAATTTTTTTGCCCAAATTTCAAAATTTTCCCAGGGAACAAGAAAATCTCATTTACTCCCACATTAAGGACCCCCACACCTATCCCCATATCAAATTTTATTGCATAAAATGATGCATTTAGGTGTAGAGATCACACCTGTGAAATTTCATGGATTAATTCGTTCATTTTGGCATTGAAACGGACACAATTGCATTTATCAAACTTTCTGTTGAAATCTCAATAAATTCCGGTTTCCATTTTTTTGAAACGGCATCGAAATTGGATAATTCACTCCTTGGGTGGTGTCTCATTTTTTAGTGAAGGACCCTAAACTATTTCGGTGGGAATTTCAATGAGGAATTTTGATGTCAATTTTCAATGATAAAATCAATAAATCAAGTCATTATAGTTTGCAAGTACAATATATAGACTTAAAGATATACACTACCAAAAATATGCTCTAGGTAGTACATAATACATTAAAAAGAAGAAGAAAAAACCAATGGCCAGTGCTTTTCGACTTTCGAGAGTGCATTTCGATACCCGATAGCCATAGATAAGGAAATAATTGGCGAAATTTCAACCATTTCGTCAAAATATTTTGCTATGATCACAAGAGCCATTTTTTCTGTTGTCGTGCTAGATTGTTGGAGGCCAATGCTAATTTAAGGTTACAAATTGTATGCATCTATTGAAGATGAAAAGACAAACCAACTTCTTCCTTTATTTTTCTTGCTTAGTATAATCTTTCCATTTCTTTTTAGTGTAATATTTTATTCTTCTTGCACTTCTTGCATTAGTTTAATCAACCCCCTCAAAATCAGAATTTAGATTTTGTCAATCTTTCAAAAAATATAAAAAAAAGAAATAATTTCAAAACAATAAGGATTAAAAGAAAACAAATTTTAAAATGTTGTCATGTGGGATCGACCCTTCTATACTATAGTCTTAACTGGAAAGTAAAAAGGAATTAAGCTCGAGGACAATTATTCTAGTGAATTGTTGTGCAAACGACGCGTATCAATTTTGGCATTGTTGCCGGGCACAAGGGATAGTTTTCTCAAACCTGTAAATTTTTTTGAAAAACCTTTTTTTATTTTTTATGCCTTCTAAGTAAATTTCAGAAGTGTTATCTCCTCTTTCTGCTGAGTTTCCATTCCAGCAATACGTTTTTTGCACCCGAATATATATATGTATAACTGTGAATGCGCCGCCCATTGGATGATTCAACGCCACCAGTTTTTGATCCCGATCGGAGAGAACATTCCATCGCTTAAATGGACAAAACAAACTTAGGATGGACAAAGAGGAAGTTGCCCGTAGGATTGAGCAGGAACTTACCACTCAAAGAGAACTTATGATGGCTGAACGCGTGGCCCAAGAAGCCAATTTGTGTGCAGCCTATATTACTAAGCAAGAGGTCGTAGAAGCCGCTCAGAGGGAGACCGAGAGACAAAAACAATTAACAGTTTTTTCCACTCTAAAAACCGGTTATGCAAAACACCGAGTTGTGCCGCCCACTATTACTGCCCCCCAATTTGAGATCCACACTCAGTGGATCACCATGCTCCAAGCCAACCCTTTTTCTGGGAACAAGGGTGAAAGTTGTCAAGATCACTTCCAATGTTTCACTGATCTTAGTTCCTTGACCAAGATCTCTGGTGTCTCTGAAGATGCCATTAAACTTAGGCTTTTTAAATACTCTCTCTCGGGGGAAGCCAACAGTTGGTATAATGCCATGGAGAGTGAAAACCCTGTCACCACTCACCACTTAGGAATCACTTCAAACTAAGTTCTTGGATAAATGCTTCCCTCCCTCCCTTGCCTATGAGATTAGGGGACAAATACTTCTCTTTTCTATGGTCCTCGGAGAAACTTTAGGAGAAGCTTGGGAGAGATTTAGGGAACTGGGAGAGATTTAGGGAACTCCTCCATTTCCCCCATCATGAAATATCACAATCTCAACTCATTGAGATATTTTAACGTGGTGTTGATGATGACACCAAGAAGTTTCTTGATTCCTCATTTGGAGGAAATTTCATGTTTCAAAACCTAGGCAGCGCATGGGAGGTGGTTAAAAGAGCCTCTGATACCCAAGCTAGATGAGGTGTCAGTGGGGTCCTCGAGGTTGCTAAGGTTGAGGTAAACCCAAACATCCATACCATTGTCGAAGCCCTTAAATTAATTTCCTTGAAACAAGACCGCTTGGAATCGTCTTTTAATGCCTATGAAAGACAACCTCAACAAGTGAGGGTTGTGGAATCTCTATGTGGGATATGTCAAGGGTATGATCATGCCACCCTCCAATGTCAATATATGTACAACACTTCTATGCAGCCTGATGTTGGTCAATAGGTGGAAGATCTTAACTCAATCCATAGATTCCCGGGCTAGGCTTACTACAATCCAAACCAAGCCAGAAATTATCCCAGATTTCAATATGGAAACCCGTCAGGAGTTGAAAACTCATCTCAACTTCCCCCTCCACAAAGACCCGCACAACCCCAAGTCAACTACCATCCACCACCAGGCTTTCCCTTTAATAGCAATTAAAGGAATTTTGGGAACCAAGGGAACTATAGGGTAATATCCCAAATCATGGACCTTACCAAGGACAACAATACCAAAACCTCCATCAACCACCACCTCAACAGAGTGTCCCCACTCCTGTGTATGATGATAGGATTTCAGCCCCAGAGAAATCATAATAGCACATCAAATGTCCACTAATGTTCAATTTGCCTGTCTCTTTTCCCAACAAAAACCCCCTACAAGTATCTTTGTTGGGCAACCTGAGAACAACCCAAAACATCTTGAACAACTTAAGGTTGTCTCCACCCGTTTGGGGAAGACTCATACTCCCCCTCCAGAAAAACCCACCATTGTACCTTTGGATTTTAAGGATGATGATACTGTGGTCATCAAAACTCACCCTTCACCCACTCCTATCATTCCCAGTCCTACCATCCCTTCCTGTGTGGTCCCACCTATGGAAATCGATGAACCTAAACTTCTTGTTTACAAACCTCATCCACCTTACCAGGATCGCCTTAAGCAAACTAGGCCCGATACTCATTTTGTGAAATTTAGGGAAGCCATGAAAAAGTTGCATGTGGATATCCCTTTTCTCGATGTGTTAGCTGATATGTCTGCCTAGTCCAAGTATATGAAATCTCTTTTAACCAGGAAGTACCACACCAATGAGCATGAGACAGTCAAGCTTGCTAGGACTACCACCGATATCATCCAAAGCAAGATACCTAAATTGAAGAAATATACTGGTTCCTTTGGGATTGGGTGCTACTTAGGTGACAATGCTTGCAGGAAGGGTCTTGCATATTTGGGCTCTAGTATTTCTATCATGCCCTATAGTCTTTGTAGGATGTTAGGCTTTGTAGACATGCTTCCTACCGCCATGACCATCCAATTGGCTGACTCATCCATGACAAAACCTATGGGTATCATTGAAGATATACCTTTAAGGGTTGGGAAAGATTCTTATGTCCCATGTGACTTTGTCACCATGGAAATAAAGGAAGACCTAAGGTACCCCATCATCTTTGGCCACCACTTTTTGGCCACCGCTCATGCCTTAATTGATGTTGAGGTCAGAATCATTTTATTGCACCTAGGAAAAGAAATCCTAAAGTTTTATGTAAAGAAGTGAAACCACCTCTCTACTAAAAATTTGAACAATAGAAACTCCAGGCCAAACACACCTAAAATATATGTTGGAGTGGGTGTAAAATTTTCAAATCTTTATTAATGTATTCAAAACAACCAAAGTGTAGCAGCGGAAGAAAATATTTGACTATATTCAATTTATCATATGATTACAAAAGTACCTCAACCCCATCTCCTAGAGGGGTTTACATAAAAGATACATCATAAGGATCAATGTAGAGGAAATCTAAACCATAACAAGCATCACAAGCTAAGTTCAAGTCCACATGTCAAGCCATCCATGTCCTCCACCTAGGGTTGGAAGCATACCCCAGCAAAAGGAGAAACAATAGAAAACATCAGCAAAAACGCTGGTATGTGCATACTAAAAAGTAAATTGAGCAATTTATAAAGAATAAGGGACATCAAAATAAAAGGCTTCTCATGCAAGAGATAAGGTCTACCCAATTGGGCATAAAAGAAAAGAATCATAATGGTCATAGAAGAAGATACTTGCCATAATCAAAAAATAAAGATTGTGCAATACTGGCACATAAAGAAAATAGGGCACACACCCCACAATTATCATCAATAACATGCATGCATGTGAGATAAGCATAGCCCTAGAATAATATAAACACAAAGGTGGACAAACACAAATTTGAACCTGATAGAGAAAGGAATACTGCCAATCTCCCAATATATAAAGTTGAGCATGGATTACTGCCACACTCGAGTATAGAGAAGTGGTATATTGCCACCTTCATTAATAAATAATAGGGGATTACTGCCCCAAAACCAAAGTAATTTACACTACTCTAGTGCTATTGAATCACATAGCATGTAAAATGTAGAGGCAAGTAAATAGTTTAGTTAGAATTATTTAAGGTTGCCATCACACAATGGACAACACCAAACATATAAACATCCACTTCAAAGTGGGCAAATATCATTATATAAGACCAACATGCACCAAGGTACAAGATAGATATTAAGAGAATATCCAAGTCCATAACAAGCAAGATAGTTCACACGAACCACGATATCAAGAGAATAGACATATGTGTAGGCTAAAGTCAAAAGAATGATAAGATAGGTGAATTGCTCAACATAGAGGAATAGGGGATACAACATACCTCAACTTCAGAGTCTAATCTGTCCAAAGCCAAGTCTAGGTCCAAGCCTAGGCCTCCAAAGAACCTATGATACATATATGTGGAATTAGGGTTAGGCTTCCATTGATGATTCACCTGACAATAGCTGAGTTCATTAACCCATTACAAAAACCAACTGTGAGAAAAACATAAAAGATGTGTAGATCCCAGTTCTAGATAGCTTCTTGTCACCCTTTAAACTACTAGTAAGCAACTCAGTAATGTGATTATAGAGAACTCAATATGATAGGCACTTTATCTGCAGTTTGACTCATGGAGAGGCACAACTCATGGGAGGAATGATCAATGGATTCATTGGTTAAATCTGGCAGCCCAAGGAACACGACAGGATAGGACTCATCAGGTCAGCATGAAAGGTTTTGTCAAAAATAGGTTTTTTTTTAGTTTCGTTCTGTTGAAGTACACAAGGAGCTCAGATTTAAGGAGAATTTGATTGGTAGAAGATTTCCAAGCTGAAAGCAGCCACACCCCCAAATCCTCTTTCCAGAATTCCTTCTTTTAGTGATTATACATTAAGTACACGGTTTAAAGTGGTAAATACATGAGAGTTCCCTAGTGCAAAAGGCTTCAAAGCCATTTTGCACGTGGGTTTTGACGCCATCCCTTATATTATCAGCACGACAACCAAGAGATACTGAAAGCAAAAGCATAGATGGAAGACAAAAGAGTAAAATTTCATGATTCCAGTAGTAAACTGGGTCCGTAGGGATGGTGATTTGTGTTGAGGTAGAGGCAGCGCGGGGTGTGTCTGTGGGGTGGGGGTGTTGTATGTCAAAGTCACCAAATAGGCACAAAGCATGTTGTTGGTTGCACGGTCACATGCAATCAAAAACTACTTAGCAGGTAATTGGTGTGTGTGTGTGTGGTGGGGGGGAGTAAACCTGTCAAACTAAGTCAAAATATGTGGGCAGCCACAGGTCGATCCTTTTAATCAAATTTGGGTGATAATATTTGCCAAACGCTTCAAATCACTCAAACTCATAATCACTCATTTAGTTAGTAGGTTTCGCAAGTGACCTAGTTAACTGAAGTTAATATATTAATATACTTATAATATATGTATACATGTTACAATAAGTTGCTAAATATCACAAGTTAATGTTTTATATATAATTGTATCAATTGTATATGTTTAGGTAGTGTAGTAGACATAATACTAAGAATCTTTAATGTTAAATGAAAAAATTGAGTGTGTTTTTTGTGATATTTTATTCATAGCAGCTATGTTACTTTCCTCTATTTTACATCAAAACACGTCAACTAGTTGATCTTTTTTTTTCAAAAAATTTGTAAAATAATTCAACAACTAATCCATTGTGTTTGACATCAAACATAATATTACGTTGCTTTCTTTGTACTATATTTGAAATCAAAATAATAGAATTTAATTGGTTTCCATTTTTATTTTTAACATTGAAAGAAGCACCTAACTTTTTATTTTTATTAAATATGTTCTATATAGGCATAGTTTTGAAACCCGACCCGCCCGGTTGAACTGGTTGAACCTCCACCCGGCAAGTTTTGCGGGTTGGGTAGGGCTGAAATCCGTTTTTGGCCAAGACTCATAGTTGACTAGGTGACCCGGACGGTTCAACCACCAACCCAGTGACCCGGCCCTCAGGTGAAAGACCCGGCTGGGTCTGGTTGGTCTTATTTTTCCTTACCTAAATGACCATTTGATTGATTTTAATGTCCTTTCAGGTAGCCCCAACTATTCCATACATTCATTTATTCACTTATTAAGTATTTATCACTTGTTTTAAATATTACAAATCCATTTTTTGCTTCTTTATGAAGAGATACTTGGTTTTGTATGTTTGATGTTTCATAATTCATCACCTCAAACTTCCATACAATAGATTATGTACACATACGTGCACACTTATATAGTTATATATGCGGACACACATATTATTGTAACATGCGTGCATATGCATGTATCATGTATATATATAGTAATATTATGTATACATGTCATGCTGATGTCACCGGGTCAACTGGGTCGACCCGGCGGTTGAACCAGAGACCCATGACCCAGAAGTTTTTTCGGGTCACCAACCAGGTCGGGTCTGAAAACCTTGCCCACGGGTTGACCTACGACCTGTTGGGTCAGGTTTGGGTGTGCTTTTGTTCCACCCATCTAACTGCCATGACCTTCTTTTTGACAAATGTAGATGGTGGGTAGGGTGCCAAGAAACAGAGTTGCCACGTAGAAATTTCAAATAGGCACAAGGCGTCATTGTCGGTTGTAGGGTCATCTATGGAAATTTTAAGATTGCTTCGTAGGTACCTTTCGTATACATGCCTAAGCCAATTCTTATTGCAAGATAGAAGCATCAATGCAGCAAAGCAAAGGTTGGTGGGTGCTTGGGTTCGGTCGTGTATTACTATGCATGTGGAGAGAATCGGTGAAATCAAGGGTAGGAAGATAGTAATATAATATTATGACTTGTATTGAAAAGGCAGCTAGAGAGCTAGCCTAAACCAATAGCAAATACAATAGTAGATGTTAGAGAGAGATTGAGAGAGTACATTGGTAATTGAGAAAGGAAGATGGGGTATTATGGTGGTTAAATGAATGAAGGGCACTTAGAGTAGTGAGTATTAACTAAAACATGTGATCACTAGTGTCCAACTGATGATAACATAGAGGGCAAAGGAATGATGGATGAGTATCTTATTATAAGTTTCTTTGCCTTTGTTGGACCTGATTTGAAGGGACCATGTTATTATGAGTTGAGGGAACTGTTACAGAGGTAGGAGGTTGATAACTTGATGTTACTATGGAAGCCCTTACACAAAATACAAAAGAATTGAAGCAGACTCATTTGATCACGAATGTTTGGACAAACATGCGCAATAGAAGTGTCATGAATATGTGTCAATAGTCGGTTGGGACACTTATAATGAGTGCATTTGATTGCTCATGCCAGGTACACAATGTATAGTACATTTTTAACCTTGGAATAATTGAGATAAATAAAATGTTGTCTAAGTGATCAGTGACCATGCTCCAACTAATCTTGTTGCAAGTTGCCAACTGAAGGAGAATTGATAGGAAAATCTTTTGGACTCCATGTGCAGGATACTGCATCAACTTTATGTTGAAGGAAATAAAAAGTTGAACAAGGTATGGTACATTATAAAAAGGCAAAGAAACTCACAAGGGTATCTATAGCCACCATCTAACCCTAAGTATCATGAGAATTTTCCTAGGATGTGACATGGTTAGGTCAGGTGTTACTAGATTTGCTACAATGTTTCTCATCTTGGAAAGTTTCCTAAAGAACATGAGATATTTAAGAAATGGCTTGATTGCAAATTCTAAACTCTAGAGTGGATTAAAACTATATCACAGTAGGTCGGTCACAATTTTAGAGAGAGAATTCAATTAGTGCTAAGAATTCAAACCAGTTGTGACAGTTCTACGGCTAGTTCATGGGGAGAAAACACTTATGATGGGCGCCATGCAATGAATTATGCTACTTCACTTGATCAATTTGATGAAAATAAGTCAATGATGAGCCACTTTGCAAGTAGGTGTTTCTAATAGTCCAAGATAAGTGGGACACCAAGCTTCTCCGCGCCTTACATGTTGCAGGTAGTTTAACACCATTACTCATTTGTCCCATGAATTTGTTGGAAACATCTATTAGCCTACCACTTCTTCAAGCTGACAACATGTAGAGTATTCTTTAAGCCCATCTGTCTATTGGAAAAACCCTGACATCTACTATACCAATTGGATTATGGATGGTCTCATCAAGTGCTTTGAGACGTTATATCCTCAACCAAACATCCAAGATGACATCATAACAAAGGAGTGACTAACGTACAGAGATGGACCAAATCCTTCTCGAAGATCGGATGCAATTAACAAAATGACACCAAAATTGATCTAGGTATGGGTCATTGCCATGAGAATTACACTATAAGGTCGATATTAGGTTGCATATCTTGCAAAACTAACTCCATTTATCCTTAACATGCAATTCAATGGTGGATATATATGGTCTTGCTGCACTTTACTTGCAAAGATTGGTCATCCAAGTTTAAATATGACTTCATCATCAGGGTATGAGAAAAATTGAAGTACATTTGAAATGCTACGTTAATGCTAAATTGATTAGTGATTACTGAATATTTCCTTATATTCTATATATGTATAAAATTTCTAATATCCAATTATTTGTTGCCCAGATTCATACAAACAAGAAAAATGGTCGGACGTTAAGAAGCTTGAAGTGTTGGTGCTCATTCAATTTAATGCCAAACTGAAGGGGCAGAAGGAAAGAGATAAAAAGGAGTATGATCTTATAGTCTTGTGATGGGGACCGTGTTAAAGCTTGAAGTGTTGGTGCTCATTCAATTTAATGCCAAACTGAAGGGGCAGAAGGAAAGAGATAAAAAGGAGTATAATCTTATAGTCTCGTGATGGGGACCGTGTTAAAGAACGGATGGTGGACATAGAGTCTAATGAAGAAGAAATCTATCCAATTGCTACAAATAACTTGGGAAACTATCTGTGTTACAGGCGGGCGCCTAGGCGCGCCTAGGTGGCCCAGACGGCCCAAGCCCGCCCCAATCTGGGCACCGAGAAGTAATACACGCAACTAATCTTTTAATTTTACTGATTTCTATCTACTGATTTGTATTTACTTATCTACTGATTTGTATTTACTTATCCACTGATTTACATTTACTTATCTACTGATTTTAATTTATGTATCTACTGATTTGAATTTATGTATCTACTCATTTGTATTTATGCATCTACTCATTTGTATTTATGCATCTACTGATTTGTATTTACTTATCTACTGATTTGAATTTACTTATCTACAGATTTGAATTTATGTATCAACTGATTTGTATTTACTTATCTACTGATTTGAATTTACTTATCTACAGATTTGAATTTATGTATCTACTGATTTGTATTTACTTATCTACTGATTTGTATTTACTTATCTACTGTTTGTTCATCTACTGATTTTTTTTCATCACATTATTTAAATTTAGGGCTTTGTATTTGTTCATCTACTTTTTAAAATTATTTAATCATCTACTTATTTATATTTGTCTATTAATTGAGTAGTACTTTTTTATCTCATGCTATGTATTTGTTGATCTACTGATTAGCATTTATCTATCTAATGCTTTGAGTTTACTTATCTAAAGCTTTGAATTTGTTTTATCTACGGATTTGTATTTACCTATCTAATGTTTTATATTTATTTATGTACTGATTTGTATTTACTTATCTAATGTTTTGAATTTTCCATAGCCGATCTGCTGATTTGTATTTACTTTATCTACTGATTTGTATTTATTTATCTACTGATTAGTATTTACTTATCTACTGATTTCTATATATTATCTACTTTTTTTATTTATATACCTACTGATTAATATTAATGTACTGTTTTAACTTGTCTACTATTTGACTTTATTAATCTACTGTTTTGTTTTATAAATGTACTGCATCATGAATAGAAATACAAATATAGTTAACATTTCTGATTTCTGATTTATGAGTAATCAATTTGTCATTAACTCAAATCGGCTTTACAAAAACCAGGGTTGTCAGACTCGAACCGGTCAGTGAACCGGTGAGGCCTCTGGTTCACGGTTCACTGGTTCAACCAGTGGTCTGACGGGTTCAACCGATGACGTCAGCATGACGTCACTAGTAGTTTAATAATATATAAATGTCTTTGATACTCATGGAAATTATCCCTACAAAAGTTATGAAACATGAATAATAGCATAATTCCTCACAATAACTTGATAAAAAAGATCAAATAACAATATTATACTATTCATTGACATTTATACACCAGCATTTATATAGTATTCAATGTTAAATAACATAAAATAGCAGCAGCAATGCATTTCCTTGCTAAATGAGAGAACCGGCCGGTTGGGCAAAAACCAGACCAGTTCACCGGTTCAACCGGTCGGTTCACCGGTTTGATGTCGGTCAGACGTCATTTCTGGCTTTTAGAGGAAACTGACCCGGTAGGGTGACCGGTTTCCGGTTCAACCGGCCGGTCCGGTTCGGTCCTGATAACCATGACAAAAACCCAATAAAGGAAAATGGCAAATATCTCCTAAAAAAGTACTACAAATTCAGGTATTTGAATGTACTATTTTTACCATATATACAATTTAGATATATCATTATATCTATAAAAATAATATATATATATATATAAATAATACATATATAAAAATGCCTAGAAACGCCTGGGCCTCCGCTTGGGCGCCTAGGCTGCCTAGGCATCCATATGGATCGTGTGACAGAGTCAGGAATTGCAGAAATTTTGGGTTGCACAACGTGTGCACCCTCATATATATATTACTGAGACAATTACAGAGAGGTCCATATATAAAGGAAAAATAACAAAACAAATAACATGCTATGTAAAACAGGAAATATATATAATGTAACACTCCCCCTCAAGTTGGAGCATAGATGTCAATCATGCCCAACTTGTCCAGCAGCATGCAGAACTGTTTCTTAGCCAAGAGCTTGGTGAAGATATCAGCAACTTGGTCTTCAGATCTTGTGAATGGAGTGCATATCTTGCCAGTAAGAATAGATTCTCTAATAAAGTGGCAGTCAACTTCAATATGTTTGGTGCGCTCATGATAAACATGATTATTTGCAATGAAGATGGCAGCTCTGTTATCACAATGCATAGGAATGGCCGATGAAGACTCAATCCCAAATTCTTTAAGAAGAGAACGCACCCACAGCAACTCACAAGCAGTATGGGCCATGGCCCTGTACTCAGCCTCAGCACTAGATCTGGCAACTACATTATGTTTCTTGCTCCTCCAAGTGACAAGATTGCCCCCTACAAAGGTACAGTAGCCAGAAGTAGATTTTCTATCAACTTTGCTGCCTGCATAATCAGAATCAGAATATCCTTTAAGAACACAGTGCCCATTCTTTTTATAATGAAGTCCCTTGCCAGGAGATTTTTTTAAGTATCTCAAGACTTGGCATGCAGCATCCCAGTGGCATTGTCTGGGTTTGTCGAGGTATCTGCTAAGAAGACCCACTGCAGTAGCAATATCAGGACGAGTAACAGTTAAATAGATCAATTTACCAATCAGCCTCCTGAATTTTTTATGATCAGTAAACATAGCAGAAGAATCATCAACCCAATTGACATTGGGATCAAGAGGAGTATCTGCAGGTCTCGCACCAAGCATACCAGTCTCCTGCAGGATATCAAGAACATACTTTCTCTGCGAAAGAACCAAGGCATTAGAATTTCTAGAGACTTCTATGCCAAGAAAGTACCGGAGTCTGCCTAGATCTTTGGTAGCAAAATGCTTGCCCAAATGATCTTTGGTAGCCTGAATACCAAGAGTGTCGCTGCCAGAAATAATAATGTCATCAACATATACAATCAGAACAATAATACCAGCAGAAGTCTTTTTGTGAATACAGAATGGTCAACTTGTGACCTCAGAAAGCCAAAATCAATCATGATCCTGCTCAACTTATCAAACCAGGCACGAGGACTCTGCTTGAGCCCATAGATAGACTTCTTAAGCCTGCATACTTTGTGAGACTCCCCCTGAGCAACAAACCCAGGAGGTTGCTCCATATACACCTCCTCCTGTAAGTCACCATACAAAAAAGCATTTTTCACATCAAGCTGCATTAGAGGCCAGTTTAGATTCACAGCAACAGATAAAAGAATCCTGACAGAGTTAAGGCGAGCAACAGGAGAAAAAGTTTCAAAATAATCAATGTCACAAGTCTGAGTATATCCCTTCGCAACAAGCCTTGCCTTCAACCTCTCAACCGTACCATCAGGTTGATATTTGACTGCATAAACCCACCTGCAGCCTACAGGCTTACACTGAGGAGGTGGATCCACCAGCTCCCAAGTATCTCTGTCAGTAAGAGCAAGCATCTCATCCTTCATAGCAGATGTCCAAGCTGTATTTTGCAAAGCTTCCTGAACATTCTTAGGTACAGCCACAGCAGATAAGGCAGATACAAAATTGCTGGAATGAGTATTTAGATGAGCAGTAGACACACACTGAGCAATGCTATGAGAAGTGCAAGAACGAGTACCCTTACGGAGAGCAATAGCTATGTCAAGATCAGAGTTTACCTCAGGAGCAGCAGAACCTTCTGGAGGAGAAGATTGGTTGTCTTGGGGGGGTACATGTGTGGAAGGTGCTTTATTCCTGCGATGATAAACAATAAGAGGAGGGTCTTGCTTTGCAGTAATCTCAGTATCAGTGCGGTCAGGCATACAGTCAGAAATAACAGGTAAAGGAGGAGCCAGAATATCTGTCTGCAAACTATCTCCTGCTGAAGAATAATACGGTGTATCCTCAAAGAAGACAACGTCACTACTGGTTAACCACTTCCGAGTGCTGGGATTATAACATCTGTAACCCTTTTGAGTGCGAGAATAGCCCAAAAAAATGCATTTAGCAGCTCAAGGAGATAGCTTATCAGAAGTAGGTCCAAGCAACCGAACAAAATAGGTACACCCAAAAATTCTAGGAGGCACAGGAAACAGGGAGATGTCAGGGTGCAAAACCTGGAAGGGAATTTTATTCCCAATAACAGACGATGGCATCCTATTAATCAGAAAACATGCAGTCAAGATAGCTTCAGGCCAATAAGAGCGGGGCACATGAGAATGCATCATTATTGTCCTGGTAACGTCTAATAAGTGCCTATTCTTTCGCTCAGCAACACCATTTTGCTGTGGGGTATAAGCACACGAAGTTTGGTGAAGAGTACCCACAGATTTACAAAAAACAGCCACATCTTGCTTAACAAATTCTAAAGCATTATCAGTGCGAAAAGTTTTAATAGGCAAGCCAAACTGCGTCTTTATTTCAATAAAAAAATATTTAATAGTAGACAGCACTTCGGACCTATTTTTTAACAGAAACAGCCAAGTAGTCCTCGAAAAATCATCAATAAACAGAATGAAGTACTTGTAACCAGACAAGCTTGGTACATTGCATGGACCCCATACATCAGAGTGAACTAAATCAAAAATGTTTTTATTGCTCACAGTACTACGTCTAGGATACACAGTGCGAGCTTGTTTCCCTAGTTGACACGAATCACACTGAAAAAGACAACTGCCAATATCAGGAACTAAACTACGCAGCTTCTCTAAAGAGGGATGGCCCAGCCTGTAGTGCCACTGGAGAGCAGAAACATAAGCAGATAATGCAGATACCACAGCAGCTTTCTCTGATCTAGGTAACTGGTTCAAGTAAAACAGCCCATCAGCACCTTCATACCCCCCACCAATCTTCATCCTCGTGTGAAGGTCCTGAAAAACGCATGAACCAGGAACAAATGTCAGGCTACAATTTAAACTCCGTAAAATTTTGCTGACAGATAATAGGTTAAGAGGAAATCCGGGCACATATAAGGCAGATTTTAGGCCAAAGTGAGAAATAATATCACCGACTCCAAGGACTGACGACTTAGAGCCATCAGTAAGCATAACAGAAGAATGTCGGGCAGGTGCAGATATATGTTTAAATAAAGATCTATTTCCATAAATATGTGCAGATGCACCAGAGTCTATCACCCATTTGGTATTACCAGAGGTAGAAGGTGAGGAGGAGCTCAGGAAGGCAATGTCATAACCAGAAAAGGCAGCATGTGCTCCACTCGTAGATGCAGCAGGAGAAGATCCAGCACGCTCAAGGAGAAGACGCTCCACCTCAGCACGGATGTAGTCGGCGGTAGCCCCCGCAGGCTCTGGTGCAGGTGTCTGAGTAGCACCCTCAGACGCAGTAGAATCAGCTGCAGCATTGGCCCACGCCGGCTTACCATACTTTTCCCATCATTTTTCCTCAATATGGTTAGACCGGCCACAGAAAGTACACAGGCGTTGTCCTTGCTGAGGACGCGCAGCAGTAGAAGGTGGGGCACCAGGAGGAGCTCCTCGTCCAGCACCAGGTCCACGCCCCCGGCCTGCACCCAGGGGAGGACGGCCATCATTGAGCGGCCACGGCCACGGCCACGACCACGCCCGCCCCAAGCGGCCAAAGCAGTAGAGTCTCCAGTCTCAGGAGGCGGAGACGGTGTCGATGACGGAAGGCGCTGGAGACACTTGTAGGCAGTCTGCAAGGTAGGGAGTGGATCACTCGCCAAGATCTGATCTACCACTCCAGTATAGGACTCAAGTAAGCCACTGAGAAACTGAATCAGCTGAAGCTCCGCCCGCTATTTTTGAATAGTAGCTAAATCAGTGGACAGCGGGTGATACATCTCCAACTCACCCCACAGACCAGTGAAGGTGGAGAAGTAGTCTGAAATGTCAGAACCAGTAAACTGTAGGCGCCCCAGTTGCTTTGTGATATCAAAGACTTTCTTTGGATTTTCACTATGCGAGTAGGTGTTGGCGAGCTGATCCCACATCTGCTTCGCCGTAGGCAGTTGAAGAAGAGTGACGCTAATCTTCTCAACGGAGCTGTTGAGAATGCACGTCATGACGGTCGAGTCATCACGAACCCAGTCATCAAAGGCCTTGATGTCCTTTGCATCCGCCTCCTCTGCAGGCTGAGGCGGACCCGTCCGAATCAAGTGAGAGTACTTCCCTTGTGATTTGGCAAAGATCACAAAGGAACATACCCACAGCTGGTAGTTGCGCCCGTCAAGCTTAACAGTAGTGACTTGACGGCGCGACTCTCTCCACATGTCATCCCCAGAAGACGCCATGAGTATATGCAGGAAGACAGGCACAGGTAGGCACAGACAGAAGACGAACTACGCCGTCAGGCAGGCAGAAACAAGTCACCGTGGACCTCTCACATACGCACTACGCCAAAGCGTAGCAGAGAACCCGGAGGTCGAAGCCTACACGGGCAGGCAGGCACAAACAAGCACGAACCGACGGTAACCCCTTAGACGAACAATGCGCCGATCTCCCCCTGAAGACTGATCTAGTCCAGATCTACCAGTGGGTCAGTGGTCCCGTAGAAAACGACCACCCAGCAGCGCACCTGCTGTGCGAACAACAACTACGGTTGCTCAAGCACTAGCGGTGCACCACGCCAGGAGGCAAGACGGAACCACGGAGCCCACGGAGAGACCTGCGGCCCGCTGGAGACGGCCGGCCGGAGCTGCGGCGGCCCTGGCTAAGCCAGCGGTGGCGGCCTGCTGCTGCCGACCGACGGCTAGCTGCTGCCGGCCGAGCGGCTGGTTGCCGGGCCGAGCGACTGGCAGGGGGGAGGAGAGAGAAGGGAGGGAGGAAAGCAAGGACGGCTAGGTTAGAGCCTGCTCTGATACCATGTGACAGAGTCAGGAATTGCAGAAAGCTTAGGGTTGCACAACGTGTGCACCCTCATATATATATTACTGAGACAATTACAGAGAGGTCCATATATAAAGGAAAAATAACAAAACAAATAACATGCTATGTAAAATAGGAAATATATATAATGTAACAGATCGCCTGGTCGCTTGGCCGTCTATGTAATCATGGGAACGATTGCAAAAGCTAGTGGAGCATAAGAATCAGATTCTAGGAAAAGCACTAGAGTTGCTGCTTCACAGTCTTATGCAATGATGTCGGCCTGTCCATTCACCGGACGACCAGCACATGTTTTGTTACTGCTGTGCTTGAACCTCAGCTTGCCCATGCGCATATGGTGTTAATCCCTAAAGTGAAATGCCCTACACAATGCAGTGATTTCAGACCTATATCGCTAAATATTGTATGCTTCAAATTGATCTCTAAGATCATAGTTGAAAGGCTCAAACCATACCTGAGTAACTGGATTTATCCTACGCAGTCAAGCTTCATTCCAGGCAGGAGGATCAGTGACAACATCATACTGGTGCAAGAGGCGATCCATTCTATGCGATTTCAAAAAGAAAAAAAGAAGCTTATGGCAATCAAACTGGACTTAACTAAAGCATTTGATAAGATGTATTGATTATTCATTGAAGACGCTCTACAAAAAAACCAACGTGCCAGACATTCTTGTAAAGATTATTATGCAAATCATCACATTGGGTGACACCTCCATCCTTTGGAAAGGTGAGCCCCTGCCGGCCTTCAAAGCAGGCCAGGGAGTGCGGCAGGGAGACCCCATTAGCTCGTATGTGTTTGTCATGTGCATTGAACGACTCAGTCAAGCTATTGGTGCAGCTGTAAACGAAGGGATTTGGAAACCAATCCTCCTTAGTAATGACAGCCTTTCCCTTACTCATGTGTGCTTCGTCGATGATCTGCTACTATTTGCGGAGGGCATGGCCAAACAAGCAAGGACGATTATGAAGATCTTGACAGAGTTTTCCATGGTCTCAGGACAGGATGTCTCTAAAGTTAAATCTCACATCTTTCTATCGAAAAATGTCACCAAACAGTTCAACGCCAAATCAATAACATTATACGCATTGAAATCAAAATGCCATGGGGAAATATCTGGGTGTCCCCATCATTCATCAACATATCAATAAGAGAACCCATGCCTCCCTGTTGGAGCCTATCAAAGCAAGAATGGATAGCTGGGTAGTCAAACACCTTAGCCTTGTTGGATGGATTTCCTTGGCAAAATCAACTCTTCGAATCATTCCCTCATACACAATGCAGTCCATCCCTCTTTCACCGTCTCTTTGTGATGATATCAATAAGCATATCCACAGATTCATCTGGCAAGGGAGCTCTGAAACAAAGATAATGTCACAGGTATCATGGAAAAAGCTTACATCCACAAGGATGTTGGAGGGCTTGGAATAAAAGATGTTAGAGACCACGATCAAGCTCTTATGATGAAAAACGCATGGGAGTTCCTTCAAAATAGGGACGTCCCATGGGTGAGGATCATGAGAGCAAAATACACAAAACATGGGCAGTTCAAAAAAACCCAGGCTCAACGGTTTGGAACTTTATCAAAAAATCTTTGCCTCTCCTCAAGGAGGTCGGCATGAAGACAATCTTGAATGGTGCGTCCACAAATGTTTGGTCGATATTTGGTGGTCCAAACACTATTGAAAGTGAGATCCTGAGCAATGGCATTCCAGCTGATTTTATTGACTTGAAGGTTCGAGACATGGTCTCACTTGAGGGCAATTGGGACTGGCAATTCATTGTCAGCCATATTTCGGAAAAGTTCCGGATCTGCATTGTCGCGATTCCTCCACCAAATCCTATCCTTGGGGAGGATAGCTGGTTTTGGCCCTTTGAAACTACTGGCAATTCAACTTCAAGATCCGCATACAGATGGATTAGATCTGGGAAGGAGACCCCGGTCTAAAGATGTTGGAAGCAGATCTGGCAGTCACATATTCCTAAATGTATCAAGTTGTTTCTATGGCAAATGCAACACAAAGCTTTACTAACGAATATGGAGAAGGTCAGACGTCACATGGAAACCAATCAAGAATGCCCACTTTGTGGTCACGACTCATGAGCAAGAAACCCTGCTACATTGGCTCAGAGACTGCAAGCTAAGTTGTCCCATTTAGAAGGATCACAGGCTATGGCCCTGATGATGTACACTGTCGGAGGAAGATTGGGCTCCAACCATCATCAAACTAGCCACAAATTCACCATTTACCTTCATTCTTTGCGCCACTGCTTGTTGGCATATGTGGCGGGTGAGAAACGACTTTCTACATAATGTTGCGCTCCCTACCCTCCCTGCCATGTTACAGTTCATCAAAGAACGAGCAAACTCCATCATGAAGCTAACTGAGGTTGCTCATGTGCGCCACAGGCCCAAAGCCAGGCCTGCACTTCCTTCACTTGTTCCAGGCTCGATCATCTTGTTTTCTGATGTAGTGTATAAGCAAGAGGAAACCACTGCAGGACTGGGAATTCAAGCCATAGATTCCTGAAGTAGTTGCCTACAAGGAGAAGGTCACATCACGTCTGTTGATTGTGCCCTACATGCTGAGGTTCAATCTATTCTGCAAGTTGCTGCTCTCGCCACCAAGCTACTAGCCACTGATGTGCTTATTGTTTCGGATTGTGTGTTGCCTGTGGAGTTATTCAATAGACAAGCCAGCTTACTGAAGTTCAAGCCTTACGTGGAGAGATTCAAGCACCTCACTTCTTCACTAGCATCTTGTAGAGTTGGCCTGGTGCCCAAGACACTCAACAGGGTAGCGAATAGCATTGCCAAATCCGCTCTGCAAACACTAGCAAATGGACATATCACATGTCCAAGTAGTTCTTCTGCTTTCAATACCTTAGTATTGTCGTTTATTTCTGTTAAGCCTAGTTGGCTAGGCTTGCCAGTTGACTATGATTTGAACATCCTTTGGCCTGCCACAAAGAGCGGGATGAATATATAATCTCTTATGTTCTAAAAAAAAGTCATATGCAATTGTTAAATAGTGTTTTATTTAAGTTCTTTATTTTCACTTGTGATTTTCCTATTCTATGTGGACCTCTATGTAATTGTTCTTTTTATAAATATGTGGGGTACACACATTGTGCACCCTAACCCTTACAGACAAATCAAGATGGTATCAGAGCAGGTGCGTCGGCCAATGTTACGTCTGAGGGCGCTTCTCAGACACCTTTTGCTGCTACCTCGAGCTCCTCCACTGCTGAGTTCATCCGTTCTGAGGTGGAACGTCTCCTACTTAAAAAGATCGGTGCTTCCTCATCTGTTGTTGAATCAGGAGCTCATGCTACAACTTACACTGGTTGTGAGTCTGCCTTCTTGAGTGCTCCCTCTTCTAGTGTTGGTAATACCAAATCGGTGATTGACTCTGGAACTTCTTCCCATATCTCTGGCAATCGTTCTCTTTTTTATAGACTGTCTAAGCCTTGTTCTAAATCTGTTGTTATGCTTGTTGATGGATCCAAATCTACCGTCTGGAATTGGTGATATTTGTGCTCAAGTTCTTCTGCGATCTGCTTTATATGTGCCCATTTTCCGCTAAACTTGTTGTCTGTCAGTAAAATTGTACGTAATCTGAACTGCAGCCTGACCTTTGTACCGGGTACTTGTGTTTTTTCAGGACCTTCGCACGAGGATGAAGATTGGTGGGGGGTAAAGAGAACAATTACATAGAGGTCCACATAGAATAGGAAAATAACAAGTGAATATAAAGAACTTAAATAAAACACTATTTAACACCCCCTCAAGTTGGAGCATAGATATCAATCATGCCCAACTTGTCCACAAGAAAGCTGAAATGTTTCTTGGCCAGTAGCTTTGTGAAGAAATCAACAACTTGGTCCTCTGAGCGAGTGAAAGGATTGCAGATACGACTAGTCAGAATAGATTCTCTGATAAAGTGGCATTCAACTTCAAAGTGCTTTGTCCGCTCATGATAGACATGATTATTTGCAATAAAAATAGCTGCTTTATTATCACAATGCATGGGAATAGGAGTAGAAGATCCCACATCAAGTTCTTTTAAAAGAGACTGTACCCACAGAAGTTCACACGCCGTATGAGCCATAGCACGGTACTCAGCCTCAACACTAGATCTAGCAACAACAGTCTACTTTTTTCTTCGCCAGGTAACCAAATTTCCACCAACAAAAGTACAGTAACCTGTACACACATTGTGCACCCTAACCCTTACAGACAAATCAAGAGCAATGAAGAAAGTGCAATAGTATGATGTTGCTGCTTTTGAAGGCAATGATGACAATTATATGGATTGCAAGAAATATGTCGACGACCTTGAAGCAGCACCACAGAAAAATACTAGGTTCACCCGTAACGGGATGGAGGACTATGGATTTTTTTATGTTTGAATTTTTTTTATTGACATATAAATATACAGCAAGGGAAGAATATTCGCATTTAGGTTTTATGAAACTCTTTTTACTACTATATAATATCAGTTAGATTGCTCAGTTCTTGAATAATACTTCTCTAATTTTACACTGGCGCTTGAGTGACCAAAAAAATATTTTTACACTTTTTAATATGATGGCCACCTTTTCAAAAAGCACCCACTTGAAAATCTTGCTTAAAAGTGCCCAAGGAGGTCCAATAACTTGACTCCCACTTTGCGCTTTCCAAAAATTATGGTAAGAAAATGCCTAGGTTATACTATTGTTCTAACTTTTGTTTAGTTGAAATAGATGTTCAAACATCTACATCTTAGGATCCACTAGTTGGATCTGAACGAAATTTGGTTGGAAGGTGTGTGGTGATGAATAGATAATTAGAGTATTTTACAAGAGTTTTTTAGATAATTAGAGTATTTTACAAGATTTTTGGATGCTTTGAGATATTTATTTGATAGGAATTTAGAGATTATATTTGACTGACATAGGAATATTTTCATAAAGTATTTACTCAATTTTTGTGTGAAATCTTTGGGGCTTTACAAGATAAACCCATAAGTGTTAGTAAAAATTTTGTTATACATCACTTTGAGGAAAGAATGGTTGTCGGTTTTAGGTCATCAAAGTCTATTAGCTTGAGAGGAGGGCAGGAGAGAACTATCAAATCGGGGATCTGACGATGGATGTCCATCATCAAGACAAGGGTTAATCAGGGTTTGTATCTGCAAAGAGCAATGGTGATTTTGGGAGATCAAATATCATTTTGGAGAATGGACAATTAGTGGTGAACATATAAGGGTTGTGGTGACTGGATAAGGTGTTTCGATGAAGAGATTGAGAGAGTTATAACAAGGTCACACCTAAAGATGGAGCCACAACACCGCTCTCATCAAACCATCTAACTAGAGGCATATAGAAGGAGCCCTAGACCAACGGCGTCAAGTGAGCAACAACGAAGCCAAATCGTCCCTCGGTTAGGAGCAAGGTGGTGGGAGCGACAAGTGCGGCATTGCAAAGTCTTGCATGTGAGACGCCAATACAGGTGCAAGCAGGCCTAGAGCCAAACATGGTCATGCGGATAAGGGGTTGCATCCGAGATGTAATCTGATTTGTCGTGTTTCTTTGAGAGGGGATCATGGTGAACTATCACATTCGATGGATATAAAACCAAAGGACATGATCAAACAGAGAGGTATCATTGTGACTTTTGTATTTGAATTCTAGGCACCCAACATGACATACAAGGCATCATTGGAAAGGTTTTTAAGTGTAAATATTATAAAAATGTTAGATGTAGGTAGTTTAAACATGAGATAGATTAGACAAAAACAATGTTTTAAAAAACGTTAAGCGGTAACCGTGCGGACAGCACCTTGTAACTGGTTAAGCGGTAAGCGGCCGATTAAGCGGCCGATTTTTTTAAAAACAGGTTTTAATTTCCTACATAATTTTATACAAAATTACATATATATGTATATAAATACTAATACTCTTTGGAACTTTTATATATATATAAAGATTCTAAACACACTACCCAACAGTAAAAACACCCAATTAGTTTAGCTATAAGACAATAATTATAGCCATAATATAATAAGCAATAGATTTGACATAGATAAAATACCCCACATACATGATTCAGAAATATTTTTGCATCACATGTTTACATAGTTAAGCAGTAAACAATAGACTCATTATTGGATACCTTTTTAACTTATTGTTATATGTGCATATCATCAATTAGTCATACATTACAGCAGTACAAATAACTAAAGTATGCATTCTAAAATTAGATAATAGTTACATATATTTTACTTGTATAAATTACACTTTACAACAGTACCCTATTATCCCAACTTGCATACAAGTATGCATTCTATTAGACTAGGCTTATCATAGGATATTTAAGTTTAATATATTATAGTCAGTAATACTTGGGGCCATATAGTTTATATAAAGTTACAGGTGTACAGAAAAATTTACAAAAAACGGACAAAAACGGCCAAAAAAGGGGAAAAAAAGGGCAAAAAACGGAAAAAACGGCCAAAAAAGGGGGAAAAACGGCCGATTAATTACAAAAAAATTAACCGGCGATTTTAGCAAAAATCGAACGGGCTGGGTGTCTGGCCGATTAATCGGCCGTTTAATCGGCCGCTCAGGCCGTTTTTCATTTCACTGGACAAAAACAATATAAGTAATCCAGATGAGATGATATTTGTTTGCAATATAATTTTATTGGTGAAGATAAAAAATATGAAAAATATATGTGAGACTTCACCTAGATCTATAACCTAATGTTATTGTCTTCAGTCAAAATATAATTATTTATTAAACTATCTATTAAGGGTGAATCACATTTAAGAGATAGTATATAATATAATAAAATCCTTTTGAATTGAAAGAGTGTATTTTATAAAAGTAATCCTAATATTACTAAATCTAAAATTTTCAATTATTTTTTCTTGCATTTTCATTTTATGCTAGCTAAATATTGGGTATATTTATAATATTCAATGGTAATATGCATGGGTGTATATACATATGTATATCAATTTAGTGAAGAAAACACTCTGAGGTGGCATAATTAAGAACTAGATTTTGACATAGGCTCATGGAGGTATACATAATCAATTAATCATATAGCTTCAAGTTATCATATTTAGGATTTGTCATAAACTACGGCACTAATAATAATAGGATATTAGAAAAACTAGGGTTTTTTATGGTTAACATGGATTTTGGGGATAAAAGATTATCCTAAATCCTAGCCCAAATCCAACTATGGAAACTTGGATAATCCCCCATATGCTACACACGATATCTGCTTCTCAAGTTCATCAAAACTTGTTGGATTTGAGAAAGTTATCATTAGAGTAGATGGGCCTATTGGGCGTCCCATGTCATTTACTTAATTATTGATTATGTGTGGTACATCATACCACATGCTTGCCTACATAAGGAGAATCAGTTTTGTTGTTTAAAGTTAAGCAAATTGATTAAATCTAATTGCTCCAACATGGTATTTAGAGAAATTAGGCTTAACCCTAAGCATGCACCCCCTTAGGGCGAGCTCCTGTTGCCTTCTCGTCCTCCTCCTAGGTCTTCCCTAGGGTTGGTATTGTGTTTACTGTTGACGCCTCTTCTCCTCATCCTTGACTTGTTGTTTAAGCCACCACTATCTTTCTCCGCATGTGTCGCTAACTCCGCCTCCACTTTACCAACATTGATCCCACGACTTCTCGTCGCAAACCCCACTTCTCCACGTGTCAGTTGTTTCCCCCTGCCTTTGTTTTGGCCCTCTGCCTACCTACTACCACCACCCACATTCACCGTCGACGCCATCTATCGTTCCCGCTCCTAACACCCTCACTTCTCTTCCCACTATTGGCAGAATGATGTTGTTCCCTCCTCTCATCCCACGGTTCCAGTCGTTTCTTTCTCTCCTCTACTTATTGTTGTTATCTTTCACATCACATTCCTCATCTCTCTAGCCACATCTCTCAGTGCAGCCTCATAAATCTCGGTCACCATGATTGCTAGTCGGTCGAAACACTACAAGGTTGGCATATCATCAAAGGACGAAGAACTTGGCCCTTGTGTACATTAAATGGTATCCAGTCTATCCAGAGAATGTTTTGTGAGTTCTCTACAATCCAAATCTTCAATTCACAAAACGCCACACTTATGTCTTCTTCTTATGCATCATCTTTGCATGTATAAGCGAGTGTTTCTTTTGTAAGGGAGTCATTTCCTCTTTCTACACAATATGTACCATTTGACTTATTTTTTGAGGCCTCGAATGAACTGATCTTAAAAGAAATTATTGTTATACCCATATCAAGGAATGAAATATCGTCGAAACATGCGAAATTTTGCTCGAAATTTCGATTTCGACACCGTCGGTTACGGTATGTTGCGAGTGTATCGATAGAATCGCAAATATCGGTATATCGATGGGTATATCGCTAGATATCGCCAAATATCGCCAAATACCGCCAAATTTCGACGAAACTTACTGGTATACCGACAAAATTACCGATTTTTGCGTACTTGAGGCTGTTTTTGTTGTTTGAGAGGAGGAAATGGTGAAGCAGGGGGATTTCGACAACTAGGGCTCAAATAAGCCTAATCCAAGGTATGCCTTTGTATTTTCTACTATTTCTCTCATTTACACCTCATCTATCTCAATTAAAATGTAAATTCATCCCAAATTGCCTTAAATTGGCAAAGATCCCCCAATCTACTTTTTATATCTTCCTAATTGTGTGTTCTTAGATCTACAACACTATCTCACAATGCACATTATAATCATAATAATATACCTAATAATCCACTAAATATAAGTATAATTGCTATTATTTTTAGTAGTAAGCTAATTAGTATACATATTTTCTTATTACTAGTATTTTATCATACAAAGGAAGAAAATGTACTACTTCGCAACAGAACTAACAAATATTGTAAAAAAGTATAGATTTTGTATTTTTCTAGTCTTATATTTGTTTATATATGGCACTTGATACATATATCGCACAACATTGACATGATAACTACGCTTTTATATTATTGCATCCCCACGACATTCATATAGTAGGCATGGTTATAATGGTTTTTATATCTGTCCCGCTATTGTGAATAATCCATGGAGAAATACACTACTGCATGTCATGATCATGTGGTAACAACCGATGGTGAAGAAAAGGTGTCACAATAGTGATGGTGCCTAACTTCCTTTAGAGTAATGATGTTAATTGCCAAAGTCACATATTGAAGAAGAGCAATATAAAGCCCTGGTGTATAGTTTCTTTCAGAATCTAATATGACACATATAGAGACATAGTATCATAAAATTCTAAAATATATTGTGTTTGATTACATAATACAAACGAGTATTATACACTTATATAGTATTGTACATGACATGTATGACCAACACGTAACTTCATGCCACCAACCTTACATAATGTACATGTCATGGGAGCAATATGTCAACCATATCAAGTCAATATTGTATGGAGAATCAGTGTGACTCGACATACAACAGATATGAGTTAGTAACTTACTATGCTATTCATGTGTTGTAAATTAAATATTATTCCGTAAGTGTGTGTATTTATATTTATGGATTGTGCTAGTAATATTCCAAATCTTAATTCCAATATTAGTCATCAAAATCCTTCATTGAAATTCCTAGAAAACGGGACAGGTTCCCTACCTCCCACATGATGGACAATCCCCCCATACCCCTTATAGAATGTTATTGCATAAAACAATGCATTTAGGTGTACATATTACACCTATAAAATTTCATGATTTAATTCATTCATTTTGGCGTTGAAACAACCAAGATTGCATATGTCGATATATCAGTAAATACCTATTTCCAAGTTGTTGAAACGACATCAGTATCGAATACCTCATTCCTTGACCCATATCTACAAGATTCACCTCCTTTTCAGGGAGCCCATAATAAGAACTCCATGGTTAAGCGCTCTTGGCCAGGAGTACATCTGGGATGGGCGGCATGTTGGGTAGTTTGTCATGAATGTGTGAGGAACGAAAAAGCATGCAATAGAGGTTATTGTTGGTTTGCGATACTAATCATCAAACCTGATAACCTGGTGGCAATTTTAGTCGTGGGCCTGGGTGTTACATATTGTATCTTTTCAGTATAGTGTCTTAGACCAACAATGTCTCTTTTTGATAGTATCTGTTTTTTCTACCATGTGTTAATCTAGTAGTCATTCTTATCAACATTAGACGAGAAAGTTCAAATCATTGTTGTTAAAGAGTATATATTAGCCTATTTAGTTAATAGGTTAATTAGTTAGTGGGCCTTTAGTGTCTCAGCCCGTTTAGATTATTTGGGACACAAGTCTCAGGGTTTCTCCCTTGCTCCTATATATAAGACAGGGTTGTACCTCTTTTATTAATTGAATCAGTTCAATACAATATTCTTTCACAATTGTCAATGATGATAATACATTTCACCATATAGCCTAATGGCAACAGCTATTTTCCATGAATGAACATTGTATATTACTCTAGAAGGCCGAGGTAAACTCAGATTCATTGAGAAACCTCTTGAAGACAATCCAGAAAGTCGTCGTAGTAATAGCCAAGTCAAGGGTTCGCTGTGGAGCATTATGTAACCCCATATTGCCTACAAATACATGTTTTATAAGTATGTCGAAGACGTGACACTACCAAACATCATTTCACTCACAAGAAGAAATGTTCTTTTCATCTACAACATCTGGGGCAAATAGTTTTTAGAGTAACATGGAGATCGTTTTGTTAATGTATATTTTGATTTTATCCAAGAACTTGCTTAATAACTCAACTTTTCTTAAATTGGTTACCTTTAATTGTAAAAGTAATACGTCAAGGGTCAATTCGACGAAATTTCTTAATGGGCTTCATCCAATATTCTTTTTCTTATCCTGACGGCTAATCAGTTTTTGTTGCTAGAAGATGCATATGCCCATCTCCAGCAATCTGATGTCCCAACCATTCCTATTGATGTGCTAGAAAATCATGTGGATATGGTGTTTGTTGTATGTGGTCAAGTCACTGCGTTAGACCCTGGCCAAAATGTAATTTCGTGAATGGTCCACATAGAAGGTTGTTGTTTTGAGAAACAACGATATCCCTATGGCCAAGATCGAGGCTCTAGATCTGCAAATATGACCCAATTTCAAAGTGTTAAGGGCTCATCATGTGCCTCTTTATTTATTGAGTATGAGCAGCTCCTTGATGCCTCCTAAGACTCGTCGTGTGAATCTATGGCTCTTCAACCTATTTCTTCTTTAGCAAATCTAGCTTCCAACCAAGGTAATGAGGGCTAATCATATGTCTATTTATTGAGTATGAACAGCTCCCCAATGCCTCCCAAGACACGTTGTGTGAATTTATGGCCCTTCAACCTATTTCTTCTTTAGCAAATCATGCCCTCCAACCAAGGTATGTGGGTTCTCGACCCGGTGGGCACCTATTCTAATTAGATAGCCGATTCTATGGCTACACAAAATATAATAGGTTTGAGACACATCCTTATTTCCTCTTATGCCCACATGCCTCATCCTTCGTTACTGAAGCCAACACGTCTGTTATAACAATTGAAATTTGTGGCATTGTCCCTCTTTCATTCTCCCTTCAATTAATAAGTTCATTATGCTCCTCGCTTTACTTTCAAGATTATGTATGTATTCAAAATGGTTGTCTTTGAATTGCCATATAACTTTTGGCCCCACACATTTTGTAATGCAGGATTCCCAAAATTTGGCGATGACTGGGAGTGGTTCTAGATCTGGTTATCTCTACTACTTCTACGGTATTGTTCTTCACCAGTTTGCTTTCCTAACATGCCCGCCTTTCCAACTACATAAGCATTATGACCATTTGTCCTAAGCAAGCTCAAAAAGCTTGAGTCTACTTTATCTACTATCTAGAATGTTCTTTATGATTCTTTTCAATTAGGCAAACATTGCTGCCTATCTTTTCCTAACTGTATACACAAACAGCCTTCCTACTTTGTTTGATCCTATTTATGATGATGTTTGGGGCCATTTCATACCGCAATTTATAATGTCTATGGTTATTTTCTTATGTTTGTGGGTGATCTGGTATTTGTTACATCACACGCTAAATTTTTTCCTATTACTAAGTCATATCATAATTCATAAGATTATCCAAGCTCAATTAAATTGACATGAATTTTTTGAACTGATAATACTCTGTTATTTTTAGGATCTGTCGAACAATGGCCATGATCCATGACGCTCATGTGACCACACTCCAAAAAGTGGAGTAGTTGAGCATAAGAATCAACATCCCCTTGATATCACTCGAGCTTAGGTATCCAAACCCATCTTCCAGAACCTTTTCGGTCTGAAGTAGTGTTGATTGTGTTCAATCTAATAAACTGCTCATAGAGAACAATAGATTAGGTTTTCCATTTAAAATTTATTGATTATTTCTTCGAGTTATAATATTCTTGCGTTGGACCAGATTGGGCCCAAAGTGGAGGCAGACAGCCCACTTTGAGCGACAGTTTGAGGCTAGTGCTTCAATGCATTGGCAATTTTAACACCACTTAAAGGTTAAGGCACACGCCTCACAGATCTAGAGTGAGGCACAGGCCTTTCCTTAAGGCACTCTTTTTAATGCCAAGTGTGAAAATTCAAAATTGAGTTATGTCAGAAGCAGGGCTTATAAATGACAAAGTTTTACATCCATAAGCTCATGAAAGAGAGCTCTAAAGTGGTCTTAAATAATACTGTACATAAGGAATCCCTTATGAAGTATGAACACACATACAAGGGACTCTATCCCTAAGTGCAGGAGATTTCATAGATAGCACTTTTATCAGAACTTTGACAAGTAGCTTGGTAAATTTCAGCAACATATCCAAATTCCAAAATTTCAAGTCAGCTGGTAAGAATTCTGAAGATCATTATTTGTGACTGCTGCCAGCTCAAAATTCAATATGAAAAACATCCTGAAATAGTTGCTGGAGTCTGAGATGAGATATGAATACCAGATTAAGAAAGTGTTATCAAATCCTTACAAAAATTTAGTAATAGATTAATGTTCTCACATTTCAGCCGGAGGATTGCGCATAGATGATATGGAAGCTTCGACAAAAAAATCAATCTACACTTTACTTTACTTCAGTGAATGAAGACAAATTAAGTAGCATTTTGTAGAGTCTTCTCTTCGAAGCCACAGGGTGCAGTTCCAGCAAGGTAAGAAAACAGTAGAAGCTAATGAAAGCAGGTAAAACCAGGATAAGAAAGGAAGTAAAACCCATGACAGAAGATAAAGAAAGGGTCAGCACAAGGAAAGAAGACGTCCAAAAATGGTTCAATGTGTAACTATGGTAAAAACACAAGAAAAATGGGTGCATATGGTACAAAAGATAAACTGTCAGCTTTGCGGTGCAACTAGGATTGAGAGTTCTTAATGAGGTCAAAATTACTAAAACAGCATAGTTGATATTATATCGTTTATTCAATAACGAAAGACGTTTGAATTAATTGCAAGTTTTTCTTACCTTCTACCAAGCCTTTACCAAAGATGATACCATAAAGATGGAAGGAAGATTTGACTTCATATTCCAACGTCATCTGTTTTTGGACATGGTTCTAACAAATGGCACATCTTTCTATTCTTCAATGGAACCTTTATCAATAAATAGAAAAAGAAGAACTTTCACCACCAAAGTGTTCTGGAAATAGGCCTCAAAACAGGACGGAAGTCATGTAGTTCATCATCATCATCATCACCATCATCATCGTCATCTAAGCCTCAGTCCCAACCATGTTGGGGTCGGCTACATGGATCCTTAGTTTCCATTCAGCTCTATATAGGTCATATTCTGATCAAGATGTAAAGATTCGAAATCTCTCTTCATAAGCTCTTCCCGTGTTAATTGAGGCCTTTTTCTTCTTCTATTCACTGTGCTTGACTCAATAGCATTGCTTCGTATAGGCTCATTAGACGGGCTGTGTTGCACATGTCCATACCATTTGAGTGGGACCTCACGCAACTTGTCCTCGATGCTCACCACCCCACTTTATTCCTAATATACTCATTTCTCAAGCGATTTTTTCTTATCTTCCCACACATCTATCTCGCATACGCATTTTAGCCACGTTTATCTTGTTGAGACCTTGTTAGCAGTAATGTAGTTAATCCCAGTAAATCAAATAACATTGGAAGAACTATAGATGACCATATGAGCTGAGCATAATGAGGGCAAACTCCACATAGATCCGTCATTGTCCATACAACAGGTATGGAGCATGATATGGTACGTGCCTTCAGGAAATGCAGAAACATTAAGTAAGCACGTTGTAAACCCTTGCCCTACTGAATTGGACTCTAAGCACACACAAGAAATGGCCTGATTCTTCTGTACGTCAGCACAAATTTGGCTTCTACTGTGCTTTTCTGTTCCTTTTTTCATATATAGTAGTAGTTTTTCATGCATATCAACCAGAATACTGCCACTTAATATGCTGCAACCATCCATCAGGTGTTTTGCTTTTTCTTTTCGATTACACTCAGAGGAGCTAACTGATAGCACACAAAATATCTTTGAAATTTTGGCACAAACGCCTTTACAAGCATTTCTCAACTGAGTGCAAATATTGATTGACAGATGTTCCCCAACAGGAACGGTTATCTCGTTTGAACCATTTGCGTTTGCCTGAAAAACAAATACATGCACATATGTGCATGGCCTGTGATAAAATCTATAATTAGCTGTCACATTCAGTAACTTTATTCCAAATATATATATATATATATATATATATATATATATATATATATATATATATGGGCGTTCATTGAATACCCGTGCGGGTAGCCTGGATTTTCGCTACCTGTCAGTTCCGAATGTAATCATATGGCAAACAAAGTAACTGGAAGGACCAAAAAGTAACTATGTTGATAATAAAGTAAGTATATGACTAAAAAAGTAAAACCGGGCAGAATACACAGGAAATATATATGTAATTGTATTTTGAAATCTGTTGTTGCAAATGGAACTATCTATGCATGAAAAGTAACAGTTTGTAAGGTAAAGTAACCCTGTACATGTTGAAAGTAAGAAACTTGAAAAAAAGTAACCAAAATAGGGGGCAGGTAGCTACCCGCGCGGGTATTAAAGATGAGCCATATATATATATATATATATATATATATATATATATATATATATATATATATATATATATATATATATTCCAATAAAAATGAAACTTAAAATACTTAAACACAAAACCTAAAGTTCTTCGTTAGTAAATATATTAAAACAGAATTCAAACATCACAAGAGGTGTTAAATTAGATTGCACTAGCCTGTTTGGTTGGGTGGTAGTCGGATGACATACAGTAAATTTGTTGTGTATTTTTATACATCAAACTCGCAATTTGCAGCCCAACTACACTTTACCAAACTAGCCCAAAAATATTGATCTCTTGCTGGGTTAAGTTGTATAATTTTCCCATTTGCTCCAATCTATAACCAACGACCCAAACAAAAAAGCACATGATAGATATTGTCTTAGAGGATTAATGACAAGCCTGATTTGATTCCAAAATATTGCATATGCATGCTTAACTGCAGCCCATTGCACGCACTACCCACCTACTTCTTCCTACACAGGTATTTCCTCCTTCCGGACTTGTCAACAGTCACTCTGTTTCTTTTCTCCTTTTTTGTGAACATCAAGCCTCTTCTCCTGACCTACAGGCGAGACTACATCACCACTTTACATCCAGTTCATGCCTGTAAAGGCCATGGTGTCTCCCTCTGCATGAGCAGCCGCCTGGATGATGTTTGTGAAGAGTAGCCTGGTTAGAACCATGGGCTCCCCCCGGTACAAGCAAAACAGTCTACATGGTGGTATGAGACAAGGAACCTACACAATTCTAAGAGGAGATATCCATGTTGGTATGTATGTCCAGAGAGCCAATCATATGATGCTTGTAATGGCATAACTTGTAAATGATTTGATTATTAATAAAGTCAGCTTCCAATTTATTCTGTTTATTCAGTTTTGGGATAATGAAATAGCATAATAAATGTCTAGATAATGATATCACTCAATGATGTATGTCTTCAGGTTGAGGACCTGAACAATGAGATCATACGGATGTTAAGAGTATATGCATTCTTGTTATGTCTTTGATCGGTTGTTATTATGGAAGGTAAATAGACATTAATGACACATAAGATCAGAGTGTGAGTTGGTTAATGACAGAATCTCATTAGTCATGATATGGCAATATCAAACCAAGCACACAGATACATGTTAGAGAACAGTGTATCAGACAGAACCACAATAAGAGTGATACATAGAAACTTTAACTAGGTAAGTCAGAATCACATCTTATAGTGATGGTGTTTGTGGTTCTTAAACCTAAAATCACTACACTCATCACATGTCGTTCGGTACGCTTTGACATCATCAAACGCAATCCTGAAACACAGGTTGTTATAAAGGTGATGATTGGGTGACTGTGATACATATAGAGTGACTGTGAGTGATAGAGATGGAATTTGTCCCTCCTAAGAGAGTATGATATCCAAAGGCATATTGATTAGCGAGACTGAGAAATGCGTGGTCACGCACATGTGATCAATATGTGACATTGAGCTTGCATATATCTCAGACAGTCTGCTCTGGTTCAAGAAATAAGATTGAATAATAATGAGAATGACTGCTCCAAGCCTCTAGTTCAATTTGGATATTAGTGACAAAGGAACTATACAAACATTGTAACACCATACACAGATTGTAGGTTGAAGTTGTTCTCCAACTTTCCATTTACTTGGGTAGCAATGATGTGTGACTAGGCACCGCTCATTGCTTGTGATGTCATAAGTTGTTATGGACATTCACTGCCAACGTAATATGGGACATATACATTAACACACATAGGAACTCATCTAAAAGAGGAGTTTGATCTTGAATGATGATTGGATTGATTACTAAAGTGTTTAGGTATTCAATTCACGCAACAAATCAGCTGACTAGACTGCCAAACGATCAGTTCAAGTGTTGAGACTGTCGTTTGGAGTTCCAGGCTATGTGTTTTGTGCATTGGCTGGAACTCAGCCTGACCCGTCCTGTGAGACGCCCGTCTCACTTGTGCGGGACGGCCATCTCAAGTGGTGCGAGACGCTCGCCTCACATGCACCAAACGGCCGTTTCGGCGGTGCAATTTCATTTCATCAAGGATTGGTGTTGACGTCATGGCGTGCACTAATTGGAATTGAATTGTCAGCATATGTACAAAATTGGGAAACTGTGAGACAACCGTCTCGCGTGCCAGATGACCGTCTAGGTTGCCAAATGGTCGTTTTGGTTGTCGTAGGTTGCAAAGTTTCTAGAATTGTTATGAAAATTTGAGATCTTCCAGTCTCTTCCACTACCGCACAGACAGGGAACCCTAACCCTGGCCTCTACTATAAATAGAGGGGTACTGGGGGCTTCCAAGAGAACAACACAGACAATTGAGAATCAGTTGTTCTGACAATTGTTATCCTCTTTGGTTGTAGGAACCAAGAGGGCCCAAGCAAGTCCCACCCGACTAGGGAGGGATAGCAAGGGATATAAACAACTGAGTATCATTGTTATGGGAGAGCAGGATGGTGACTAGTACGCCAACGGGAGGGACAACTCCTTCCTGTCCGTTCTAACAGGACGACAGGAGTTCTAGTTGGTCCGTGTGGACTTCTCTAGAAGCAAGGTGGCCTTTTGCCCGTCGCTAAGGAGGACGACATCAACCAACAGTCTGTGACGAGAGGAGCTGCTACAGACGACAACGTTCGAGTCTGTTGTCCGTAGAGGAGCAGTCAAACGAGTCTCAGTGCAACCAGGAGTTGCACAGACACCGTCTAAGACAGAGTGTGCATCTACATCGACGAGGATTGTCGGTGTACTTGCTCTAGGATCAGGTATATCTTTGTGAAACCATCCTTTCCATTGCATATTTATTGACGCGCTCTGCTAGTTAATGGGAAATGTCAATAAAATGTTTCCGCTGCCTATCTGATGTCGTATTTCCCTACAGTGGTATCAGAGCCATGTCAATTAATTATGCTTTGGGATAATCGATATGATCGGATTTTTGGTTTTCCCGAGTTTATCTATTGCATGCGATGCAAATATTTAAATGGGTTGATGTGCACGTCCGACTAATCACCGCATAAGAACCCAAGCGAATATATATTTATGATATGATATATATGCAATTTACACGCGTCTTCATAAAAGTGAGTTTTTATTGTGAATGTGTAGCATGGTTATGACTAATAACCCCTATTATCTGTGTATGGTTGTGTGGTTGGTTAATCATGTTTATCTCGGTCTGCGAACCGAGCCTCTCTTATCTTCCCAATGTAAAAGTATTATTCTCTTCTACCTTTGCTCCACTTGAATGTAACTCGAGGTTTCTCAATAATTATGTAAAAGTCAAGGTTTTAAAGTGTGTGAGGCGTAATGAGGCGTTTTTCTCTCAAAGAGGTGAGGCGTAAGCCTCGAGGCGTTTGAGGCGTAAGCTTCGAAATATGTATGAGACGTTCATAAATTATTAATAAATATATATGTGCATATACACACATGCATACATTCATATATATGTATGTATGTATATATATACTCTTTCAAATATATATATATATATATAATCATATATATATATATATATATATATATATATATATATATTATGCATAAATGTGTATAGATATTATGTGCATCAGACATAAATGTGTACATACAAATAAAACCAAGACTAAATAGAAATGGTTTATGTGACTCAATATGGATAGATATTAAAGACCGCTACAACATTGTAATGAATATTTAGCAAATAATGAGTATCAATTATTTTAATATTAGATCCAATTAAGAATTAGTAGGAACAAGGAACCAAAACTAGTTAACAATGAAATGAAATTCACGAACATAGTAAATAAAAGAGGCAAAGATAAATTTAACAATAAAGGTCAAAAGATCTTGCTCATAGAATAATAATTATAAATTTACTAATAAAACAATGATAATTAACTACGACAACAATGAATTGAAAACTTTGAATAAAATATTTGTAATAGTCCTAAAAGTAGAAAATTTGGTGGGTAACATACAGTGTTCTCATATGCCCCGCATGACGTCGCTTATGCGGCCGCATATGCGTATGCGACCCTCAGCCGCTCCGCATATAACTATGCAGTGCTATTTTTGGGCATGGACTGAATATGCGGCCTGTGGTACGCATATGCGGCCGCTTAGGCCCCGCATTTCATTTGGTGACTTTAGTAAAAAAATAAATAAAACCTCAAATAAAATCAACCAAATTAAATGACAAATTCTTCTATATAGTTGGTTTTAAATCAGATTTTGAAATTTTACTACCTCAGAGCGGTGCAAAATATATTATTACATTTTACAATTGTTAATGTTTCATTATGCTCTTTCCTTTACTCTTTCTTTTTTCTCTTATATTTTGCTCTAAGATTAGAACATGTTGAACTTGCCACAGTTCTTATTTTGTCTTGTATAAAAGGGGAATCTATTGCTGATATTAATTGGATATGATATTTACTTTTACAAAGTATCGAATGTGTGTGCTACCTAGGGAGTAATTTATATTCCCTATGACTTTTTCTTCTCTATTTATTACTGACTTGATTTCTTCATATCATTTTGATGTTTTGATTTTGTTTCTAATGTTCTTTTTCTATTTTACTTTGAACTACCATGTGTTATATTATTGTGATTATTCTTATTGTGTTCATTCAATAAATGTTCTGCTATGAACTGCATGTGTTAGTGTGTTGTATTACTTGTATATTCTAGTACATTATATAAGCTTAGGGTTTTGTTGATTGATTTTTCTTCTTGATGATTGGAAAATATGTGTTTCTTCTTCTATGATGTAATGATATGTTGGTACATTTTGGGCTATTAGGCTACAAAACTAGATAGTATGAAATTTATGATTATGATTTTATTTTTTGATTAAGCATATGTGTAAAATATAGAATTTATTTTGAAAAAAAAATCCAAAAACGCATATGCCCCGCTTATGCTCCCATATTCCGCTTTACTCTATGCAATACCCCAACCGAACGCATACCGCATAACGCATTTCAGAACATTGGTAACATAAGACCTTAGCATCCATAACCGAGGCTTGCGCCTCAACTAAGCCTCAGAGCCTCAATTCTTTGAGGCGAGCCTCAGACATTTCGAGGCGTAAGCCTCAGTCCAAGGCAATGAGGCATAAGCCTCGAGGCGTAATTAGGATAGTCTTGCCTCGAGGCGTAAGCCTCGAAAGCCTCAAGGCGGGTTTTTTAATACCATGCTAAAAGTAGGATAGTTTACTTTCTTGTTTTGACGAAGAAGAAAGACGACAACCGACCGCGCGGAGGAGCCAAGCCGACTGGAGTGTCCAAGCCGACTGGCTGGTAGGGTCGAGATGACCGTCTGGCAGGGCCGAGACGATTGGCTGGTGAGCCAACCAGGAGCCCAAAGGACCAGACGAGACGACCGTTTGGAGTCAAACGATCAGCTAACAGGGCGACCAACCGATTGTTTGGAGGAGCCAAATGACCGACTGGAGGTGACTAACCGACCATCCAAGAGGCGAGTCGATCAGTTCAAAGGTTGAACCAGTCAACCCGGATAGGCAAGCACGGATCTTCATCAATAACAGGTTTCTACATATGATGTAGACCTACATTGTGGTAATTCGTTGTGACTCCAAGGAATTACATTAGGTTGGCCATAACCATCGCTTTTTATTTATTGCATGTTTTCGTTGTGCGTTATAGCATGTATATGATGTGTACTATATATATTTGGTGATTGGATAATGTATATGTTTTATACAAACTCCCTCAATATAATATTAAGTGTAAGATGTTTTCCTGTAGCAACACACATGAAAAGCTTGATCAACCAAGCGTGGGCACCCCAAGGGTGGTACGTTGTTTATCTCTTAGAAGTGTGATTGTAATGATGTGGGCCTGCCAAGCAGGGTGCATTATTATTGTGTTGGCTATTGGGTCAGGCTTAACTGCTGATTCTTAAAGAGTCTAAGCCCAGAAGCATGGAGATGATTATGGCAAGGAGTTGTGCATATCGTCTATCCAAGAGTTGCATAAGATGCAATTGGAAAATGTTGCCTACCATAAAAATTGGTCATGAGCCCCAGCGTTGGTTGGGTATTGATTGAATTATTTTGGATATTGGCCCACTAGAAGATTGTACGTTACATTCCGAATTGATATTGAGGGCTATCAATTTGAATAAAATAGTGGGAGCGATAGTTAATTAAAGACCTAATTAATATTGACTTTTCAAATCAAATCAAATCAAAAATTAGAAACTCGATTTAGCCCTTTACTTTTTATTAACTTGTTGTTAAGTGATTCCTTTCTTGGATCTAGAAATTCATTTCGTACAATTGAACTTTTTCAAACTGTTTCTTTTTAAGAACCAAAAAGATTTGTGCTAGAACAACGGATGCCAAGAAAACCAAAAGGCCTTGGACACGTAATGGATCTTGAAGCACTATTTCAGCATCTCCCTGACCAAACCCACCCACATTAGGATTACTTGTTAATTGATCAAGCTTGATGGATTTACAAATATCACAATCTGACAAATTAAACGAGATTTTTTTCCATAACTGGTTCAGGAGCTTGAGAAGTGTTCTGCACGATCCTGAAACACTAGTGCCAGTATCCGCTCCAAATTCGCCTAAGACTGACATGGATGCTTCTTTGAAGCATGTCAATGATGTTGTGAACACCAAGAACCTTATCCTGGGTTGTACGAACTATGAGTTGCATAAACAGCATGATAAGCATGAAAGGTATAATGTTTCTAAGTCACTATTTGAGTGCAAAATGACAGAGGGAGATCCTGTAGAACCTCATGTGCTCAATATGATTGGGCATATGAAGCATCTTGAGAAACTGGGCTTTCCTTTAGGCCAAGAGTTGACCACGGATATGATTCAACAGTCGTGCCTAAATCATATAGCCAGTTTATCAAGTGTTATCACTTAAGTAACATGGTAGACCACTGTCAGAGTTGAAGCACAAATGAAGATGCACAAATCCGTGATGATGATCAGCGGAGTAGAATCCAAGGATAAAGGTAAAGTCAAGAAGCGTTATGTGGCAAACTGAAGTCCAAGTCTTCTGCACTCAAAATAAGGAGAAGGATAAGGGAACCTGGGAAGATAAAGCAAGGGATTGAGATCTCTACTTCTGGTATATACGTTATTGAGGTTAACTTTACTACTTCCTCATCATAGGTACTAGATACTGGATGTGGATCACACATTTGCTCAAATGTGAAGGACCTGAAAAGAAGTAGACCTTTAGAGAAAGGTGAGGTTGAACTACAGGTTGCAAATGATGTGAGATTTGCGGTCAGCGCAGTTAGAACCTATGAGTTACCACTACCAAGTGCGCTAGTAATAGAGTTAGAAAACTGCTACTACGTACCTGTCATTAGTAGGAACATCATATATGTATCTTGTTTGGACAAGAACGGATTCGAATTTCTGATAAAGAATGGAAGATGTTCTATTAGTAAAGATGGGATCTTTTGATAGATCTAGAGACAAGTGTATATAACGTAAATACCAAAAGACAAATACTCAACAACTCAAACAAGACATACCTTTGGCATTGTTTTCTATGGCACATAAATGAGAACCGTATATCTAGACTCCATAAAGATGGTTATCTGGTTTCTTTTGATTTTGAATCAATAGAAACATGTGAATCTTATTTGTTGGAAAAGATGACTAATACCCCTTTCACTGGTAACAATGAGAGGGCTAGTGATCTATTAGGACTCATACATATTGATGTGTGCGAACCTTTTAGAACAACTGCTAGAGGTGGGGTATCAATACTTCATTACCTTTACTGATGATTTCAGTAGGTATGGTTGTGTTTACCTGATGAAGCATAAGTCAGAAGCTCTTGAAAAGTTCAAAGAGTTCATGAATGAAGTACGGAACCAACTTGGTAAAGGTATTAAGGCACTTCGTTCTGATCAAGGTGGAGAATACTTAAATCAAGAGTTTGAGAACCTTCTAAGAGACCATGGGATTGTATCCCAGTGGACTTCACCTGGAACATCACAGCATAATGGTGTATCAGAAAGAAGAAATCGCACATTGTTGGATATGGTGCGATCTATGATGAGTTTTGTTGATCTTCCAACTTCCTTCTAGGGGTATGCTCTTGAAACCGCCGTGTATACATTAAACCGTGTACCATCTAAATCAGTTCAGAAGACACCATATGAGATATGGTATGTGAAGTGTCCCAATGTATCTTTTATGAAGATTTGGGGATGTAAAACTTATGTTAGAAAAATATTTTCTGAAAAGCTTGGCCCTAAGTCTGATAAATGTTATTTTGTTGGATATCCTAAGAAGACCAAAGGATAATACTTTCATTGCAAATCTGACAACAAAGTGTTTGTTGTCAGAGAGGCTGTATTCCTAGAAAAGTAATTTATTTCCAAAGGAATCAGTGGGAGGAAAGTGGAACTCGAAGACGTTCGAGACCAACAAGAGATCATTGAACTAATAGATGTATAAGAGGAACAAAGAGACTCACAAATTATTGTGGAATCTCAAATTCCTCAAGTAACATAGGAACCTCGTAAATCTAATAGGCACGCCTTGAACCTGAAAGATACATATATCTTGTGACTCAAGAAGGCAGTGAATTGGTCATAGATGATGAGCCAATATTCTATCGAGATGCTATTGAGCGACCAGAGTCTGAGAAATGGCTTGAGGCCATGAGATCTGAGATGGAATCCATGTATACCAACAAAGTATGGACTTTGGTGAATCCACCTTAAGGGGTAAAACCATAGGGTGCAAATGGGTCTTCAAGAAGAAGATCAACACGGATGGAAAAGTTCAAACCTATAAGGAGTTAAGGACAGATTGGTTGCAAAGGATTTTAGACAAGGTCAAGGTGTTGACTATGACAAAACCTTTTCTCCAGTAGCCATGGTTAAGTCCATCAAGATCATGCTTGCTATTGCAGCTTATCATGACTATGAGATTTGGCAGATGGATGTTAAAACTGCATTCCTTAACGGGAATCTTGTTGAGGATGTGTATATGACACAACCTGAGGGTTTTATAAATCCAAAGTTTGAAATAAAGTTTGTAAGCTACAAAGGTCAATCTATGGATTAAAGCAAGCATCTCAGAGTTGGAATCTTCGTTTTGATGAGATAATAAAAGAGTTTGGCTTTGTTCAAAATGAAGATGAATCGTGTGTGTACAAGAAGGTTAGTGGGAGCATAGTAGTATTTCTCATATTGTATGTGGATGACATACTAGTGATGGGGAATGACATCCCTACTTTACAAAAATAAAGACATGGCTTGAAAATACATTCTTTATGAAAGAATTGGGAGAAGCATCCTGCATCTTGGAGATAAAGATCTTTAGAGACGGATCAAGAAGGCTTCATGAACTAAGTCAGAGCACCTACATTGACAAAGTGTTGAAACGGTTCTGCATGGAAAACTCAAAAGAGGAAACATGACAGCGTTGCATGGAGTGACCATCTCTAAAGTTTAATGTCTCAGTTCTTGTAAAGAACGATACACATGAGTATCATTCCATATGCTTCGGCAATTGGATCCATCATGCATGCAATGTTGTACACTCGTCCAGACATCTTGTATGCCTTGAGCATGACGAGCAGATATTAGTCAGATCTAGGTGATGCTCACTGGACAACCGTGAAGAACATCCTCAAGTACTTAAGAAAGACTAAGGATCAGTTCTTGGTCTACGGTGGAGAGGAAGAGTTGGTGGTAAGAGGTTACACTGATTCAAGCTTCCAAACTGACAAAGATGATTACAAATCGCAATCAGGATTTGTGTTTTGCCTAAACAACGGAGTTGTAAGTTGGAAGAGTTCCAAGCAAGAGACAGTTTCCGATTCTACAACAGAGGTCGAGTACACTATTGCATCGAATGTAGCAAAGGAGGTTGTATGGATCAAGAAGTTCATTTCTGAACTTAGGGTCATTCCACGCATCAGCGACGCAATTGAGCTATATTGTGACAACAATGGAGCTATTGCACAAGCTAAGGAACCCAGATCACATCAGCGCTCAAAGCATATACAAAGGCGGTATCATCTCATACGAGAGATCGTACAGTGAGGAGATGTAAAGATTTGCAGAGTACCAACTGAGAACAATGTTGTTGATCTCTTGACTAAAGCACTTTCACGACAGAAGCATGATGGTCATGTTAGGTCACTCGAAATAAGATTCATGGGTAGGCTCTAAGTGCAAGTGGGAGTCTGTTGGAATGTATACCCAGAGAGTCAATTATATGATGATTGTAATGGCATAACTTGTAAATGATTTGATTATTAATAAAGAAAAGCTTCCAATTTATTCTGTTTATTCAATTTTGAGATAATGAAATAACATAATAAATGTCTAGATATGATGATATTACTCAATGATGTATGTCTTCAGGTTGAGGACCTGAACAATGAAATCATACGGATGTTAAGAGTATATGTCCCCGATCGGTTGTTATTGTGGAAAGTAAATAGACAGCAATGACACATAAGATCAGAGTATGAGTTGGTTGATGACAGAATCTTATTAGTCATGATATGGCGATATCAAACCAAGCACGCAAATACATGTTAGATAACAGTGTATCGGACAAACCTACCATAAGAGTGATACATGAAAACCTTAACTAGGTAAGTCAGAATCACGTCTTATAGTGATGGTGGTGTTTGTGGTTCTTACACCTGAAATCATTGCACTCATCACATGTCGTTCAGTACGCTTTGACATCATCAAACGCAATCCTGAAACATGGGTTGTTATAAAGGTGATGATTGGGTGACGGTGATACATGGGGACTGACTGTGAGTGATAGAGATGGGATTTGTCCCTCTAAAGGGAGTATGATATCCAAAGGCCTCTCGATTAGCGAGACGGAGGAATGCGTAGCCAGGCACATGTGAGTCAATATGTGATATTGAGCTTGCATATATCTCAGACAAACTGCTCTGGTTCAAGAAATAAGTGAATAATAATGAGGATGATTGTTTCATGACTTTAGTTCGATCTGGATATCAGTGACAAAGGAACTATACAAATACTGTAACACCATACACAGATTGTAGGTTGAAATTATTCTCCAGCTTTCCATTTACTTGGGTAGCAATGATGTGTGACTAGGCACCGCTCATTGCTTGTGATGTCATAAGTTGTTATGGACATTCACTGCCAACGTAATATGGGACCTATATGGTCACACACATAGGAACTCATCTAGAAGAAGAGTTTGATTTTGAATGATGATTGGGTTTATTACTAAAGTGTTTAGGTATTCAATCACGCAACAAATCAGCTGATTGGAGTGTCAAACGATCAATTAAAGTGTTGCGAATGTTGTTTGGAGTGTCATACTGATTGAATTGTGCATTGGCTGGAATTCAGCCTGACCCGGCCTGCGAGACGCCCGTCTCAAGTGATGTGAGACAGTCGTCTGACAGGCACCAAACGATCGTTTCTGGGGTGCAAAATGGTCGTTTCTGGGGTGCAATTCGATTGCATCAAGGATTGGTGTTGGCATCATGACGTGCACCAATTGGAATTGAACTGCCGACATATGTACAAAACTAAGAAACTGCGAAACGACCGTCTCGCAATGCGAGACGACCATTGGGTTGCCAGACGGCCGTTTCGGCTGTCATAGGTTGCGAAGTTTTCAGAATTCTTGTGAAAATTTGAGATCTTCCGGTCTCTTCCACTCCCGCACAGACCGGGAACCCTGACCTTGGCCTCTACTATAGATAGAGGGGTACTGGGGGCTTCTACGAGAACAACACAGACAATTAAGAATCAGTTGCTCTGACAATCATTGTCCTCTGGTTGTAGTAGCCGAGAGAGCCCAAGCAAGTCCCACCGGACTAGGGAGGGATAGCAAGGGAGAGAAACAACTAAGGATCACTGTTGTGGAAGAGTAGGTTGGTGACCAGTACACGAGAGAGAGGAACAACTCATTCATGTTTGTTCTAGCAGGATGACAGGAGTTATAGTTGGTCTGTGTGGACTTCTCTCGAGGCGAGGTGGCCTTTTGCCCGTCGCTAAGGAGGACGACGTTAGCCAGCAATCTGTGACGAGAGAAGTTGTTGCAGACAACGATGTTCGAGTCTACTGTCTGTGGAGGAGCAGTCACCGAGTCCCAGTGCGACAAGGAGTTGCACAGACACCGTCCAAGACAGAGTACGCATCTATATCGACGAGGATTGTCGTTGGACTTGCTCCAGGACCAGGTATATCTTTATGAAACCATTATTTTCATTGCATAGTTATTGACGCGATCTGTTGGTTAATGGGAAATATGTCAATAAAATTTTTGTTTCCGTTGTCATCTGATGTCGTATTTCCCTACAATCCATTGCTCCTAGCATCGTTTGTGGACAATCACAGTCTACTGTCTGAAATCTTGAAGAACACAGAATGTCTCATTCTGTTAGGAAAAGAAGGAACCTACATAAAGGCAAACTTTGCAAGAGAGAGTTTATATTGTCTGAGAAGATTAAATACAAGCCTGATTTGATTCTAAAATATTGCATACGCAGTTTAACTGCCGCCCTAGGCATGCACAACCCACCTACATCTTCCTCCGACACAGGTATTTCCTCCATCTGGACTTGTCAATGGCCACTCGGTTTCTTTTCTCCTTTTTTAGGAATTCCAGGCCTCTATCTTGACCTACCGCCGACTACATGACTTTTTTACATCCAGTTGTTGCCTGTGAAGGCCATGGTGTCTCCCTCTGCATGAGCAGCCGCCTGGATGATGTTTGTGAAGAGTAGTAGCCTGGTTAGAACCATGGGCTCCCCATGTACATAGGAAACAGTCTACATGGTGGTACAGCAGGAACCTACACAGTTCTTCAACATTTATTGCATCTTATTTGTGTTTAGAGATTCTGATCGCATCCCTCCTTGGCTGCATGGATTCAAGGAACGAGGTATCCAATTTCGATGTCGTTTCGGCGGCATGGAAATCGATTTTTTTTTTTTGAATTTCGATGAAAATTTCTTTCGATGCAACCGTGCCCCTTTCGACGCCAAAATGAACGAATTAATTTACGAAATTTTACATGTGTGATCTCTACACCTAAATGCATCATTTTATGCAATAACATTTTATGTGGGGGTAGGTTGGGGGTGGTCCTTCATGTGGGAGATAAAGGAACTGTCATGTTTCGTGAGGATTTAGATGAAGGGTTTCGATGAGAAAATGTAAGAATTAAGTTATGCAATTTTGCAAGTATGAGCTATATATATGCATGTACTTATTTGTGTTATAATACCAAATATTGGATATGTAGGGCATCCCCACACATTTTATTTGGGTTGATAGTTTGTTGTTGATATTGACTCAATAGTCAATCATTTCATTGGTCCCAAGTAACTAGAGTAATGTTTCCAAGCTAAATCATTATTTGTTGGTGTGGTGGGCTTCCTAGCACCCTCATTGTGTAATAAACCACCACTAGGATACATGTCGTCCACATTGCAGAAACTAAAAAAGCATGCATTGCATAAGTATTTAATAATTTGAATATATTAGGGAAATGCAATGCAATTATGATATACTATAAGTATATACTATGTATAGTACTAAATGGTGAAATAAACCTGATCCCCCTTTGCTCTTAAAAAAAATAACAGGGATTGGAATTATTGAAATTTTCATTGAATTTTGGTGAAATTCATCAAAATTTGGCAAAATTCATCAAAATTATCGAAATTTAGCGAAATTCATCAAAATCATCAAAATCGACACAGCCACACATTTCGGTACCAGATCCCATCAAAATCGAAATGTTTTGGTGAAATTTTGCCGAAACCTCATTCCTTGCATGGATTAGCCTTCCTTTGGTGATAAGAGGAAATATCCCTTGCTACTTGCATCGTCTATGGACAATCACAATCTACTATCTGAGTTCTTGAAGGAGACAAAATGATTTTCAATGCACGTACAATAAAGGCAGAATTTACATGAGAGAGTACTACTTTTTCTCAAATAAACTGTCCACCTCATGACTCCCTACCTGGGACTTATGCCTAATGAAAAGCATTGAACTCAATTTTTCTAAGCACAATTACCCACTGGAGAAAGAACTCAGGAGTCCTTCGTAGTTCCTTTCCTTCTAAATTTTCCACAACTAGGCCAAAAAGAAAGACAGCTACATGTTTACCCCTCACTCTACGATGAGGACCACTATCACAAGGAGGCCTTCAAGCTTTAAGCAAGAATGAAACACATATCAGTGAAGTCACGAGAGGACCACCGTCACTGCCCATACAACATTTTTTACTCCCCCTTAAAAATACTTCCAAACTAAACATCTGATGACGCCTCCTTGACATGTGTTCTGTAGACTGGAAATGCTCGAGCTTTTGGAGAAGGTCTTTCTTTTGAAGTGCATTTGGAATGAAGAATATTTGAAGCAGACAATCATATATACCACGACTACGCCATCTTCACTGGAGAGGAATGTGTGAGTGGAATAAGCGCATATCAGCATGTCCCATGTACATAACACGGCACGAACGCGGAGACAACAATGTCGATGTAACAGTAGTGGTGTCTTCAAATCGCCTGAGAAGTGTAGCAAACTGGAATTAGCGTAGAAGACTACAGACGTGCATAACGTGGCACGAACACGTTGGACGAGGTGATGAAGTGTCGTATCACGTACAAGTAGCAGATGCAACTCGTAGAAGACGTAACGAAGTAGCTCGGTGAAGATAATGTTGGATGATTCCTTGTAGATACAAAATGCACATGGTAGAAGATAACGAGCTCCGAAGAAATCTGATAAAGAAGCTACCATCTGTCTCACTACTAACACTAGAGAGTACAAGAGACTGGAGTTAGCTGCAACAGCTCTTGTCCTGTCTAATGAGACTGCAGCATGGATGATCAACTAAAACGTCGTTAACACCAAAGGGAACAAGAGGTCGGAATTAGCCACAATAGCTCTTGTCCTGACGTACATAATGTGATATGAATGCGAAAGGCTTGGTGTCAATGTTGCCATGGAGATCCTATAAAGTTGCCTGAAATTGGAGAGCACCTGTATTGAACAATACGAAGCTCCATGATGATAGCCTGGAATATCATCGCTCTCATCTCATACTCACTCTCTTCATATGCTCTCTTCATGTTCTCCTCATACCCTCATCTCTCTCTCTCCTCTATTCCCCCCCCCTCAAACACCAATTACAACGAGAGTGAGTAGATGGTGTGGAAAAGAAAAATATGACCCCCCTGCATGTGGAAGACGCACGTATGATGAATCTGAGGATGAGAAGGCAAAAAGGTAAAATAAGAGATAGTATGTAGAGAAGAACAGATTATATAGTATGTAGAGAAGAACAGATTATAAATACTACTGGAATGGAAACTCGATAGAAAGAGGAGCACTACCGGAATGGATCTCGGTAGGAAAAGGAGTGGCCCTAGCGGAATGGATCGCGGTAGGAAACCCGAAAACTGAAGTCAATATGCAAAACCCCATTTATAAGATTCGGATAGAGAGATTAAATGGATCTTTTCTTAACCGAAATGGACATTTGTCCAACCCTTAGGCCAAAAAAATAATAGGATCCTATAGGAAAAAAATTGGCTAGGTCAAAAACGTAATAGGATCTGATTATCATTAGGTATTGGAGGAGAGATAGACCTTTGGAGGACGTCATAGATGAAACTGGAAGTACACAGACTGCTTCTGACACGTTGTGTTTGTATCTTGATACGCCATGTAACTTGTCGGGGGTGAGATCCAGACTCATGATGACACGCCGTGTAAGGTTGCTGACACGCCGTGTAACTTGTCGATGGTGAGATGCAGAATCATGATGGCATGCCGTGTGAGGTTGCTGACACGCCGTGTAGCTCCTCCGCTCGAAAATGATTGACTCCTTGCAACACGCTGTGTAGGATGTCGGAGGCGTAAACCGGATCTTTACTTGCGATCATAGTAACAAATTCGGTATTCGGGATACGTACGGTCGAGCTGAAAATTTCGGTATTCGAGAATTATGCGGAAAATTCGGCTTAAAAAACGGTCAACGTACGGTAAAAGTACGGTCAACTATTCGGGAAAAAGTCGGGAAAAAAACGGATATATATACATACATATATATACATGTTTGCAAAAATATATTAATTGGGCAACAAACTTGAGATATGGAGTGCAAATTAAGGGGAGAAAAGGGGAGGGTGACTATGGGGGAGGAGGAAGACAAAACAGTACTTTGAAAATTGACAGGGGCCAATGGAGGAAGTGGGGAAATGTGATGGCTTGGTGGAAAAATTAAGGAAGGTTCAGGGGAGGGTGTGTGGCTGATGTGGGTGGCAAATTGGGGGTTTCTGGGTGGATGTGCAGCATTTGGGGGTTTGGAAGAGGATGGTGGCGGGTGGTTGTGGGTTGGCTAGGAACAGGGCATCGGGGAGTCGGGGGTGGCTGGCTTGGTGGAAAATTTGAGGAAGGTTAGGGGAGGGTGCGGGGGTGATGTGGGTGGGCAGTTGGGGGTTTCTGGGTGGATGTGCAGCGTTCTGGAAGAGGATGGTGGCGGGTGGCTGTGGGTTGGCTAGGAACAGGGCATAGGGGTGTCGGGGGTGGCTGGCGTCGGGCTGCGGGTGATGCAATGGAGGGACAAGGTTCTGCGGGGACGGAGAAGAGGGGAGGGAGATCGATGCAGCAATGGAGAGGGAAGGTGGCGGTTGCAGCAATGGAGAAGGGAGAAGCAAGGAAGGTGGGCGGCTAGGTCGGAGAGGATGGAAGCATTAGGAGAGGGAAGATGATGGAGAGATGACGGCGGACGGAGAAGAGGGGACGAAGGTGGGGAAGAAGTTGAAGCAAAAAAAAAAAACAAAGGGGACATACCTGGAGAAGCCGCGGTAGGAACTGATGAATCTGTTGTGGTTGAAAGCCGCAAGCGTCGTCGGCGTCGAGTCCTGTAGCCTCAGGACAAGCCCTCTTCTTCAGCTATCAACGGTGCTCCTCGCCGGCACAAGCCGCTCCTCGCCGGCACAAGGTGCTCCTCGCCGGCGTTGGGTCCTGCTCCAGCCGACGTTGGGTCCTGCTCCAGCAACGAGGTCCTGCTCCAGCAACGGCGTTGGGCGGAAGAGGGTTTCGTCGGGAGAGCGTGGGAGTCGAGCGGGAGCGGAAGCGGAAGTGTCGAGGGTTTTGCTAAAATCGTATAGCGTTGGGCTGAATAAGGCTGAGTAAAAAAAACTAGTGGGCCGCTCGAAACAGTTCAAAACGCGAAAAAAACAAAAAAAACACATTTAAAACGAAAAGTACGTATAAAACGCGTATAAAACCCGTTTAAAACGTTTTATACGGTTTCAAGTATAATTCGGCCGTAACAAACGTTGGGCTAAAAAATCGCGTTTTAAACGCGTTTTTTTCAAAAAAACGCCGTTTTTTGTTACTATGCTTGCGATCTGGACGAATTCCAAGATGACAGATTCCCTACGACACGTCATGTTGGTTGGCAACACGCCGTGTGAGTTGTGATATGACTGAATCTTTGTGTCGCCCATTGAATTTCGAACCACTACACGTCGTGTTGGTTGCTGCTGAAGCATGATCTGACGAAAAATAGTGTCGTCAATGAGACAAAGAACCTCGGGAATTAGCACCATGGATCAACGGGAATTAGCACCGCCTTTTGTACTCATGTAGATCATGTGAACATGAAAAGTGGAGGCTCCTTGCTTGACCACGACCCGACCAGGACAGGAATTAGCTTCGTCCAAGGTCCCAAGACGTGGTGTAGCGGTGGAGTAATGGCTAGTGTGGCGGCTGGACGTGGAGGCGGCTGCTGGACTCGGAGGCAGACACGGTGAAGACGGTTGTTGGAGCTGAAGGGGGATTTGCATAGGCGTGGTTGCTTCAATGGTGGCGGCTATGTATGGAGTTGCTCGAGGGAAAGTGATGACTTGACGATGACGGCCACGAGGAAGACTCGGTGGCTACTTTGACTATTTATCGAAAGAGATAAATGGTAGGGAAGGATGGAGTCGGCATACAGATGAAGATCTATGTAAACGGGAAAGAGTGGCGACCATAGAGGCCAAAATGCGCCTAGTGGGCGGCCAGCCTAAGCCATGGAGATGGCGGCAGCTCTCTCTGTTGTTCTCTTTAGGAAGGAGAGGTGGGGGCTAGGGCAGCATTGAGCCTGGAGAGATGAGAGAAAAGCGGAGGCGGCGGCTAGGGTTAGATCCCCAGGGCACGCTCTGATACCATGTTGACAAGTGTGTGGGACACTGTAATCATTTTTGTTGTATCGATATTTTAGAGATGTGTTTTGTTGAGTGGCATGTGCCTAGCATGTGCCTCACTTATGTTTTTTACTTCAGTAGTTTAGTCCCATATTGCTTATCTCTGCTTTAGTCTTTACTCTCGTCTGTTATATAAGAGACGGTACTGTACACTTGTTAAATGATCAAATAAGCAATTCCCATTCTCTCTATATGGTATCAAGAGCAGGTCTGGTTCCCCGAGTTGCAATTTCCCACCCTGCCCTATGCCCTAGTTCCCCCCCATAGTGGGTTCCTTATCTATTAATTGTTGTTGTTGCGCCGCCTAATTCCTTGTTGCTCCATCTCTGCTCATCATGGCTTCTGTTGAGCCTCCTCGTTCTATATGTGTTACCGCCGTCAAGCTCGATGGCTCTAATTACCATCTGTGGTCGGCGTCCTTCGTCCTCTATGTCAAGGCCCAAGGTGGGTACTCACATCTTACTACGGATCCTCCTACTGCTCCTATTGCTACTGCGGATGAAAAAAGCAAGCAAACTTATGCACAATGGTCCAAAGACGACTCTGATGTTATGTCTGGGCTTCTTAATAGCACCGAGCCGTGGATTAGTCAGTCCTTGTTATGCCTTCATGATGCTAAGGCAATGTGGGACCAGCTCTCCCATGTCTATTCCCATCAGCAGAATCCTAAACGTGTTTTTGAAATTTTCAAAAACCTGGCCAAGGAGTTTTCTTCTAACACTTCTATCAAGGACTTCTACAACCAGTGCTCCGCTCTTTGGAATGAGTACGAAATCTACCATCCCTTGACAACCGATATCAAAGAAGCCCAGAAGCAGCGCAATGAACTACAACTTGTCCAGTTTCTGGCTGCCCTTCATGCATCTTTCTCTGGCGTCGTCAATCAGATTCTATCTAGCGACCCCCTGTCTACTCTTCGCGATGTTCTAAAGAGAGTTCAAAGACTTCCGTCGATGACCTCCAATCTTGTTATTGAGCATCCTGCTCTAGCTGTTTGCACTACTGACTCTGGCTGTGGCCGTGGAAGACGTCTACCTCCTACCGGTGGACGCGGCTCCTCTCCTACTCCTGGTCGAGGCCAAGCTATCGGGCCTCGCTTCTGCAACTGGTGTGGTCGTGATAACCACAACGAAGATAGGTGTTGGATCAAGCATGGTAAAGTAGCCAAGGCTAACCAAGCATCTACAGAGACCTCGACTGATACTGCCTCCGAACAACAATCTGCCCCGTCGTATACTGAATAGCTTCGCTCGGAGTTCGAGAAGTTTTTTCCAGGAGCGTATGACTCAGCTACCTTCGACATCTACTACGGGTTCCTTTGCCATGCTTGCCTCTCCTTCTGCTGGTAACAATAAATGGTGTGTTGATTCTGGTGTGTCTGTCCATATGGTTGGCGACATCCAATTATTTTCTGCTCTGACTAAAACCTCTAATATCCCATCTGTCGCTGTTGCGAATGGTTCTAAGACTCATGTTCATGGCATTGGCATTGTTCCTCTGTCTCGAAAGTTGCATCTCCAATCTATTTTATACATACCACAATTTCCTGTTAATTTATTATTTGTCATTAAAATTGTAAAACAAGTTCAGCGCTCTATTAAATTTGATCCCTCTGATCGTGTTTTGAAGGATCTCCGCATGAAGACGAGGATTGATTCAGGCCATGAAGGACCAGATGGACTCTACTATTTGGATGGAACGCCTACAGCATCTGCTCTTCTGTCTACATCAGTCACAGGGCTTCAGTGGCACTTCCGACTGGGTCATCCATCTGCTACAAAGTTGAAGCATTTATTTCCTACATTATCTGAAAAAACTTTTTCTTGTGCATCTAGTGTTTTGGGAAAACAAACGTGGTATGTCTTTCCCGCTAAAAAAGAAATTGGTTCTAAGGAACTTTTTGATATTGTTCATGCAGACATCTGGGGTCCATGCTCTGTTCCGAGTCACTCTGGTGTTAAATATTTTTTGACTTTTATTGATGATTATTCCCGTGCTACTTGGCTTTTTTTTACTCAAAGATCGTAGCACTGTTTTGGACAATATCAGTATCTTCTTTTCTGAAATACAAACCCAGTTCAATAACCCATTAAAATTTTCCGTACCGATAATGCCCTAGAATTTATGCAAAGGTCTGTCACATCTTTTTGTTCTGTTCGTGGCACCATCCATCAAACCACTTGTCCTTATACTCCCACAACATATGGTGTTGCTGAACGGAAAAATTACCACTTGTTGGAGGTTGCTCGCACTCTTCTTCTTCATTATAAAGTTCCTCACCGTTTTTGGCCTGAGGCGGTTTCTACGGCATGCTATCTTATAAACCGTATGCCATCCTCTATTTTACAGAATTGTATCCCTTACACCATTTTGTTTCCTGATGCACCTCTGTTCTCTGTTCCTCGTATTTTTTGATGTACCTGTTTTGTCAAAAAATTACGCCCAGGGATGACGAAGCTTGATCCTCACTCCACTAAATGCATCTTTTTGGGATATTCTAGAACCCAGAAAGGTCATCGTTGCTTTGATCCGGTACTCAAGCAATGGTTTGTCAGTGCGGATGTGATCTTTTTTTAGCATATTCCCTATATTTCTGATGATGGGGCAACGCTCTCCAGTGATATGTTGGCACCCACGCCTCTACCAGATGTTGTTGAGGACTTGCCTTCTTCTGACCAGCCTGAAGGTCGCTCTTTGCAAGTGTACAAACGCCGGTCAAAGACAAACGCTCCTTCCATGGCCCCTCGACAATTCCTCCATCTGCAGATGATCAAACAAACACTGAGATAACTTCTGACTTGCACCTTCCTATCAGTCTGCGCAAAGGTGTTCGCTCATGCCCTAAACATCCTATTAGTCATTATTGCTCTTCTGCTAATCTGCATAACAGTTTTGCATGCTTCACTTCTGCAATTTCTGCTGTCACTATTCCAAAGACTGTTGTAGAAGCTCTAGTTGTTCCTGCATGGAAACAGGCAATGGATCAAGAAATGCAGGCACTCTGTGATCGCAAGACATGGGAACTTGTGGATCACCCTCCTTCATGCCCTACCGTTGGTTGTCGATGGGTCTTCACCATTAAGTATCAACCTGATGGAATAATAGAACGCCTGAAAGCTCGGCTAGTGGTGAAAGGGTACATGCAAACATATGGTGTCGACTATTTTGAGACCTCTCATGTTACACGATTAAATTTTGTTCGAATTCTGATTTTTGTTGTTGTTAATAAAGACTGGTCCCTCTTTCAGTTAGATGTTAAAAATGCATTTCTCTATGGAGATCTACCAGAGGAAGTTTACATGAAGCAACCACCCGATTTTGTTGCTCAAGGGGAGTCTGCCTTAAAAGTTTGTAAACTGAAAAAGGCCATCTACGGTCTCAAACAGATCCCACGTGCCTGGTTCGACAAACTCGGTCAAATCTTAATCACTTTTGGCTTCCGTCGTTCTCACTCAGATCATTCAGTCTTTATCCGCAAAACAGTGGTTGGACTAGTCATTCTTATTGTTTGTGTTGACGATATTATTTTATCTGGCAGTGATACCGTGGGTATACAGGCAGCTAAAACCTACCTAGGAAAACACTTTGTCACTAAAGATCTCGGAAAACTGAGATATTTCTTAGGCATTGAGATTTCCAGATTATCTGCAGGGCTGTGTCTCTCTCAACGGAAATATGTACTTGATCTCTTGCAGGAAACTGGTATGCTTGGCTGCAAACCAGCCAACACTCCCCTTGACCCAAATATGGATCGGGACGATGAAAATTCTCCTCCCTATACTGATCATCACCAGTTCAGAAGGCTGGTAGGCAAGCTTATTTATCTGACGGTCACAAGAACTGACCTCACTGCTGCCATAAGATTCATCATCAGGTATCTTGATAAATCTTGGCAGTGTCATTGGGATGTTATATGTCACATTCTGGGGTATCTTAAAATTTCTCCAGGAAAAGGCTTGTTATAGATAAACCAAGGCTTGTTTATTGAGTGAATAAAACAGTGTACAATGCAGTCTCTTATATAACAGAAGAGAATAGAGACTAAAGCATGTGTGATCAATATGGGACTAAACTACATAAGTAAACGGCATAAGTGAGGCACATGATATGTACATGACACTCAACAAAACATAACAGAAAACAACATATCTCTATACTCCCCCTTAAGCTGGAGCGTAGATGTCGAACATGCCCAGCTTGTCAACTAGAGTTAGAAAGCGAGCTTTGGGAAGTATTTTTGTGAAGATGTCTGCAATTCGCTTGTCAGTACTGAGATATGGCGTGCAAATTCTGCCAATGAGAACTGCTTCTCGAATAAAGTGGCAGTCGACCTCAATATGTTGTGTTCTCTCGTGAAATGTGGGGTTGCTCGCAATAAAAATGAAGGCCTTATTGTCACAAAACATAGGAATAGGGCAGAATAAGATATGTCAAACTCCTGAAGGAGACTCTGAACCCATAACAGTTTGCAAGCAGTATGAGCCATTGCTCGGTATTCTGCCTCTGCACTGCATCTGGCGACAACAGTCTGCTTTTTGCTTCGCCAAGTGACAAGGCTTCCACCCACAAATGTACAGTAGCCCAAAGTTGACTTCCGATCAGAACGACTTCCTGCATAGTCTGAATCCGAGAACCCGGATAGGTTGCAGTGGCCATGCTTTTTATACATCCAGTCTTTCCCTGGAGAACTTTTAAGATATCTCAGAATATGGCATACAGCATCCCAATGACATTGACGGGGTTTGTTAAGATACCGGCTAATGAATCCGACAGCAGCAGTAAGATCAGCTCGTGTGACAGACAAATAAATAAGCTTGCTTACCAGCCTCCTGAACTGGTGATGATCAGCATAGGGAGGAGAGTTTGCATCATCCCAGTCCATGTTTGGATCAAGAGGAGTGTTAGTCGGTTTGCAACCTAGCATGCCAGTTTCCTGCAACATATCAAGTACATATTTCCTCTAAGAAAGACACAGTCCTGCAGATGATCTGGAGACTTCAATGCCTAGGAAATATCAAAGTTTTCCGAGATCTTTAGTGACAAAATGCTTCTCTAAGTAAGTTTTAGTTTCCTGTATGCAATGCTTCTCTAAGTAAGTTTTAGTTTCCTGTATGCCCACCGTGTCACTGCCAGATAATATAATACCATCCACATAAACAATCAGAATCACAAGTCCGGCTACTGTCTTGCGAATAAAGATTGAATGGTCAGAATGAGAACGACAAAAGCCAAAGGTGACTAAAATTTGACTGAGCTTGTCAAACCAGGCTCGTGGACTTTGCTTGAGACCATAGATAGCCTTGTTCAGCTTACATACTTTGGAGGCAGACTCCCCCTGAGCAACAAATCCAGGTGGTTGCTTCATTTAGACTTCTTCCTGTAAATCTCCATAAAGAAATGCATTTTTCACATCAAGCTGATAGAGTGACCAGCCTTTATTCACAACTACAGAAATCAGAATGCGAACAAAGTTTAACCGTGCAATAGGAGACAAAGTCTCAAAATAATCAACACCATATGTATGTGTGTAGCCCATAGCAACAAGACGCGCTTTTTGAGACTGTTAATATATTTCATATTTATTCTATTTTGTAATTTCTATATCTTGCTGGACCTCTATGTAAATTATCTAGTTTCTCTTATTAATAAAAAGGGAGAAGGCCTATGGCCTCTCTCAACGCTGCATTGCATGTTGCATTGCGGCACCACATTTCACATGGTATCAGAGCAAGGTTCCTAACCTAACCCTACCCAGTCATCACAACCTAGCGTCGCCGTCGGTCGCCAGCGTGAACAGTAACTCCGGCGATGAACAGTAATTCTAGCAGTGAACAGTAACTCCAGCGTGAGCAGTGCGACGGACTGAACAGTAATTCATGCGTGAGCAGAGCACGTCGCCAGCCTTCCCCGGCCGCTGCGTCGCCAGCCCAAAGCGGGCGGAGCAGCCGTCTCCCGGGCCAGGCGTCGTAGCCGCCATCCCCCTTCTCTTTTATCTCCGGATAGTCGGGTCCTTCGGTGGATCCAACAGATTTCTAAATCCCAAACCGGAGGGTCCGTCGGTACGTAAGAAATTCCTAATCACATCTCCTCCATGTGTGATTAGGGAATTTCAGTTGGGGGTTGTGGATGCGTCAGATACGCATATGATCTTTTGGCGTGACGTGTAACTCCCCGCCACCCATATCTTCTTGTGACGTGTATCAATCCGTCACTCTTCTTCTCGTCAAATCATGGAGGACACCAAGGCATCTACCATCTACAGTGATGGAGGCGGCGGCTAGGGCTTTCTCTCTTTCTCTCTAATGCTCTCATACCATGTGAACAAGTGTATATTTTGTTATTGTGTTGTTGTTCTTGTATTGATATGTGCACCCCTGTCCTATATATATAGGAGAGGAGGCAATTACAAGGAAGCACAAGGAAGCGGACTAAACCTTAATGGGCCATGGGCAACAGGCCCATGTCCACAATAGACCAATTAGCCTATTAACTAAATAGGATAATATTCTAACAAATATTCTAGGAGCAGTATAGTAGAGAAAAATAAGAATAAAAAACATATATTCTAGCATTCTTATCTATATGTGTAACATTTATATAATAAAATATCTATATAGTTTGGGATAGAATAAAGTATAAAATATGGAACTAAAATTTCTTGTAGGACTTTATTCTGACTAATGCATAGTTATATACCAAAAATATCGGGGAAACCCAGGTGCCCTAAGTGCCTATAGGGCCAAATATGTTGCCGCCTAGCAACCTTGAAAAGTATGATGCAAACGTGATAAACATGCAAAAATATGCCTGTGCTTTCATGTTTAACAAGAATAGACACAAAATTTGCACAAATTTAGATGAAAATGAATGACAGCAAGACAAAATTGTCTCCATATCCATATATAAATTTATGCACATAACATGCACAAGTTTTAACCTAAGGCACTCCTTTTAACATTGTGGTGAATATAATGATTAGTTTGTACTTTATGGTTTCTTCTCATGTATGAACTTTATGGATGAACTAGAACAGTAGAATCGTATTAAAATTTTGGTTTTGACTATCAATGTGTCATTTGGAAATAACATGAGTGTGTTTATACACACGTGATTTTCTTGCTTCTTCAAGTATTGTATATATAGATATTGTCTAGTAAGTCATATCCACCGGTTGGTTATCTTGATAAACCAGTTATACAAGTTCATAAAAGGCACAAGACTTGTACATTTTTTATGTCATATAGGACAAGGAAATATAATTATATTTCAGTAGTTTTTCATTTTTAGACAAAATTTCTACGTTCTTGCTCGTGTGAAGGTTTTTGGACATAAAAATATTTCCATGTGATGTTTATCTTTGGATTAAGTATTGTAGATGCAATTTCCGTGATAATCCAAAATTACATGACACGTTGACAAATATGCATGGATGCAGTTATGCCGATTGTTACGCTCACGACTAGATGCAAAGATAGAAACTGATACAGGAGATCAACCCAAATCTAACAAAATATAAATAACAAGGTCCTTAGAAAGAACTGTTAGAAACACGTTGTGCTTCCTATGAGGATGCAGTGATGTGACTGGAGATGCGCAAAAGAGACCATGATAAGGCATGTAGTACTGGAACCAAGTTCACCTCCAGCCAAAAGGCTACAAATTGGGTAGGAATTTCCTTCATATGGAATTATGGATGTTATAGCACTAATGTTTCATGCAAGTTGCAAGTATGGCAAATAGGTTGCCCTGACTCGCTCTGAAGCAGAATTTAAATATAAAGACATGCACTCAGCAGCCCGTGATGAGCTTATGCGGTCATTCACTAGCTCATTGAGGTTTATTATAATTGCATTGTCCGAAAGTTCGCTAACCATAGTGTTTTTTTGCAAAAGAACAAGCATATACTGATTTTAATTGCTAAGTGTCCATCACACGCTACTATATATAAGTATATTTTAGTAAAATCTATGAATGAACTTGCTAATAGGTTCACCCTAAGCATTAATGGGTAGTAGGTGATTAGGTATAAGGATGAACTTTTAAGTAACCAGCTTCAATTGCATAATTTAACCTGGACATTAGGTCTTACTATGTCCAAATTCTATTTACAGGCAGAGATATCTAAAACTCTTGGTCGTACGATATTTCTAAATTTTTACAAAATGGATATCAACATGGATTAAATATGTTCATGTTTATTTGCATTCCTACAAAGAAACAACTATGACAATTTTCAGACACAATGAAGGTTAATTTCATCGCAAGGCATCGTAACTCCTTTTATATTAAAAATGGAAATAATATTAGGAAGATATTTTGATGGGAGTTCTTTGATGTAGTATGCTATTGATGTATCGCCATCGTTAATTGGTACTCTTTGTACACCCTCAATAACTTGTTATATTGTAGGGAAACTTGATGATTCTGAAAATGAAGAATGGGTAAAACATATCTAAATCAACTTATACATTTTTAGCTTCTATATTCAAACTTTGCCTAGCAAATATATCCAAGATATTAAATTCTTCATTGCCTCTTTGTTTTTATATTAGATCTATATGATTATTTAAAACTCTAACGCGCTGCTAAGAAGGAATTTTATGGGGAAATATGTACAAACAGCAAAAGTGACATCTAAATGCAATTTCAAGTTTTCAACCTAGCTAATCAGCCACATATTGTACATGGTTAGCCTACTTAGCTCCCCAGTGGCACAGATACATTATACACAGTTTCCCCTAATGTCCCTGCATGATCGCAGTCTAGTGTCAAATTTTTGTTGCCTAATATAATTTTGTAGTAGTAAATTGGATCAGGGCGTACAGAATGTATGAGTGGTAGAAGAAGATGACATGCATAATTTGATAAAGATACCTTATTCTGAAATAAAATTTTGGAAAATGGAATGGAAGCTCAAGCCATTTCCTAAGGATCTCAAATAGAATTTCCACTACTTTGTTTCCCCTGCTTGTAGCTGGACAATTTTCTGCCTCCATCTCTTCATGGAAATGGGAAATGGATGAGATAGCAAGCCAGAGAACAGCTACAGTATCCTTTTCTGTACTACTGAGTTGCATTGGATTAGATCTTGATTGAAGTTTCTCTCCAAAACTCAGTAAATCCGGCACGAATTTCATAACTTCCACTAAACACCTGTCATCGATGCCCCAGACCCTCTCAGATAGATCCTGTATGTGCTCTCGAAAGAATGGAAAATAGTGGGATAGAAGATTATTACACGTGGGTGTTTTTGGATTAAAGAGAATGGATGCAGTCAAAAATGCCAACAATGAACAGCCGAGAGCGAGTACAGTAATGCTTTTAACACTAACAATATCCATGTCCAGAAAGGATGAGCACAGAAGATCGTACTCCTTTGCAATTTTATTAAACTGAGATGAGATCTCTGCTAGATGTAATGCCCAGGAGTCCAAGTTTCCTTCATTGAAAAAGATCAAGAATTTAAATACTTTGTGGACAGTTTCCAAGACTCTCCCTCTAAGACTGATAAACCATTGTTGGAAACAAAAGATCATATTCGACATCCCAGGGGAAGTCAACATTTCTACAGAAGAGGAAATCTTATTAAACACCCCAGGAATAGTTCTTTCGCATTCAAGCAGACTGACATTTCCATCAATATCTAAGCCTAATTCAGCATCTACTTCAGCACAAAGATTTCCACAATAATCATCTGACTGCAATAAATTGATTAATGTCATGCTCAGTTTAGGGAAAACAAGAGATCTCAGTTCACTCTCAGCACCTGCCAGTAGCATCAAGGATTTCAACCACAAACTGCAAGTCTTCGATTGGACTTGATCTACTATTTTTCTAAAACAGAAGGTTGCCGCAAGCCATAGACCTTCACTAGTAAACGTCTTCCCAGCTCTATATAGTGTCCAGTTTTTATTTCTTTTTTGCATCCCTTTTGCGAACTGAAGTGCTGCACGCTCACAATGAAACCAGTAAACATTAGTGGAAGAATTTGAACTTGACCGGAGGACTGATCTGTCAGTGCCATTGTAATCAGTCTTGGTATCATAACAACTTATAGCAACAGATCGGATTTGAAGAGAATTCGCCTCAAATAGAGCATAATCAGAGTTTTTCTCCTGTTTAACACATTCAACAATCTGGCTCACGGTAGTGTATACTTCACGAGTATCTATATCAGTACGATAGCACATACAAAGAGAAGCATTGACAAATCTAACAATGCATAGAGCAATATCGAAAGAAATATCACGGAAACTAACGTTTTCCATATATATACAAGGGTTTTGTTGTAGATGTGATCCTTTATGAGAAACCTCATTGAGATATAATGAGTGCGGAACTACTTTCCCAAAACAGTGAATGTCCATCAGAGATCTTATTCTGTTTAGTAAGTCAGGGTACAACTCAGGATAACTTTTCATAACACATAGTACAAGATGAAGAATAAATACACATTGTTGCTTCACTTCAGCAAACAAACTAGCACTAGGTTGACAGTAATTCTCGTTAACATGCTTCAAGGAGCCCATCTTGTCGATAGCTTTAGTAACCACATTGCCGGCAAAGTGAACCAAATCTAATCGATTAGCATCTATCTTCAATATACGTGATCTCTCTGCCGAACTTTGACACGTGATAGAAACATCTTTAGTCAATTTTTCGAGATTGCTAGCTATATCCAAGAGAAGACCAATAGCTGAGAAACTCTTAAGCATATTGGGAGATTGTACAGCAACTTCCAGCTCAGTAACCAGGGTGAGTAATTCAGAGATATAACCAGGAGAAAAGCTTTGAAGAGCGGATCTAAGAACCTGTAGAAGTGTGACATTAACGAGAAGCCGAGAACTCAAAGAGGAGAGAGTATCCAACTTTTGTTGCAAAAGGAAATGTTACCTTGTGCAATAAACTAGACGTTCCATGTGATAAATTAATGGGGACGTTGACATCATTAAATATTCTTGGTAACATTTTTAGAATATTACAACTGACAGAAGAAGCATGTCCACTTTTGGAGAGAAGAAGGAGAATGCATTTCCATGACATATCCTTAACGCAGCAAGCACATTCATGGTCAAGAAGTGTCCATAGAAAATCCATCTGCAAGGAATGATGTATTGAATAGTTAACAAACGCTGCGTGATGTTCTTCCTATGCAACAATATCAGAAACGCTTTATATAAGACTTGTTTCCTTTCCAGAAGAGTTTTCCAATCTACACAAACAGGATTATACACCAGCTCAAAGAAAATCCATTGTTAAATGGCATGAAGTATTATTATCCACAGGTAGACCCTAAAAGCATTTCTTCTTCCTTTCATATATACAAGAGTTAAACTAGGAATAAAAACAAGCATATGCTGGAAAATTACAACAAACCTCCTATTTACAAAGAAAATAACCATTAGAACAAATGAATCAGTATAAAAATGTACAAGAAACTGTTTTGCTCTCTTTTTCTGTAGCATTGAACATTATAATTCAATAGAACAAAGGACTAACACCGAGATGCAAAGTGCAAAATGTAAAATTGCTTCTGCATATTTGTACATGAAATTACAAAACAAAATGCCCTCCGTTAGAAAAGTTTATTACAGTTATTGGGCCTAAATGGGCCTAATAGGTTTAACATAATATAGTATGTATATGTGCACACGGTACCCCTGTCCCTCCTATATAAGGAACACAACTGTACACGTTAACAACTAATCAAGTATGCCATCTGCTTGCCAAAATGGTATCTGAGCAACAATTGAATTCGCCCTAACCCTCTCTCTCCCTCTAATCTACCCCCCCCCCCCGGCTCCCCTCTCTCCATTCTTCCTTCACGAGGCCGGAGCAGCAATAGCTACTCATGAACGGCTATATAGCTGCAAGCACCAGCCAGCCCATGCCACCGCGTGAAAAGAGCAGCAGCAGGCCAGCCGTAGCCGCCTGGAGACAGCTGGCCACTGCCTGAGCAACCAGTCTTTGCTGACTGGAAAGCAGCAGGAAGCCGCCACCAATAGTGGTCAATACTGCTGGGCCCCAAGCAGCAGTAGTAGTATACACCGTTTGCTACTAGCCATAGTAAACCATGGCCACAGACGAGCAAGCAGCATGGGCTGATTAGCCACACCTAAATCCCCTCTCTTCTTTGTCTTCCAGTTACCCCAATACCCGCATCTTCTCTTTCCTTCTCATGCTTCTATCCCTAATGTGTGGGTAAGTGCTTCTATCTCTAAGAGGGATACCTTCAATCCTACAAGCGCTTCACTTAGGTGATAGTGACATCTACCATGTGCAACTCCAGTAATCGGATAAAATGACAATCAACTTCTATATGCTTCGTGCGCTCATGAAAGACAGGATTCCTGGCAATGTGTATAGCTGTTTGGTTGTCACACTTGAGTTCCATGGGAGATGAACCAGGGATCTTTAACTCAGAAAGAACAGATTTTACCCATTGTAACTCACAGCATGCATGTGTCATTGCCCGATATTCAGCCTCAGTGCTAGATCTTGCCACAACATTTTGCTTTTTACTTTTCTAGGTGATCAGATGATTCCCTAGAAAGGTTCAATATCCTGATGTAGATCTCCTGTCAGTCTGATTTCCAGCCCAATCTGCATCTACATAACCTGTAAGAACCAACGTAGAAACAGGCATCTTCAGTTTATAATAAGTGATTCCCTTGCCAGGAGCACTTTTCAGGTATCTCAAAACTCGACAGACCGTTGTCCAATGTGACTGCCGTGGTGAGCTCATATGCTGACTCACCACCCCTACAGCAAAGGAAATATCAAGCCATGTAACAGTCAAATATATCAGTTTACCAACAATCTTCATGTAATATCCTGGATCTGAATATTTTGCATCATCAGCCATTTCCTTGATGTGATAGTCCATAGGAGTAGATATTGGCTTGGACTCAGTCATGCTTGTTTCCTGTAGTAAGTCTAACACATATTTCCTCTGAGATAGGTTGATACCTGCATGAGATCTAAGCACCTTAATGCCCAGAAAATATCTCAGTTTACCCAGATCCTTTGTTTGGAAGTGTCCCTGCAAACCTTCCTTCACTCGTGATATTCCTGTAAAATCACTACCGGTAATCACTATGTCATCAACATACACAGCAATAATTATAGTTCCACAGGAAGAAGTAGAATAAAATAACGAGTGATCAGTCACAGAACGAGAGAAGCCCATTTGAAGAATCACATCACTGAACTTGTCAAACCAGGCTCTAGGAGATTGTTTAAGTCCATATATGGCCTTCTTCAGCTTACACACCTTCTGCTACTCTCCCTGAGCAACAAAACCAGGAGGTTGCTCCATATAGACCTCTTCCTGCAAATCACCATGAAGGCATTTTTGACGTCCAGCTGAAACAGAGGCCAATCAAAAGTAGCATCCAGAGAAATAATAATCCGCACAGAATCTAGACGAGCTACAGGGGAAAAAGTCTCAAAGAAGTCGACCCCATATGTCTGTGTATAGCCTTTAGCCACAAATCTGGCTTTCAACCGTTCAACTGAGCCATCTGGATTGTGTTTGATGGTGAATACCCATCTACATCCCACAGCCTTTTTACCTGCAGGTAGGTCAACAAGATCCCAGGTGCCATTATGTAATAGGGCTGACATTTCAACCTGCATTGCCTGTTTCTAGCCACTGTCCTTCATAGCATCATGATGATTCCTCGATAAATCCACAGAATCAATCCCAATAGCAAATGCGCGAGCCTGTCTAGATAATTTGGACAAACAACACACATTCGCAATAGGATGTCGAGTACCTTTCCGGACAGCAATAGGAATGTCAAGATCAGATGCAAGAATCTCTGGAGTAGAGGACGATGGGGAAGGTACAGAGACTGGTGTCGCTACTTCTCTTGGATTCTGTCTACCTCGCCTGCTATAAACATGTGGATAATGCTCAATTACAGATTCATCAGCTACCTGCTTTTCCTGAATAATAGTATAATCAGGAATGATGGGTGGCACTCCCTCACTCTGCATAGATGGTGGCACTCTCTCACTCTGAAAAGATGATGGCACTCCCTCACTTAGATGCTCCCCCTTACTCATGGCATCAGAAAAATATGGAGTAGTCTCATGGAAAGTAACATCCCTAGACACAAACATGCGGCGAAGACTAGGACAGTAACACTTGTATCCTTTGCTAGTACCAGAGTACCCAAGGAACAAGGTTTTAATCGATCTAGGGGATAATTTGTCAACCTTAGGATCAAAGTTGTGGACAAAGGAGGTGCAGCCAAACACTCTAAGGGAAATAGGAAAGGGTTCATCTGTTGGACGTAACACAGAGAAAGGAGTGTGCCCTTTGAGAACAGAGGAGGGTTGTCTATTAATTAAGAAGCAGGCAGTAAGAAGGGCCTCAGACCAAAATTTCTTGGGTACATTGGACTGAAACATGATAGACCTGGCAACATCAAGAAGGTGGCGATTTTTCCTCTCAGACATCCCATTTTGTTGAGGGGTGTGAGGACAGGATGTATGATGAATCATGTCAACAGAACTGCAAAAGTCAGACATGGCTTTTTGAACATACTCTAAAGCATTATCAGATTGAAGAACTTTAATGTTGCAATCAAATTGAACCTAAATTTCTTTATGAAAATGTTTAACAATCGACAGCACAGACTCCCGACTTTTGAGTAAATAAATCCATGTCATGCGGGAAAAATCATCCACAAAGGAAATAAAATAGCGAAAACCATTATAACTCTGGTCTTTAACAGGACCCCATACATCACTATGAACCAATTCAAAGGGGGGACGATGCCCGTTTATTGACACGACTGGGATAAGACAATATATGATGCTTTCCCAACTGACACGACTGACACTCTAAAGATGACACTTGGGACAACTCAGGTTCCAACTTCCGCAGGCTCTCCAAAGACGGATGTCCATATCAATAGTGCCATAGTAAAGGGGAACCACTCAACAGGACGGTTGAAGCAGGATCAGATACTTGGCGAGGCGCAGACTATCACCATGGAAGAGGTAGAGATCACCTTTCCTAGGCCCCCCACCAATCGTCCTCACACTCTTGAGCATAGTCACAATAATCGGCGACTTTTTGAAAAAGTCGCGTATTAAACGTGTTTTTTTGGTGTGCCGTATGTGACGGTCGTTTAGTTCGCCCGGAACGTTTTAATCGCGTAGTACGCGTTTTATTCGCGTTTTAAACCCGACTTCCGTTTTATTCGCGTTTTAAACGTTTTTTTCCCGTTTTATACGCTACTGTACGGTGATAGATATATATATGTGCAAAGTATATACATATGTGTATATATATATATATATATATATATATATATATATATATATATATATATATATATATGTCCAAAGTATATACATATGTGTGTATATATATATATATATATGTCCAAAGTATATACATACATACATATATATACATACACATATATATACATATATACATATATATATATATATATATATATATGTATATATGTATATATATGTATATCTATATATGTATATATGTATATATGTAATATATATGTATACATATATATATATATACATGTATATGTATACATGTATATATCTATACATATATACATACATATATATATATATATATATATTGCCGACTTTTTGCCGACTTTTTCCCGAATAGTTGACCGTACTTTGACCGAATTTGACCGTACTTTTACCGTTTTTTATCCGAATTTCCCGCATAATTCCCGAATTTCGAATTTTTCAGCTCCACCGTACGTATCCCGAATACCGAATTTGTGACTATGCTCTTGAGATCCTGTAAAACAAAACAAGAGGGCCCAAATGTTACTGTACATTTTGCAGTGTCAATCAATTTTGCAACAGAAAGTAGATTGAAAGGAAACTCAGGCACAAAATGCACAGATTCAAGATTAATTTTAGGTGTTAGAGGAACATATCCACTAGCTAACACCCTTCTTACTGAACCATCTGCCAGTGTAACAGATTGATGGGGAATATACGAGTCAATGGAGTGGAGCAATCTCCTCATACCAGTCATATGCTGCGATGCGCCAGAGTCAACCACCCAAGAAGAAGTAGAACCAGAAGCTATAAGAGATGTAGCCTGATTACCCGCAGTAGATGTCAGGTTTGCTGAAGATGATGATCTCATATTCATGTGCTGAGTGGCAAGAATAAAGCGGTCATACTCCTCTTGGATGAGAGTAATGCCTGAGGAGCTAGAACTCACAGCTAGAGATGCAGAAGGCTCAGTAGTAGTGACATAATTTGCAGCTCCCACTGGTGGTGCAGCAGGTCTCCCATGTTTCTTCCGACATTTATCCACTGTGTGTCCTGGTTTGTCACAGAAAGTACACCTGGGACGTGTTCCGCGTCCTCTGCCCATACCAGGGCGTCCTCGTACGGCAGCAGCTATGGATGCATTAGACTCTCCAGAAGATACAACTGGTGTAGGATCAACGAACTCAAAGTTGGATTGTTGAATCCTCGAGTAGGCTTCCTCAAAGCTGGGCAATTTATCAGAGGTAAGGATAACACTCCGGGCAAAACTACAGGATGAGCTAAATCTAGACAAAAATTTGGGAGTAATCAAATCATCTCTGTCTTTGACCTGCTCTGCAACTGACACAGGATGATAATAGCTCAACTCTTGAGCAATAGCCTCAGTCGCTCCAAAATATTCTTGTAGTGACCTGTCACCATGTCTTTCTACAAAAAGATGATCATAGATCATAAACTGGCGAAGAGCATTCTTCTCCTAAGAATAATGCTTCTTCACTACGTCCCATATCTCCTTGGTTGTAGAATAAAACATGAACCTTGCAGCAATTGCAGGTTCCATACTCCCCCACAACCAAGTCTTCACAAGACTGTTATGACGCTTCCACTCAGCATATTCTTTATCGGTAGCAACAGGAGGAACAGAGTCAACATGTCTCGCCTCGCCTTGTCACGAGACTCCAAAACTGTATGGACAGCATTCATTCATAGAAGATATTTTTTCCATTTAACTTTATAGAGGGGATAGGAGACATCTCATTGTAGATAGTAGACATCTTGGTATCCGCCATGATTTAATGGGACTTTGTGACGGAAAGATACGCGTCACGGTGAAAGCTTGAGTGACGGAGAGATACACGTTACACCACAGAAACATGTGTTACTGACGCATCAACAGCCTCCAATCGATTTTCTTAATCACACATGGAGATGTGATTAGGACCACACTATGGAGGTGACGAGACCTTCGGTTTAGGTTTGAGACACCCGTTGGATCAACCGAAAAACTCCAAACAATAACTATGGCTGTCACCGGGCTTGGACGGCTGAAGCTACTCCAGCGGCGGCGGCGGCGGGAGGCTCCTGTCCCAACGGCGGCGACGGCTGGAGGCCGCTAGCCAGGCGGCGGCTGGTGCTGCTGCTGGCGGCGGCGGCTGGTGCTGCTGCTGGCGGCGGCGGCTGGTGCTGCTGCTGGCGGCGGCGGCGCCGGCTGCTGCCGCTAGGGCCGGCGGCGGTGGTTACTGATGTCGGCGGCGGCGCGACGACTGGTGTCCCTGCTGCCGGTGGCGGCGGTGCCTGGGGCTGCTCCTGTTGGCGGCGGCTAGGGTAGAAGTGGCTCTGATACCATGTTATTTTACGTAAGGGCAGCGTAGGGCAGCGTAAGATGGTTGAGAGCCATCTCTTTATTTATAATAGATCGGTAAATTACATAGAGGTACAGCAGTAATAAGGAAATGATAGAAATAAATAATACAGATAATAAAGAGATATGTTAACACTACCATGCTTCAATCTGGTAGCATCTCTGGAATTATTGTGCCTCACTCCATTAATACATCTCTATTATCCGGGCTGAAGATAAGTGTTAAAGAGTATGTATTAGCCTATTTGGTTAATCGGTTAATTAGTTAGTGGGCCTTTAGTATCTCGGCCCGTTTAGATTACTTGGGACACAAGTCCCAGAGTTTCTCCCTTGCTCCTATATATAGGACAGGGTTGTACCTCTTTTAATCATCTAATCTAATCGAATCAGTTCAATACAAATACAATAAGATTCCCAGGCTGAAGAGAAGTTTTAAATCATTTACACTATTATGGAGTCTCATAATAAGTTACACTTCATTGAAAAACCCTTGGAGGATACTCTCGAGCAGAAGCAGTTTAGCAGTCATGCAAAGAGTTGGTTGTGCAACGATATGGAGCCTCAGATTGCATCAAAATATACATTTTATGTTTCAGCGCACTACTAAGAAGTTGTGGGAGGCAGTCAAGTGCCACCCTAATTGGGAGAAGAATGTTATGTGTAACTATAATATTTGGGATAAGTTATTCTGGAACATCTAGGAGAAAAGTTTCTCAACAATTAATATGATTCTATTCTAGGATTGGCCCAACAGCTTGATTTTTTTCAGCCGATCACTACAATTATCGACCAAGAAACGAGGACCTATCACAGCCAAATTCGTGTATGGTCTACACTCAAGACTTGATCATGTATGCAGCATCACCTTGGCTGCAGATCACGGCATGTCTCTTGATGATTCATATTCCAGGCTACAACAATCAAATAACTCTTTCGCGGTTTGTCGCTATCTCTTGCTCCTCTTGATTCTCTGATAGCTATGCATGCTACAGTTTGAGGACAAGGACATGGTCATGACAATGTCCTAAGTACCTCTATGATACAATGGGACTTATTACAAACCGGTGCCACCAAAAGAACTGTTAGAAAGTATTATTGGCCTATTTAATTAATTGGTTAATATGTGGGGCCTCTACTCCGGTTCGCCTGATCTTTTGGTAGGAGAGTCGTAGCCTGTAGGTCACTGTCCCATTTGGAGTTGCACCTGCGGCTCGTGGATTGGGTACTTTTGAGCGTACCAACCTCCGTGGGAATCCGATTGGTACTCCTCCCCTTTGTTGTCACCTACCAGATCTGACTGGCGGGGTGTTGATCTCAGCACGGTAGGGAACCATTTCTAAAAACAAGGTTGTAACAACTTTGGGCCCCTCTTTTCCTTACTTCCCCATGTACATGGGTGAGCGTCCTAAATTATTAGGGATCAATTATTTCTTTCCTATCACAGTGTGCTATTCGTGTGATAGTGCTTCATCCGTGTTTCTTTCCAGCTTTCTCCCTCTTTCCTCTCACAGTGCATCTTACTAATGATTGTCCATATTCACCATTGTTCTACCAGTGTGCTACTGTGATATCCTTCTCCGTTGTTGTTCTACCAGTCTAACTACTTTGATATCTTTCGAGACCATCGTCCTACTGGTGTGACTTTTCATCTTATCTGAAGGCATGGTTGACGGCTAAGGAATTAAATGTCGATACCGACGCCTTATCGACGACGTGGAAATAGATATTTACAGGTATACCGACAGAAATATCGACAGATGCAATCCTGGACTTATCGACGCCTAAATGAACGAATTAAATCATGAAATTTTACAGGTGTGGTTTCAACACCTAGATGCAACGTTTTATGCAATAAAATTCTATATTGGGTATGTTGGGGGGGGTCCATCATGTGGGAGGTAGGGAACCTATCTTGTTTTCTACAGATTTCAATGAAGGATTTCGATGACAAAATACTGGAATTAAGATTTGAAATTTTACTAGCACAATCCATAAACATAAATACACACACTTATGCAATAATATCCAATTTACAACACATAAATAGCATAGTAACTTACTAACTCATATCAGTTGTAGGTCGAGTTATACACTGATTCTCCATACACTATTGAGTTGATATGGTTGACATATTGCTCCCATGACATGTACATTATGTAAGGTTGGTAGTATCAAGTTACGTGTTGCTCATACACGTCATGTACAATACTATATAAGTGTATAATACTCGTTCGTATTATGTAATTAAACACGATATGTTTTAGAATTTTACAGTAGTATGTCTCCATATGCATCATATCAGATTCTAAAAGAGAATATACACCAGGGCTTTCTATTGCTCTTCTTCAATGTGTGACTTTGACAATTAACTTCATGATTGTCAAGGAAGTTAGGCACCATCACTGTTGTGACACCTTTTCTCTGTTGTTGTTTGTAGCACAGGATCTTGATATGCAGTAGTGAGTTTCTCCATGGATTATGCACAATAGCGGGATAAGTATAAAAGCCATTATTACCATGCCCACCATATGCATGTCGTGGGGATGCGATAATTTAAAAGTCTAGTTACCATGTCAACCATGTCCATCTTGTGGGATATATGTAGCAAGTGCCATGTATAATCAAATATAAGACTAGAAAGTTACAAAATCTATGTTTTTTTACAATATTTGTTTGTTGTGTTGCAAACTAGTACATTTTCTTCCTTTGTATGATAAAAATACTAGTTAGAAGAACATATGTATACTTATTAGCTTACTACTAAAAATGATAGCAAATTATACTTATATTTCGTGGATTATTTAGGTATATTACTATGATTATTATGTAGATTATGAGAAAGTGTTGTAGATCTACAAACACATACAATTAGGAAGACATAAAAAAGCAGATGGCGAGATCTTTGCCAATTTAAGGCATTTTGGGACGAATTTACATTTTAATTGAGATAGATGACGTGTAAATGAGAGAAATGGTAGAAAACATAAAGGAACACCTTAGATTAGACTTATCTGAGCCCTAGTTGTCGAGATCCCTTTGCTCCACCATTTTCTCATCTTTAACAACAAAAACAGACTTAAGCACGCAAAAATCGGTATATCTGTCGGTTTACCAGTAAATTTCGTCGATATTTGGCGGTATTTGGCGGTATTTGACGATATTTGGCGATATTTGGCGGTATATCATCGGTTTACCGATATTTGCAATCCCAACGACAGGTTTGTGTGAACCGATGACCGATGTCGTTGATATCGGTATACCGGTCGGTATACCGGCGATATCGTCGATATCTCTTTCCATGTTGACGGCAAAGATTCACCTCAGACCATTGTCTATAATGGCAGTGCTTCCAACTCTATAATAACCTGTTGTGAATGAATTTACAAAACCATTCTGGAGTCCAAGAACAAGGTGATATTCATATAAAAATTGTTGAGGATACCCCTGAATGGAAACGAGGTAATAGCCACGTCAAAAGTTGGCTATAGAACATCATAGTACCTTCTATTGCCTCCAAGTACATGTTTTACAAAACTGTGAAGGAACTGTGGGACGTTGCTTGTCATCACTACACGCAGGAAAAGAATACTTTGAGGTTTTATAAAATCTGAGATAAATTGTATGGTGAAAATCAGGGTGATAGGCAAGGAACGAGGTATCCGATTTCGATGTCGTTTCGACAGCATGGAAACTGAAATTTTTTGAAATTTCGACGAAAATTTTGATAGATGCGATTGTTGCCCGTTTTGGCGCTAAAATGAGCGAATTAATTTATGAAATTTTACAGACGTGATCTGTACACCTAAATGCATCGTTTTATGCAATAAAATTTGATATGGATATAGGTGGGGGTCCTTGATGTGGGAGATAAGTGAACTTTACTATTTCTTGGAAAATTTTCAAAACTGGGCAAAAAAATTTGCTGATTTCGACATGGCAGTACAGCCGCATGATTTCGTAGCAGATGGTGTTGAAATCAAAATTTCGAGCAAAATTTTGCCGATTTCGTGGAAACTTCATTCCTTGGTGATAGGGACCTTGATGAATATTTTGATTCTATTGTCAGTCTGTCTCAACATCATACTATTTTCAGCCCGTCTCTTCCGAGGATCAAACCAAAGAGCGGGCCAATCTTGTCACAACCAAATTTCTCAATGGTCTACATCCAGCCTATGCTCCAATCCACAACATTATCTTGGCAGGCGACAACTTTCTCACTCTGGAAGATGTCTTTTCTCGCTTCAACAATGATGTTCGGCTCTTGTCTTGCACTCCACCAAAATCACAATTGGCGATTGTTGTCGTTGCTCATGGACGTCCCCTAACGTCACAATGCACTTATTGTACAGGCCACCTAGAGGTGAAGTGTTATCAGAAGCACGGTCATCCATATGGGTAAAGTCGTGGCATTGGGGTTGTCTATGTTGTTTAAGGTTCTGACAATCCATATGTGACCATCTCTTCAGTTGAGTACGAGCAACTTCTGCATGTCTCTCAACATGCTCCTCCATAATCCACAGGTGTCGAGGATTCCGTGACCATGCAATATGTTGTGACATCTACGGCTTTCTTGCCTCCAACCAAAGTAATGTTGGGGCCTTCATACTAGAATCAAGTTCTTCATAGATTGTCGACTCTGGGGCCACCCAACATATGACTGGTATGAGACACCTCCTTTCATCCAGTGAACCTCATATTCTTACGTTATTAGTCACTCTGGCAATCCATTAAAATTGTTCAACGGTGTGGGAGTGTTAATATCTCACCTAGTCTCAAACTTAAATATGTTCACTATATTCCTCATTTTCCCTTTAATTTAATGTTCGTTGCTAAGTTAGTTAAGGTTTTTACTTGCAACGTCACCTTTGGTAGCCACGCTTTTGTGATTCAGGATTTTTAAACTTTTAGGACGATTGGATCGGGTTCTAGAGCCGGTGACGTATATTACTTTAGTAATGTTGTTCCCTCTTCTGTCCTTCATGTGAGCAACATCTTCAGCTTCGCCAACGTTATTATCATCCCTCTCTTGAGAAGTTGAAGCCCCTGAAGCCCTCTTTATCTAATTTAAAAAGTCTTTATGTGACTCATGTGAGTTTGGGAAGCATCGTAGGAGTTTCTTTCCTAGAAAAATAAGTCTATTTCTAAAATAGTCTTTGATGGTATTAATAGTATTTATAGTCCTTTCCAAATCACTAATTTAATGGATTTTGTTATTTCGTTGCCTTTGTTCTCTCATATGACGTGGTTACATTTGTTGGAATCCTGTTACGAAATGATTGATGTTTTTCATAATTTTATATAAGAATTCAACACAATTTAATACTCATCAAAATATTCTAGACTGACAGTGATTTAGAACATGTTTCTACTCAGGTTTCTTCATTTTGCTCTAGACCTAGAAACATCCATCAACTTTCTTGTGCTTACACTCCACAACAAAAAGGGGTGGCAGAATGTAAAAATCGTCATTTGCTGGACATTTCTCATACTCTTATGTTTCAAGGTAAATTGCCTAGGTCGTATTGGTCTGAGACTATTCTCACGGTCGGTTACCTTAACAATCAACAACCATCATCAATTTTTCAGAACAAGACCCCCTTTCGGATTGTTTTTCCTGCGCAAACGGTTTTTCATCTTCCTTTGTGGGTCTTCGGGAGAACTGCTTTTGTAGATAACTTCGATTCAAAAGCAGATAAACTTTATCCTCGCTTTATCAAAACGTTTTTCCTTGGTTATTCTACCTTTCAAAAAGGTTATTGTTGTTATAATCCAAGCAACCATCGTATGTATGTCTCTACGGATGTTACTTTTATGAATCAAATACGTTCTTTGATACTACATGGTATCCTCTCAGCCTCAACCTGAGTTCGTTGAGCTTGATCTTTCCGATCCATGAATCATCAACCCATTGCCCATCCCCCTATTATTCCTCCTCTACTAGCACAGGACCTAAAATCAATGTTCATGTTTGAGGATCTTATCACTCCCCGTGAATCTTCAAACTGGTACTCACTCTTGCACTATTCACCACCCTATATCTCATACATGTTGTCTATATAAAGTTTCGTGTACTGCTAAATCCATTGCCCAGCAACTCAACTCTATCCAGATTCCAAAAAATTACCGTGAGACACTTCAGCACCCTGGTTGAAAAGTTGTGATATTTGAGGAAATGACAACATAGCGTAAGAATGAGACCAGGGATCTTGTCCTCCACCAGACAAAAATATTGTCGACTATAGACGGATCTTCTCTATTAAATTTCATTCAGATGGATTGGTGGAACAGATTAAAGCTCGACTTGCTGCCAAAGGATTCACCCAAACATATGGTGTGAATTTTCTTTGAAACCTTCTCACTGGTCACTCACATTGCTTTTGTCAGGATTGTAATCTCCCTTGCCACTTCCATGGACTGGCCTCTGTTCCAACTTGACATTAAAATGTCTTCCTTTATGGTGATTCAAAGGAGGAAGTGTATATGAAACTACTTCTGGGTTTTTGTACTCAAGGGGAGTTTTCACAAAGAGTTTGTCATCTCAAACGCTCTTTGTATGGCCTTAAACAATCACCACAGGCATGGTTTACAAAACTCAGCGGAGTTCTTGCTAGCCTGGGTTTTTCCATATTGTCCGGTGATCACGGTCTCTGCTTTAGTTCTTCTCAAGTTGGAACCATCATCCTCGCCATCTATGTTGATGATATCATTATTATAGGTAGTGATGCCCATGGGATTTCAATGTTGAAACAAGCACTCCAACAACATTCTCATACCAAGGATCTGGGACAACTTCGTTACTTCTTGCGCATAGACGTGTTACGTTCTTGTTAGGGCACTTGATTATCTCAATGGAAGTACATCCTTGACCTCTTAATGGATTATGGTTACCTATGGGCTATCACAACAAAATTATGTCTAAGTTGGAGTCTTTTTCAGATCTTAAACAATATAAACACACAATTTGGAAACTCGTCTATCTCACAATTACCTAGCCATATATTATTGCCTTGATTGTTAGTGTTGTTAGTCAACACATGGCTAAGCTTCTTGTGTGTCACTGGAGTCAGGTATAACGTATCCACACTATCTGAAAAGTACACCTGGTAGAGGACTCCTCTACAAGAAAGCACAGTCTCTAGATATCTCTTTCACATGCTATGCAGATGCTGATTGGGTAGGAGATGTGAATGATAGGAGACATATTTCGGGCTTCTGTGTTCTATTAGGTGGTCATCTCGTCAGTTTGCGGAGTAAAAAGCAGTCTATTGAGGTAAAGGAATGAGGTATCCGGTTTCGATGCTACTTCAGCAACGTGAAAATTGAAATTTATGGAAATTCTGATAAATGCAATTGTGTCTGTTTTGATGCCAAAATGAAAAAATTAAGCTATGAAATTTTGCCCTATGAAATTTTACAGGCGTGATCTCTACACCTAAACGCATCATTTTATGCAATAAAATTTTATACGAGAGTAGGTGTGGGGGTAGGGCTGTAAATGGGTACGGGTAGACCCGCGGACCCGCAAATCTGGACCCTTAAAAAACCCGTCACGGGTCTAATTTTTTATACCCGCATACCCTTGGACCCGTATACCCTTGGACCCGCATATAAGCGGGTCCAATAATGGGTATGCTTAGACCCAGACCCGCTAGACCCGTGTACCCGCTATACATAAGTAACTACTAAAATAATATGTTATATATATCATGCTTTACTAATCTAATTAATATAATTATTGAGATTATATCCTACTCTAAGGTTGAGACTAGTCATATAACTAAGAATTAACTATTCTAGTTACAATAATGAACATCATATGTAAACTTAAAATCAAAATGTCTATTAATCTACATTACTTTCTACATAAATTAAATGTTATGATCATGACTACAAATATGTAAACAATTACTCAATTAATTTTATTGTATAGACTATAGCATTGTCTAATATAACTATTACATGTTAATATACTATATGATAACAATATCTTGTTGTGTTAAATATATATAACATAGTCATTTCTCTTACATAAATAATATGATATTTTATAGAACCGCTTACCCGCATACCCGCTATTATTGCGGGTACGGGTATGGTGCGGGTCCAGGTTTTGTATTATGCGGGTCTAGAACCAGAACCGGACCCGCTAAATTAGATGGGTATGGGTATGGGTATGGCCATGAAAACTACTAGAGGGGGGGTGAATAGAGTTTTATAGATAATTTAGCAATTATTGAACTCAAACAACCACAATGAAAATATTGGACAAGGAGACACAAGGTTTAGAGTGGTTCCAACTATAGCAAATACTATAGCCGTCAGTCCACTACCCGGTTGCTTACCCAACCGGGATTTGAAAAGAAATTTATTTTATTACCTCTCAAGGAATTTACATAAAATACAATCTCTTTTCCTAAACCCTTCAAGCAGCCTTCACCTAGAAGTAATCGCCAACCTTGAAGCAGCCTTCCCTTGAAGTAGATGCACCAACTCCCGTTGCACCAGCCTTCTGAAGTAGCTTCCCTTGCGATAGCCTTCTTGAAGTAGCTTGAAGTCCCCTTCTCCACCTGAGAAGTCAACCCTCTCCAATCCGCAGCCTCCAACCCTAGGAGTAGCAAGGAGAGTACAAAAGATAAACAGGAACAAGAAAGAAAACGGAAATTACAACTTATCCTTTAAGCCCGAGGCTTGATATGCCTAGATCAAGCGTAAGATCTCCTAGCCAAGTATGTGAACTTGTAATTGCTGTGGATAGGAGAATCTAGCCTATAGGACACGAGATTGAGCTAAGGAGAAAGTAGACAAATGATCACAGTGCTCAAAATTGCTTGCAAAAGATTGCTCAAGTATGCTCAAGTGTATTCTCAAGTGTAACAAGTGAATTCTAGTGTCCTATGGCTTGTCCTATTTATAGGAATGGCCTAAGTATGCTTAAGGACGTTCTAGACAACTTCTAGGGGTTTCTAAGTGCTTAACTAGCCGTTAGGTACAAAGTTGTTGCTTTAACAACGGCTAATTAATTTATTCTGCAGTTGCTGTCAGAGACCATCTCGGTCGACAATTGGTCGACCGAGACACCTACTCGGTCGAAGTTTTGTCGACCGACAGGCTCTCTGGATCAACGTTCATTTGCAACTGCCAACTACTTTGTCTGTTGTATCTAACGGCTACTTTGGATCTTTCTCGGTCGAGAGGTTTGTCGACCGAGAGTGTCTCGGTCGAGGAGTTTGTCGACCGAGAATGATCCTGTTTCAAGGTTTCAATTTAAGCACTAATTATATGTGTGAGTGTGCAAAGGTGATTCTATTCAAATGGGATGACATGTCTAACTAAGGTGTTTGGCTAGGGAAAATCTAACGCTTGATTTACATGCAATTCTAAGTACTTGTACATTATATATTTGTACAAGTTTTACAACATTGATTACATTGCATGAAAATATAACTAAGTAAGCTCTTGGATTTTCCCTTGCTACTTTGTCATCCTGCTTAGTCCTGCACACTCAAGTAGCTTGTTAGATTAATAAGAATGAAATGTTTGTCATCATCGAAACAAAGGGATTTATCATAATATCCAATTTATCCAACAATCTCCCCCTTTTTGAAGATGACAAACATTTCCTAAATATGAAATAAGGAAATATAAAGCATGTGAGTTTCATACCTGAAAATTACCTTTTGTAGCCATTTATGTTTTGCAAGTGAGTGCTGGCCAAGATGTGATGAATCATGAAACTCATTTATATTTTTGATTTTTATATTCTTTCTCCCCCTTTGTCATTTCAAAAAGATATCCAAGTTGAATATTTTATTTTTCTTCTCCCCCTTAATATAATGCTCCCCCTTAACTAGATATCCTATTAGAAGCATGGATTTTTATCTAATTTATCCACAATTTGTTTCTCAATCATTTGCAAAGGATGTTAAGCCTTGAAATGATATGAGATTCCCTTAAGCGTATGATGAATGTAAATTGATTTCTCATTTATCAAAGGATGTTAAGCCCTAGATTAAATGAGAATCCTCTAAGCTTAGAGTGCATAAAAAAATGTCTCCATCCAAATGCAAGGGATGTTAAGCCCTGTTTTGGGTAGAGAGTTCCTTTAAGTACAAGATACCATTTTCAATAAATTCATAAATTTCTTGACAATTTTCAGCTACACATGGTGGTTACAATGTTTTTGTAAGCTACTTCAATCAAATGGTCAAAGTTTTAATGATCTCCCCCTTAGTCTTATGCTTTGCTCCCCCTTAGATAGATATCTCAAATGAAAGTTTGAGTACTAAGCAAATATATAGAATGTTGTAGATGATTTAACAAAGATGTATGCAATTTATGTCAGTCTGGAAAACAGAAACCCGGTCGGTCGACAACTGCTCGACCGACAGTGTTCTCGGTCGACTAGTTGCTCGACCGAGGATATTTCTGGAGAACTGTTTTGTCATTTGTCAATTTAGCCACAATTTTAATAATTGCCTGTTTTAATTATTACTCCCGGTATTTGTTATGCTCTACAATAATGAACTTATAATCCATATTCTTGAAGATGTCTCATATGCCCAAAAAAAAATATCCATTTGAATCAAGAAAAGATGGCAAGCTTCATTCAATAGCATGGAAAATATTACAATCATATAGAAATGACCAATTTAAAACAATCATTGTCATTACAACTAGTACAACTTCAACACTTCACTGGAAAGATTTAAGAATTACATCGATGTCCGGATCTTTCCCAAGGAATGTCTCGGCTCCATAATATTTGACCAGAGTTTGCCAATCCAAAGCACCTGTCATAGTTAACGCATATGCTTCCAGAAATGTGGGAACTCGGTCAAATCGGAAGTGAGCAGCTATATCTTGCAATTGTATGGAGGAAAATTGAGTATGTGCAAGATCCGTTGATGGTGGAGGTGGAGGTTGATAGTAGTTGTATGAAGGGTTAAATGGGTTGAGCATGCCAGGATTTAAGGAATGCGGATATTCATCGGTTTGGCTCGGAGAAAGATTTTGCATTCTTTGATTCAAGTATGTCATGGCATGGTGGGTATAGTTGAGTTGGTTACTAAGATGATATTGGGAGCCGACAAGATAAGTGAGAGTATTTTGTATGGGATCAACAGAAAGATTAGTAGGGGGAGGGGGGGGTGGTATATCTTGATGTGATGATTCTCCTTCTACTCTTGCCCTTTTATGACCAAAGTCAATCCCCATCTTCTCTACGGTATTCTTACTTATCTTTGGTGGTCTACGCTCCCATGTATACCCCATATCTTCAATTTGTAACTTAAGACAATGTTGAGTGATCTGGCATACAAAATCGGCATACGGTGGATTGCCAGAAAACTCAAGCATGTTCTTAAGTATTATGCGAATGAAGTTTGTAGGAATTTCTTTTATGATAGCATAAATTAGACACATGCGGAAAACAGGGACCTCAGATTTATTGGCTCTAGGATGTATGTTGGTGGAAACAATGAGGTTTACTATCCTACATGCAGGTTTCAGATTTATTGCATAATAAGTTCCCCTATCTTCATGACAAGTGGTATTGGTTTGAAATATGGCTCTTTTTATATCACTAAGGTTAGTGGAGTGGTCATCATGGGATAATAAATTTAGTGGATTGCCGGTAGTAAGGTCAAGGAAATCTTGGTATTCATCTATATCAATTTCTAGCATATCAAGAATATCCCCTTCGGAAAATTTAAAACTACGCCCATTGACCATGGTGTAGAAGAATGTGGTTTCATTTTCGGTGTGGGATAAGAGATTGGCATAGAATTCGTTGACTACCTTAGTGGAATAGGAAGGAAAAGAAGGATAGATGAAGTCCTTCAGCTTCTGCACTCCAAAGAGATTCTCCAGATCGACTATGTTGATGAAGTCCATAGCTTCGACCGGGCGTCGGGGAAGAGGAGCTTTAGAGGAAAGCCGTAGATATCGATCCCCAGCATCTCCGTCGACGAAGGCGATGTCGTTGATGATCGTTAGTGGCGGAGTGGCTTCCCGAGCTTCTCTTCTTTTTCTTTCGGCGACTTTCTTCTTCCCACGGGCAGCTGAGGATGAGGCCATTTGTGTTTCTTGAGTGTGGAGAAGAAGCAAGGAAGATTGGAGGATAAGAATGATGAAGGTTTGCACGAAAATGCACTAGAGATGGACTATGGAGGCAAGGAAATGCAAGTGTGAGTAAGTGACTCGTTTTTACTCCTATTTATAGCATTCCAGCGACCTGGTCGGTCGACGATTCGTCGACCGAGCGTCCGCAACGGTCGAGTTGCAGACGCGCCACTTGGTTCCCCAACGGTCAAAAAAACGGTCATAACGGTCCGTCCGCAACGGTCGTTTCCAACGGCTATATCTCGGTCGAGCACTTGTCGACCGACGTTGTCTCGGTCGAGCATTTGTCGACCGACAGTTCGTCCGATATTGAGTCTGTTTAGTATTTGTCGGTCGAGAGAGATGAGCTGACCGAGAGGTTCTCGGTCGACGAATTCGTCGACCGACAGACTTACTGAGTACAACTTTTAAAGCTGATTTTTAAATGCAAATGGTAGATCATTTTTGTAGAGCATTTATATGGATATTCTAAGGGAGTAATATTGGGATAATTTAAGGCTTAAATGATAACAAATGATTTAATTTTCAAGAAAAATTTATTAAGATTAGATCCAAAGAGAGAATTTCCAAAAAGCAATTTTTGTCGAAGCTTATTTTAGGTCGCCCTTGACTACGACCATAGCGCCCCTTAGTCAAGTTTTATTTTGACCAAGAGGCAAATTTTGCAGATATTTTTTAGATTTGAATATATTGAGTCTAATATCTGCATAAAATTTAAATATCAAGTTGAAGCATACTAAATTTGAGACATAATTATTTCAAAAATACTGAGTTAGAGATTTTGTTGCAAGCAATAACATATAACAAATAAATTATTTTGCTGACTTGCAAACAATTTTCTATGCTCACCCAATGATGAAAGCATGGTATAAAGCATACAATGATAATTCCATTTTATAATTAGTATATGTATAGACCAGAAAATACTTTTACGAAGAATCATATGAAAAATAGGAATTTTCTTTTTATTTGACTTAGACTTTAAATCATCTAGGGAACAAACTAATATTAATTTCATTTATATTTGTAATTATGTAGAGTTGAGATAGACATAGAAATATGCAGCTAATGTCTTTGGTCATATCTCAACTTGATTTTGTTCATTTAGTTTGGAGGTTTTGGAATCCAAACTAACTCTACATCTTTTCTCTTATAAGGACATGAAAATGAATAGTGACCAAGGCGCAAACAGTAATGACAACATATTGAGTCAACTTCATATCTTTTTCTATGGTTGTGTCCTATGTTGTCATTTGGTGAGGATGTCCTTTTAGGTACATATATAGATTGGGTTTGTGACTTTCTCTGACTAGGTTGTTGATGAGATTTTCCTTTAGGCTTGTAACCTAGTCCCCTTCTCCCAATTTGTTGATAGGGATTATCTAGAATTTGATCAAGAATGCCATGGTTATTCAAACTACGAACTTGTTGTTGTAGCTTGGCAATCTCATCCATTCTTTTCTTAATGTCTATTTTTGCTTGGTCTAGATTTGATGACAATAAATTTCTTTCTTTAACAATAGTGTCATAATCTATATGGTTGCACAATAATGGTTGTTTCTGAAGATCGTTTACTTGAGTCTGTAAGTTTGAATTTTCAACAGAAAGGAGCTTGCAATCGGCTTCCATAGATTTTAACTTAAGATCAGAAAATTTATTTCCCTCTTTAAGTTTCTCATTTTCAGATGCAAGAGCAAGAAGTTTAGCATTTAGATCATCATTTTCTTTATTTGATTTCTTTAATTTCCTTTTGCACTCAACATATTTATTATGTGTTTCTTCAATAATAGCAACTAGTTCTTCTTTAGATAAATCAAAAAGACTTACCTCTTCTTCTTCTTCTTCTTCACTAGTTGTAGCAATAAAGCATTCTTTGTGCTTATCCTCTTCCTTTGATCTCCATGGGCATCCGGTTGTTTTGTGGTTTGTTCCTAAACACCAATTGCAGCATGTAGTGGTTTCGTTCAAGCACTTTTCACCATTTCCCTCCATTCTTCAAGACCTGGTTAGGGTTCCTTGAAGCCTGCTCTGATACCAATTGAAAACTACTAGAGGGGGGGTGAATAGAGTTTTATAGATAATTTAGCAATTATTGAACTCAAACAACCACAATGAAAATATTGGACAAGGAGACACAAGGTTTAGAGTGGTTCCAACTATAGCAAATACTATAGCCGTCAGTCCACTACCCGGTTGCTTACCCAACCGTGATTTGAAAAGAAATTTATTTTATTACCTCTCAAGGAATTTACATAAAATACAATCTCTTTTCCTAAACCCTTCAAGCAGCCTTCACCTAGAAGTAATCGCCAACCTTGAAGCAGCCTTCCCTTGAAGTAGATGCACCAACTCCCGTTGCACCAGCCTTTTGAAGTAGCTTCCCTTGCGATAGCCTTCTTGAAGTAGCTTGAAGTCCCCTTCTCCACCTGAGAAGTCAACCCTCTCCAATCCGCAGCCTCCAACCCTAGGAGTAGCAAGGAGAGTACAAAAGATAAACAGGAACAAGAAAGAAAACGGAAATTACAACTTATCCTTTAAGCCCGAGGCTTGATATGCCTAGATCAAGCGTAAGATCTCCTAGCCAAGTATGTGAACTTGTAATTGCTGTGGATAGGAGAATCTAGCCTATAGGACACGAGATTGAGCTAAGGAGAAAGTAGACAAATGATCACAGTGCTCAAAATTGCTTGCAAAAGATTGCTCAAGTATGCTCAAGTGTATTCTCAAGTGTAACAAGTGAATTCTAGTGTCCTATGGCTTGTCCTATTTATAGGAATGGCCTAAGTATGCTTAAGGACTTTCTAGACAACTTCTAGGGGTTTCTAAGTACTTAACTAGCCGTTAGGTACAAAGTTGTTGCTTTAACAACGGCTAATTAATTTATTCTGCAGTTGCTGTCAGAGACCATCTCGGTCGACAATTGGTCGACCGAGACACCTACTCGGTCGAAGTTTTGTCGACCGACAGGCTCTCTGGATCAACGTTCATTTGCAACTGCCAACTACTTTGTCTGTTGTATCTAACGGCTACTTTGGATCTTTCTCGGTCGAGAGGTTTGTCGACCGAGAGTGTCTCGGTCGAGGAGTTTGTCGACCGAGAATGATCCTGTTTCAAGGTTTCAATTTAAGCACTAATTATATGTGTGAGTGTGCAAAGGTGATTCTATTCAAATGGGATGACATGTCTAACTAAGGTGTTTGGCTAGGGAAAATCTAACGCTTGATTTACATGCAATTCTAAGTACTTGTACATTATATATTTGTACAAGTTTTACAACATTGATTACATTGCATGAAAATATAACTAAGTAAGCTCTTGGATTTTCCCTTGCTACTTTGTCATCCTGCTTAGTCCTGCACACTCAAGTAGCTTGTTAGATTAATAAGAATGAAATGTTTGTCATCATCGAAACAAAGGGATTTATCATAATATCCAATTTATCCAACAGGCCAGACCCGCACCGTACCCGCACCGTTTACACCCCTATGTGGGGGTCCTTCATGTGGGAGGTATAGAAAATGTCATGTATCTTGGGGATTTTGATGAAATATTTCGATGATAAAATGTCGGAATTAAGTTATATATTTTGCAAGCATGAGATTTATGCATGCATGTACTTATTTTTGCTATAATATCACATATAGGATATTAGGGCATCTCCCCCACATATTTTACTTGATTTGATAGTTTGTCGTTGATATTGACTCAAAAGTCAACCATGTCATTAGCTCTAGGAACAATAGTGCAATGTTTCCAAGTAAACTCGTTATTTTTTGGTGTAGTTGGCTTCCTAGCAACGTCATTGTCTAATAAACGACCACCTTAATACATGTCATCTACACTGAAGATATTTCGAAACATAAAGCATGTATTGATTGGTATTAAATGCATTGAATAACAAATAGTAGGGAATGTAATGCAATTATGATATAGTATATGTATATATGAGATATGAGTACTAAATGGTGAAATCACCCCAATCCCCCTTTTCTCCTTTTCAAACAGCAACAATAATACTAAGGGTTGCAATTATCAAAATTTCCATCAAAATTCTGATGGAATTATTGTGTTGTGCACAACAAACTTGAAATCAATCGAAATTGGTGAAATTGGTGAAATCACCAAAAAAATTATTAAAATGTTGATAAATGCAATCTTGTTGGCAATTTCGATCGAAGTCGATACAGTCGCATGTTTTGGTAGCAGGTGCCACCAAAATCAAATATTTGGCAAAATTTTGCCAATTTCGTCGAAACCTTATTCCTTAGTTTTGGCTCATTCCAACACTGAGGAAAAATATCGTGCCATGACACACGACTATTGTGAAACTTAATGGGTGACATCTATTCTTCGCAAATTAGGTTTTTCTCTCTCCTCTCCAGCAACTCTCATTTGTGATAATCAAGCAACTTTCACATAGCTAATAATTCAATTTTTCATGAATGTACCAAGCACATTGAGGTTGACTGTCAGTTTGGTGACAGACCTGATTCGTGACAAGAAATCATTACACCATATGTAAAGACTAGAGAACAAATTGTTGATATCTTCACCAAGACTCTTTCACCTCCATCCTTCTCCTATATGTGTAGTAAGCTGGGAATACACGTAGTGGAGTCTCCAGCTTGAGGGGGAGTGTTGCGGGTGTTTATGTTATTTATTTTCTTGTATTAGCTAATTAGTTTCCTCTACTCATGCCCATTAGCATCAGTTTAGTTTATGTCATATTATCTCTGGTACATCATACCTTGAGACAAGTATATATAACTATATGTAACCTTGATTTTCTCATAATAAGTGTGAGAGGATTTGGGTCAAAGCAATACCCGGTTAGGGTGTGCTCTCCTCTATTATATAGAGAAAGACTATTTACATAGTAGACCCAATAGGACAAGGAAATAGTAAAGAGATACATAAATAAGGAAACTATTTTCTAACACTCCCCTCATGCCCAGCTTGGAATTCATATGCTTGAAAGTCGAAGATGGAAGTGGCTTGGTGAGGATATCTACCACTTGCTGACCAGCCCTAACATGAGGAGTCTAAATCTTCTTGGAGAGCACTAAATCACGAACAAAATGGCAGTCCACTTCTATGTGCTTGGTCCTCTCATTAAACACCAGATTGCTAGCAATACGAATGGCTGCCTGGTTATCACACATGAGAGAAATAGGGGTCTCAAAAGACACGCCCATTTCTGACAAAACAGACACAACCCACTGTAGCTCACAACAAGCATGTACCACGGCTCGATATTCGGCTTATGTGTTGGATCGTGCTACCACATTCAGTCTCTTGCTCCTCCAAGTCACCAAATGTGACCCAAGAAACATGCAATATCCAAACGTATATCGTCTATCTCCGACATCACCAACCCAATCAGCATCAATAAACCCAGTGAGTTTTAAGGATGTACGTGTGAGCTTCTGCCCCGTAAAGTAAGGCCCTTCCCTGGAGATCCTTTCATGTACCAAAGAATTCGGGTGACTGTCACCCAATATGACATCTTAGGCGCACTCATGAACTGGCTAACAACTCCAACAGCATAAGAAATATCAGGCCCAGTAACTGTCAAGTAGATTAGTTTCCCTACAATCCTTCTATACTTTGTTGGATCAGAAAACTCACTGTCATCAGAAATAGAAGTCCTGGTATGATAATCCATAGGTGTGGAGACAGGTTTACACTGTGCCATGCCTGTCTCTGCAAGCAGGTCAAGGACATATTTTCGCTGAGAGAGATTAGTTCCTTTCTTGGAGCGTAGGACTTCTATGCTAAGGAAATACCGAAGATTACCTAGATCTTTCGTCTGAAATTGTGTTTGCAGCCATGTCTTGAGTTATAGAATGCCAGTAGAGTTATCACTGGTGATGACAATATCATCTACATAAACAGCTAGAATAATGGTGCCACTCGAAGACCTAAGCACAAAGAGTGAGTGATTAGTAGAAGACCGGGTGAACCCAAACTGCATAAGTGCAGCACTGAATTTATCAAACCATGCCCGAGGTGACTGCTTCAGACCATACAAAGATTTCTTGAGCTTGCACACCTTCTGACACTCCCCCTGGGCAACATACCCAGGAGGTTGCTCCATGTACACCTCAAGAAGATCACCATGAAGAAAGGCATTCTTGACATCCAACTGAAGAAGAGGCCAGGAAAAATGAGTAGCAACAGAAACAAGAATTTGCATAAAATTTAGCCAAGCCACTGGAGAAAAAGTCTCAAAGAAGTCAACACCATGTGTCTGAGTGTACCCCTTTGCCACCAGACATGCCTTCAAGCAATCAATAGACCCAACGGGTTTCTATTTGACAGTGTAAACCCAGCGGCAGCCTGCAACAGACTTGCCAGGAGGAAGATCCACCAAGTCTCAGGTAGAGTTCTCATTAAGTGTTGCCATCTCACTGTCCATAGCTCGGACCCAACGATCATGGTGGGCTGCTTATAAGAACGAGGAGTTGTCGTAGAGTCTAATTGAAGAGCAAACGTGGGACTGCAATTGACAAATGAGACAAGCAACACACATTTGCCAAAGGATGACGAATAGTGCAGGACCGAACACCTTTTCGAGCTACAACTGAAAGGTGTAAATCTGAAATTGAAGCATCAAGAGAACTCTCAGTAGAACCAGGTCCCTCAGGAGTGGCAGACAATTAGGAGGCATACTGCTGGATTAATGACGCTACATCCTCTTGGCGACGCCCTGCTCGCCTGGTGTAAACTAGTGGAGGTGGTGGTGGAGGTGGTAGTGGCGGTGGTGATGGTGGGGTGATCTCGATAACACTCTCATCACACGGCACAGGAAGAGGTGTATCTCTCTCACGCTCAAAGATGTAGTCACTCTCAGGATTGTACTCCCCCTCACTCTGAACAGAGTCATTAAAGAATGGAGTAGACTCATGAAACGTAACGTCAGTCGACACAAAAAGACGACGAAGTCGAGGACAATAACACTTGTATCTCTTCTGTGTGGGAGAATATCCCAGAAAGACGGTGCAAACTACGCGAGGAGACGACTTGTCAGCTCGTGGATCAAACACGAGAACAAACGCAGTGCATCCAAACACACAAAGAGGAACAAGAAAGGGTTGCTTGTTAGGTCATAAAACAGAGAAGGGAGTAGCCCCTGATAATATAGAAGATGGTTGACGATTAATCAAGAAACGAGCAATGAGAAGAGCATTAGACCAATATCTCTTGGGCACAGAGATTTGAAACAACAGAGTATGGGCGACATCAAGTAAGTGATAGTTTTTGCGTTCAGCAACCCCATTTTTTTGGGGTGTGTGAGGACAAGTCGTCTGGTGAATCATGCCAACAGAATTACAGAACGTAGAAACATTCTTTTGAACATATTCAAGAGCATTATCAGTACGAAGAGTCTTAATATGAGCATCAAACTGAATTTTTATTAACTGATGAAAAGTTTGAATAACAAACAGGACTTCATCGCGAGACTTAAGTAAATAAACCCAAGTCATGTGGGAGAAATCATCAATGAAAGACAAAATATCGAAAGCCATTATAACTTGGCTCTTTTATATGACCCCAGACATCACTATGAATAAGATCAAAAGGACACTTAGAGCGCTTCACAATGCGACTCAGAAAAGAAAGGCGATGATGCTTGCCTAACTGGCATGACTGACACTCTAACGAATTAATAGAGGCTAAGCCTGGGACAAGCTTTTGAAGACTCTGTAGAGATGGATGTTCATAGCGACAATGCCATTGCAAAGGAGAGCAGCTGAAAACGATGGATGAGGTGGAAGGAATCTGGCGAGCTGGGTGACCGCCTTCAAAGAAGTAGAGATCACCTTTCCTAGATCCCCCCCCAATCGTCTTCCAACTCCTGGGATCCTGTAACACAAAGAAAGTGTCTCCAATGATTACCAGGCATTTCAAAGAATCAACTAGTTTAGCAACTGACATTAAGCTAAATGGAAAGTCTAGAACATAATGAACATATTGTAAAGTCAAATTAGATGACGCTTGTACGGTGCCACACGCTTGGACACTTCTGACAGAACCATCAGCCAGTGTCACAGAGGAATGTGGGATATATGAGTCAAAGGAAAGAAGCATAAAGTGTATACCTATCATATACTGGGAGGCCCTAGAATCCACTACCCATGTAGAGGATGGATACTGCAACAAGTGAAGTCCCTGGGTTACCTACATCTGAAACTAAATTGACGGAGGCACCAAGGGAAGTCTGCTGAGTAGCATGTAGAAGACGGTCATACTCCTCTTCGGAGATTGTGACATATGATTGCACCTGTTTAGAACCCACGGCTGCAGATGCTCCAGATGGATTGGAAATATAATGCGCAGCTCTAGTTGGAGGCTGAACATGCTTAGAATAGCATTTTTCTTCTACATTCTAAGTTTCCCACAGAAAGTACATTTTGGACGATGGCCTCCAGCACCTCGTCCTCGGCCAGCACCTCACCCCATTCCTTTGGCAGCAGCAAGAGACGCCTAAGTCTCAGTGTGGTGGTCTACTGGAGTGGCAGAGAAGGATTCAAAAGATGATTGTTGAATTCGTATAGAGGCATCTTCAAGACTTTGTAATTTGTCCGCAGCTAGAATCACACTCCTGGCTGAGGCATATACAGGATTTAAGCCGGATAGAAACCTTGTTGTCACTAGATCATCTCGGTCCTTCATCAGTTCATCAGTCTTTAGTGGCTGGTAAAAGTTGAGTTCTTGAGAAATAGACTGGATAGTACCAAAATAATCCTCAAGAGAACGACTATTTTGTTTCTCTGCAAAGAGGCGGTCATAAATTGTATACAGACGAAGGGCATTCTTCTCATGAGAAAAATGTTTCTTTGCAGCTTCCCAGATTTGTTTGGCTATAAAATAGAACATGAATCTAGACGCAATCTAAGGTTCCATGCTATTCCATAACCATGACTTCACCAACCCATTGTTTTTTCGCCAAGTAGGGTAGTCTTTGTTGCCTTCACCAGGAGGCTCCGACTCAATAATGTCCACCTTCTGACGAGATTCAAGCACAGTGTAGATAGCATTCATCCAAAGAAGATAGTTTTGAGAGTTAAGCTTCACAGAGGTGATCTGAGTTTGGTCGTTGTAGACGATTGTAGTGGAAGCAGCGGGCTTGGCATCTGTCATATTGAAGAATCAAGAGGACAATAGCAGACAGAGTGAATGACACGTCGTGTCGAGGACGGAACACGCCGTGTCTGAGTAGTGCACCACGTGTCTGTATTTCTGCACGTCGTGTGAGTTGACAGAAGAAAACTCCAGGTGCTCAACACGTCGTGTCTGATTTTTCACACGTCGTGTGAGTTGCCAGAGATCTCTGACAGAGTTTTCACACGTCGTGTTGCTAGGGGACACGCCGTGTCCAGTTTCGGAGGCGTAACTTTCACCAATTAGGATACGTCGTGTCAGCGATGAGACACGTCGTGTCTTCCATAAATAGCGCCGTGTTTGGCGGGGGTAGACGTATACGTTGATAACGGTGAGGAACAACTCCCCGAAGACGCGCCGGAGAGAGGATGGCCCCGGGAAGACGCGTCGGGGATGGGTGACGGGAATTAGCGCCATCACAAATCACTTGATGATGCGAAACTGACGCATCAGCAGCCCCGAGAGATGTCGGCACTCATCCACGTACAGGGACTACGTGGAGTGGAAAGAGGGTGAGAAGAAAGGTGCTCCTCCTTCTCTCTTTGGGATAGAACGAGGGGTTCTCCTCCTCTCCTTCAAGCAGCCACTGTGTCTTGATGAATCAGAGGAGGACTGGCCGCTGGTGAGGAGAGCCTCCGCCGGTTGTCCCGCTTCGCCGGCGACGGCGGATGCAACTGGAGAAGAAGGAAGGAAGGAGGAGACGGACGGAGGGGGCGGAAGAGGCGGCGGCTAGGGTTGCAGCAGTTGGATATGCTCTGATACCATGTGAGAGGATTTGGGTCAAAGCAATACCCGGTTAGGGTGTGCTCTCCTTTATTATATAGAGAAAGACTATTACATTGTAGACCCAATAGGAAAAGGAAATAGTAAAGAGATACATAAATAAGAAAACTATTTTCTAACAATAAGAATTTCTCTTCGCAATACGTATATGTGATTTTTCCAGGAGACAACTACAGAACAGCTACAGATAACAGATAACAAATTCACTGTTGAGACCTCAAGAAAAGATATATAAGAAAGACGACGATCAAAACTAAACCCCCGCACCAGCATAATGCTATACAGGAAAAGATTAAAATCAGCTAAATCTAACAGGGTCACCAACTTTATCACATATGATTTTATCAAATGATCTATAAGAGCAAACTGATTCAACGAAGGTGATTGACAGTTGATAAGCAGCAGCCAATCAGCTGGTCCAACTTTTATTGTAGTCCTTGGGTCCATTTGGTTGGCACTGATGCATCCAGAGTTTGAAGACAAAATCTAGAATACTCAGGAATCCAACAGTCTATAGTTTAAGACCTCAGAGAATTCAGGACTGGCTGTAAAGAAAATCCAGGATTCGAAATTAATAGATAATCAAAATTTAGATCTGTTATATCAATATTCTGGAATGTAGATTCCTGAGAATCAAGAGTCAAATTAAAAGTCGAAAAGGGGCCCTTGGCTGAATCCAACTTGTTTCATTTTTTCATTGTTTAGGGTTTTGTGGTTTCATTGTTTAGGAACTTCGAATACAATAGGGGTCAGCACATATTGTAGTTACTAATGACACCCAAAAGTAAAGACTTTTAGGTCTCTATTTTGAAAGTTTAAATTTTCTTGTGAATTATGAAGTCACTCAAATTCATCTTGAGAGAAGTATTATTTCTCTGTCCTCATATTTCCTTAAAAATTTAATGGCAAATAACCTTTTCAGGTTCAAGAATTTTTTTTATTTGTTAACACTTATTGTATACTACATTTCCAACTTATATTGCCTATAAAAAACAAAAATTCTACAAAATACTTGCAACGTAATAAATTTACAAAAATGTTGATGTGTATGTTCAACATTGGGCACGTTTGGTTACCTGAATTTTGCCGTATTGGATTGTATTTTGGACTCCAATTCTGCAAATTTTATAATTGGTTTGCGGGATTGGAGAAATGGGGCTAATCCCGAGATTTTCAGACAGAATAGGAATCCTGCATTTTGGTCTCCATCAAAATTCTCCCGGACGCCAAAATCCATCATGGGCAAGACCGCAGACATGAAAAAAAAAATCCCACACTTACAAAATCCAACAAACCAAACATAAAATTTTACTTTGCAGGATTTTGAGAATGCAGCATTTCAGCAATACGGGATGGACAAAATACAGGATTTCAGTAAATCCAGCTAACCAAACGTGCCCATTATACACACACATGCATGTGGGTGGGCACACACACCTGAATAGTGATTGTATAGCATACATGTATACATGCTTAAATATATATACGTTACATATATTGATTTTTTAATAAATTATTCAAATCAGACCCCTTAACATTCACCCGATGACTAATTAATATCTAGGAGATCACCCTTTGACTGCATGTTTCTTCCCGGATGTTTGAGCCTTGCATCTCACATCATCTTCCACAGCTTATAGCATTGAGATTAGCTAGCTCCAGGTGAGGCACGCCATGTAAAAAGAGCGTAGGTGAACTCAGCTTCACTTAACTCAATGGGACAGTACGTGATATCTCTCTCTAAGATATCTTTATAGAATTAGTGCATGATGTATCGCATATGTGAGCCCCATATCAGCGTACTATGAGAAATGAATTCAACTCAAACAACATGCTCGTCATTTACATCAGGAAGCACGATTTCCTAAGATTTTGACAGCCTATCATCAATATTTACGAAAGAAACAGATTCAATATCAAATAACACATAAAGTTCATTATGACAGATCAGCAAAAAAAACTAATCAACCAAAAAAAATATAGCAAGATTGTGGTATACATAAGTAATCCAACTGCTGCAGAAAGATAATTGTCATCATGTACGAACAATAAAATACCGTCATCTCTATTTCACATAAATGAAAAAGGTATTCTTAACAACACATATCTATCTCTAGATTCACTCAAATGGAGCCTTTAACCTCGCAGCTATATCAGTTGGTTGAGGAGGGTTATTGATACATCGCCCCCCCCCTCCCATGTCAGTCATTCCCATATTTCTCTCCCAGTCCAATTCTTTCTCATCAGTCAAAAGAAAAGGGAAAACGTGCAAATATGATATACAAATGCAAATGCACGAAAAATTGTATTACACCTAGCAACCTTCCGTCAAAGTAGGGTAGCTGTTAGTAAGAAACTTAGGTGGGTGGATTTTTGGACTTGTTACAGCTATTCCTTCTATTTTGTGAATTTTATAACTCCCCACTCTATAAGCAATGGGATTACCTGTTGGGCAAATAGTATAATGGACTTCATGGCAAGTTTTGACAAGGACAGCACCATTTGAGCAGCAACTTTGCCTTGTTGGATATGTAATACCAGTTGTTTTCCAGCCTGCAATAAAACAACAATATGTTTTCACAATTGTCCAAAAAAAACATGGGATGAGCTTATAAAGAGAGATTTTGAATCTCTACATCTCAACCAGAATATGGCCCCTGATAGAGCTGAATGGAAACAAAGGATCCATGTAGCCGACCCCAACATAGTTGGGACTGAGGCTTAGATGATGATGATGATGAATTGTCCAAAAAAAAGTGTGTTCGATGCGACAAACAAGGAAATAAGGCTTCGGTTTGTAATGAACTAAAAATCCAAGCCTAAAAACCCAAGATGACAATATAGACTTGTGAAAATATACATAAGGTCCTAATTGTTCTATCCTTCTGTCAAACTATTCATCAAATTTTTCAGGAACTCATTATTATGTAGGCATGTTAATGAGGAACAGTAATTAAAACATACAAATATAGTTAATCAAATATTTTAGCTTTGAAAACAATGTCCATCTATGTTACTTCCTATTTATTGGAGAGATGGCAAGCGTTGATGGCTATACAAATCGCTTAACCCAAAATCCACTGAGCCTCCTAGAGTGCCACTTTTTTATCCACTCCCACTAGTACTTATCCAGTTGTCCCAAACCTCCATTGTCACTTGCCCATTTGACCAGGACAGCACTATTTGAGAAGCAATTTTGCCTTGTTGAATATGTAACACCAGTTGTTTACCAGCCTGCATTAGAAGTTTATAACAACAATATGTTTTCACAATTGTCCAAGAGAAGTGCATTGAGTGTAACAAAAACAAAGAAATAAGGCTTCTTTATAATAAATCACATACCCCAACTCTAAAACTCCAATATGCCAATATAGGCATGTGAACTAACTATACATAAGGCCCTACTGTTAATATCCTTCTAGCAAACTATTCATCAAATTTTCAGGAACTCCTGATTCTTTATGCAAGTTAAAGGGAGAGAAATTAGTTGAAAAGGAATGGTAAGAAAGCAAACAAGTGAAGATCAAAAGAGATTTGTGTCAATAACTAAACCATATAAATGTTGTAATGTAAATCTACGGAACTAAAGAAGAAATGCGGCTAAATGAATAAGGAAATAATTCTCATTCATCAACTGTGCTTAAACAAAGATGCAATAGAGCCTTTATATAGGCTTCTAAAAGAAAGACTAAATGGGCAGTAACCAATGTGGGACTAAATCACGTGATTTTACAAAAGCCCACAATAAGGAAAATGCATAGTAAAATAAGTCAGCTGGAAAAAAAGCCTAACTAACGACACGGCGATGCCTGTGCTCTTAAGTGTGTAAAGGCAGAGCGTGTCCTACATCAACTCTCCTCGGCTGCAAAAGACTCCACTTTGTCGAGTCAATGCTGAAGTAGAGCTTAAGAAGAACTGCATCAATGCGGCAGAATTCCTCCTCGGTAATCCATGTGGCGTCTACAAGAAAACAACATATCCAGTGAACCAAGAAACGGCGTGCGGTGCCCTAGATAGTGAGGACGGTCTGGTCATCCAAGACAGTGTTGATGCGCTCGGGGAGCTGCTGAGGAAGTCGAGACAGAGGAGGTATAATCGTTGAAGACGGTGAAGCATCGTAACAATTTGAAGAACCTGTCGATGGAGGGGCCTCAAACATACCACGATAAGGAGAAAGATCCTCCAAATTGCATAATGCACTAATGCCCCAATCTGTTGGCAAATCCAGTACATAGGCATTGGGTCCTTGTCGACTAAGTATTTGGAAAGGTCCTGACGCTCTAGCATGAAGCTTCTTGAAAGAATTTGTGGTAGCGTTCAGGACGCACACATATTAACACTCTCCCACATTAAATTCTTAAAACTTGTAGTGTGCATTTGCAGAAAGGTTGTAGTTTTCATAAGACAAAAATAAATTTTGGTGAATATCGACATGCAAATCATGAATGTGATGGGCAAAGGTCTCAGCAGTGTGGGAAGGGGCAATCAATAGTGGAGATAGGTACGAGATCCATATGCTGGCAGGGCTTGTAACCATTAACTCAGTGAGAGGAGGCATAATGGTGCTAAATCCACAAACAAAGCGACGATAAAAAGTAGCCAACCCGTGAAAGCTACGCAACTGAGAGATCGTATTGGGTTGGGGCCAATCAGTTATAGCTTTAAAATTTGCGGGTCAGCCTCAGTGTCGGTAGTGGATACTAAGTAGCCAAGGAAAAGGACTTTATCTTGAAGAAAAGAACACTTCTTTAGATTGATATACAATTTTTCAGTGTGAAGTGTGTTGAAGATAAGTCGGAGATGAGTCGGGTGTTCGTCCTTGGTCTTATTAAAAATCAAAATATCAGCAAAGTAGACCACCAAAAATCTATTAATGAATGGCCACAATACATGGTTCATGACTCTTATGAAGGTGTTGGGTGTGTCGGACAGGACAAATGGCATGACCAGCCACTCATATAATTTGTCTGGTGATTCCAAGGAAATCTTCCAATCATGAGACTCCTTAATACGGATTCAGTGGTAACCGCTACGGAGGTCAATCTTAAAGAAATAGCGGGATCCCGTCAAAAGATCAAGCATGTCCTCAACGTGTGGAATAGGGAAATGATTTATGACAGTGATCATATTGATGGGTCGACAATCTAAGCACATTCTTCAACTACCATCCTTAGGGGCAAGGAGAGCAGGAACCGCACAAGGACTCTTGCTCTCTCAAATGAATCCTTTAAGAAGGGGGGCATCAACCTAGCAGCATGCTCATTCGGGTTCACACGGTAATGAGGTCAGTTAGGGAGCGAAGACCCTGGGATCAAATCAATCTAATGTTGAATATCACGCAAAGGCTGGGGCACGCGGGGGAGGGGGGCGGCGGAGAGGGAAGAAGAGAGAGAGAGAGAGAAGGGAGGGAGGGAGGGAGGGAGAGACGGCTAGGTATCGACCTGCTCTGATACCATGTGACAGAGTCAGGGTTTTCAGAAAGCTCAGGGTTGCACAATGTATGCACCCTCATATATATAATACTGAGAGAATTACAGAGAGGTCCACATATAAAAGAGAAATAACAAAACAAATAACAGGTTATGTAAAACAGGAAATATATAATGTAACATTTACATATAGCCATCCATATAGGTTTACATATGTAGAAAAATACACAATTACATACAATCAAATTCGGACTACAAAGTTCTTCCATATATAAAGTTTATGACAATAAACAAACATAGAAATGGTGTAAATCTATGGTAGATCTAGCAGAGAGGGGGTCGGTCTATTAATATTAGCTTTGAACAATTATAAATAACATCAAAATTACTTTACCTCAAGCTCCAACACTTTTTCCCCTCACACGCAAACTCCGCAAAACATCAGAAGAATGTCGCTAACTTCAACTAATGTCGAGAAAATTGGAGAACTTTTTATTGGACTTGGGCCAACTTCGTCGACACATGGGGAAATGTCGACAACTTCGACGACATGTCAAGGATATTGTGGAATGAGGATGTTTACGTGGATTCGACATCGCCAGTTGTTGACATTGACAAAATCGGCGAAATTTTGCCCAATGTCAACGACATTTAATACCATGGTTGCAAGTCGACAAGCACCAATTTTGCTGCTTGGTGGAGCCAAAAGAAAACATGAAGCGTGCAGTAAATTGGTAATAGTGCAGCAGCAGTAATTCGGTAACATAGAAGCAGCTTTGCTTCTTGGTAAAAGCAAAACTTCAACAAACAAAAGAAGAAGAAAAATGGGGAGCACGCAATAATATTGCAGCAACGTTGCTGCTTGGTGAAACTGTGGGGAAAAGAAAAACAAGAAGAGAGATTAAGGAGGAAGAACAAATATTGAAAGAAAAGCAGGAGAAGGTTGTGGAAAGATAAGAATCTAATTATATAAAAAACAAGTAATATAAGGCCCAGAGACCACGCCCAACCATAGTAACAAAAGTCTCCGTATTTTACGAAAAATCGGCTAATTTCACAATGCTATAGGCTCCCGAATATTCATCACGATTAATGCTTCAGTCGCTGATTTTTCACGACTTTTCACGATTTATCCCGCTTTTTTGCGATTTATATGATTTTTCATGATTCTTCGTGACTTTTCACGATTTTTCTCTTTTTTTCTTTTGATCATTAAGTGTGGGACTCATTCTCACTAATGAAAAATCAGAATATTTACAAGTGATATGGTATAGGAACCATATGACCTATCTATACAAGTATAAGTCATTGGTGTCAAGACTTATTTGTCTCCGAACAGCAGAAGCTGGAATACTACTATCTTCAAAAATATTTTTGTTCCTAGCATGCCAAATATGATGAAGTAATAATAGCAGTAACCAGAAGAGAGCTCTTCTTATTCTTCTGTCTATGTATGACCTCAATTCTTTGTGGAATCGTATGCACTGCAGAACTAGCAAACAGCCAAATTCTTTTCAAGAATTTACACTGCCACAATAGGTGATTGGTGTCCTCTTCAGCTTCACAGAAGCGGCAGCAGCTGGAGGCAATCTCCATGCCTTTTGATTTCAGAAATTTTTCAGTCACTAGTCTATCCTGGAGTACCTTCCATGGAGTGATGATGAATCTTCTAGGTGCTCTCGAGCTCCATAGCCATTTTGCCCCGTCCATTACAGGGTGGTGCTCTCTACACATCTCCCATACGTTCCTCAAAGAATTAACCTTTAGATTGGTGAAATAGCAACAATCTGTGCCCTAAAGTGTTACATTCAGACAGATGTTCTCCAAGACTTGGGCCCCTCGGCAATGAGGGATGCTTCATCTAAAGTCTGTGATGAAAGTGTTTAAGCGTTGCTACCGAAGCCCTTTTTCAGCATTAAACATGTACCGATGAGATCCTTGAGGAACGGCCCTTCAACCCAGGGATCATGCCACAGCATGATGTTATTTCCACAGCCAATGTTGAATTATACAGAGGGTAGCAGTGTATCCCTGTACCTCATGAGCTGTCTCCAGAACCAGCTGTGAGTTGGTTTACTAACACAAGACCAAATTGACCTATCTTGTAGGTACTTGCTGTGCACCCATCGGACCCATAGGGGCAGCTTGCAGTTAGCAATATCCCATATGTTGCGAGTCAACCCAGCCTTGATCCAGTCGTCGACTTTGTGTATGCCTAAGCCACCCCCTGCTTGGGAGGCAAACAGTATCCCATGCCACTGTGCAAGTGTTGATCATTATCTCTGTCTCCCCACAAAAATTTTCGGCATAGTCTTTCAATCTCCTCAATAGCTGACTTTTGTAGAGGAAAAATCCCGGTCCAGAAGAGATGATATGCTGTGAGTGTGGAGATAATAAGCTCCAATCTACCCGCCATGGAAAGAAGGCGAGACTTCCAGGACTCCAGCTTGGCTTTAACTTTGTTAATAAGAGGAAGACAGTGAGCCTTAGTCATGCTAACAGTGAATAATGGCATTCCGAGGTATCTTACAGGGAAATTAGTCAACTGCACCCCTAGGATGTTTTGAATACTTGTTGAAGCTTTGGCACTTAAGAACAGTGGGCTCTTATCCGGATTTAGACTTAGACCAGAAATTGCAGTGAACTTCTTAAGACAATCTAGAATACCTTTAGCATTCTCATCGTCACCCTTTGTAAATATAAGCAAGTCATCCGCAAATATAAGGTGGGAGATGTGTGTGGACCCTGCTGAGAGTGGAACAATAGAGCCTTCACCTGTAGCTGACTCCAGAATAGAAGTTAGACCACGCATACCTATTACGAAAAGGTAAGGTGTCATCGGGTCTCCTTGCATGATGCCATTTGAGGCTTGGAACAGGGGCATAGGGGAGCCATGTATCAGGATTTGAAAAGAAGCTGAGTCCATGCACTCTCATGACCAATTCAGCCAGCATCGTGGGAAGCCCATTGCCTCCATGACTTTCAGAATGTACTCCCTGCTAATAGTATCATAGGCTTTGTTTAAATCAGCTTTGAAGCAGAGCTTTGGCTTGGCAGTAGGTAACCTGAAATCACTAATTAAATTGTTAGCTAAGAGTATAGCATCGGAGATGCATCTACCCTTTACGAAGGCGCACTGATATTGACTGATTAAGTCTGGGGGAATGTCTCTCAGTCTATTGGCCATAATCTTAGAAATGAGCGTATACAGAAAGTTACAAAGAGCTATGGGTCTCCATTCCCCAATCTTGGAAGGTTGGTGAGTTTTTGGGATTAGTGCAATAAAAGTTTTGTTTACTTCCTTGAGCATCCTGCCTTTGGCAAAAAAAGTCTTTTATCGCCACAATAACATCCTGTCCAATGATGTCCCATGTTTGTTTGTAAAAATGTGCATTGAATCCGTCAGGACCTGGGGTTTGTCCCATAGTTTTCATAACCGAACCGGTGAGCGAACCAGTGAGGCCTCCGGTTCTCGATTCACTGGTTCAACCGGTGGTCGGACCGGTTCAACCGATGACGTCAGCAAGACATCATAAATAATAGAATAAAAATAAAATATATGAAAGTCATGGCAAAGATAAATATGTGAGACATGGATAAGAGCATAATTTCACACAATAATTAATAGCTTACTACTTTGACTAACTTTCAGCAACTTATACATCAATGCATTCCGCATACTAATATCAAACACTACCAAAAGATGTAGTTACAAAATGAATCAAATGATAATACATTGAACCATATTCAACAGTCGATACTAAGAACCATAATTACTGATTAAGAATATATTATCAAATAATCATATATAGCATTAACCAACCACAACTAAGTAATAGTCATTATGCGCAACAAGGAAATTGGGACACCAAATTGATATAACAGTTAAACAAAGATAATTATTACTGGTTGGGTATAACAATATCATGAAGAACCCATAATAATTAATAGGCCAGCAATCAAATCAGTGATTTATATATAGTGTTACCTTATAGAAAAGCTCAAATCAAATTGCAATCGTACTGGAATTCAAATGAGGGCAGAAGCCAATCAGCAGTACGTCCATGAGCTAAAAGCTTCAAATTAAGCTTAAACAGAAACAACATACTTTCATGATTAGGACGGGGTGGTAGTAAAAAGATTAGAGATAAGAAGAACAATGAAAACAGAAATAGGCAACGGAGGGGTTAGTAGAGAAGAAGGGAAGTCATACAGAGAGGAGGAAGAAGACGTATAAAAGAAAGGTTACAAGAGGCATAGAAGAAGATGAATAAGAGTGAATAAAAGAAAATCCGTGAAAGAAGGCAAGGAGCAACAGAAGAAGGGGGGAATGAAGAACCGTAGATGGGAGAAATAGAAAAAGGGGAGGAGTAAACGAAGAGAACTGGAGCAAAAAAACAGGAGTAGCAGAAGAAGGGGAGAACGAGAGTAGAAGAAAAAGAGGAGCACAAGAAGAGAAGCCGAAGAAGAGGAATCGGTGGTACCTGTAGCTGTAGGGAGGATGCACCTACGGCGGTTGCTGCTGCAAAAAGGGGACGCGGAAGCGGAAGGTTTGACGGGAGCTTCCAGAGCCAGCTTTGGTTGCGGCGGCTCGGCGGCGGTGGCAGCTCATTATCGGCGGCGGCGGCCTGGAGCTCTTTGCCAGGGCTTCTCTTCTTCTCCTTCGCTAGGGCAGCAAGCAACGCGGCTCTGGGTGAGGAGTCGGGAGTATCGGGGGGAGGGGGAGGGGTATCGGGGTTTATTTTCCCCTGGAGGACCGCGGGTCAGGCAGCGGTAAGTTAAAAAACCTCCCTAGAAACAACCAACCGGAAACTGGAAACCGGACCGGTTCGCCGGTTTTAGAGTGGTTATTGCTTATTTTCGGGTCTGGGGCTGGACCGAACCGCTAGGGTGACTGGTTCCCGGTCCAACCGGTTGAACCGGCCGGTTCGGTTCGGTTCGGTTCGGTTCGGTTCTGACAACTATGGTTTGTCCCCATCTGAGTTCTTGACATTAGAGGTAATTTCTTCATCAGTAACTTCCATGACTAATTTCTGTATTTGCTGCTGAGTAAGCTTAGAAATGTTCGCGAAAGAAGGCATAGCTCCAGACTTATGACCTTCTATTGAAAAGTTTTTCATAGTGGTTGACAAAATGTTCTTCTGTTACTTCTTCATCAGTGATCATTTCGTTCTCCAGCTCCAAGCATTTGATGAGGTTTCTGCTCCTTCTCGTTTTCAGTGAGGCATAGTAGAAATGGGTGTCCCTATCCCCATTTTTTAGCCAGAAGACTCGGGATTTTTGTCTGATCATTGACTCTTCAATGTTTCTTGCATTAACTGCTTCCCCAGTTTTGTTTTTGACAATTTCCCATAGCAAAGGATCATGTGGATCAAGATCAGCAGTCACTTGAGGTTGGAGTGCCTCCTTTTCTTTGTTCTTTGTTAAATCAGTGAGGTCACCAGCTTGCTCCCAGTTCTATATCTGGATGGCGCGCTCTGTGAGCTTCAGTTTTTGGCATACTCAATATAGGGGGCAGCCACTGATGGGTGTATTGCATGCCTCCTTTACAGCTTCATGGCAACCTGGCAGGGAGGTCCAGACATTGAAGAACTGGAATGGATAATTCTTATTCACTTTCCCATCATCAAGATGAAGAATGAGCATGAAGTGGTAACTGTGAATGGTGGGAAGACATTGTAGCCATTGCTTTGGGAATGCAATAAGGACCAAATGCCCTATCAATTTTGCTACGAGTATTGTTGTGACCCACTCACCCACTTGTTGGTTGTTCCAAGTATAGTAAGGTCCCTTTGCTGGTAGTTCAATAAGATCAACCTCCTTTACTGCCCCATTAAAGTCCTACCATGGAACCTCACAGATGGAGAGGAACACCCCAATCTCTATGTTGCAGCTCTTATTGCATTAAAATCTCAGATTATCACCCACGGACCTTTGGTGGTTTTGCTGATATCAACAAGGTCTTGCCACAGCTCACACCTTTTCTTGTCTTTGTTCATTGCATATACAGCAGTGATCTCCAACTTACTAGTGCCATCATCCAGCACGAAGTGAGTCAGCTGGTTGCAAGGAAGAAAATGTCCGATTTCGATGCCGTTTCGGTGGCCACAGAAACACAAATTTCGACAAATTTTGATAGAAATTTCGATAAATGCGTTCTTGGCATTTCGACGGCAAAATAAACAAATTAATTTATGAAATTTTACCAGAATGATCTACTAGTGTAGATCTACTCAAATATGTGATAATATTTCATATTGGATATGTAGGGGTGGGGTCTCATCATTTTTTAGTGAATGACCCTGAACTGTTTCGATGGGCATTTCGATGGGGATCTTTGATGTTAATTTTCAATGGTGAAATCAATGAATTAAGTCATTATAATTTGCAAGCACAATATATGGACAACAAAACTGAGCAAAAAAAAATGCTCTAGGTAGTACATAGTATATGAAAACGTAGAAAAAAAATCGATGATCTGCCTGTTTCAAGAGTTTCGTCAGTCAATTTCGATGTTCGATTGCCACAGAAACAGAAATTTCGACTGAAATTTTGACAATTTCGTCAAAATTTTGAACATTGGCTGGTTGGATTGCCTAATAAGTGTGATCTTGAAGGACGGGTTGTCCCAAAGGGCAAGTATTATGACCTTGCCACATGATTGAGAGTTGTCAAGCCAGTTTGAATTTGGCCAAATATGTTGACTAGCTCTGTACATCTTCTTTCTTCGAATTTTGACTTCTACGAGAAGGGTCAGTCAACTTGCGCTCTTTTGATTTCAGCTTGGATGATATCCTACTTACCCCAACCAGTAAGCCCCCCGACATTCCAAGCCAAGATATTTGGGTTGTCAGTCATCCCCCCCCAGTCGCGTTGGCTTGCCGCCCGGCTGAGCAGTCGAGGGCGTGTGTTGGGGATGGGCATGTGAATCATGAGTCATTACTGAAAGGGCAGAACATGTTCGTTGAGCTTTGATTGTCATCCTATGCGTTCTTCTGGCTTCGAATCTTCCATTCTCAAACTCTTAGTTGGCAGGACATGTTCATTGAGCTTTGATCAAGACTATTTTTTGCAAAATGTAAACCATTGATCTTCACTGCCATACTATAACTAGGCTACATACGAATTTTGAGCCCATTTGGATGAGTGTAAGTCACTCATCCGGGGGCAACAAAATCGACGCGCGAAACTAATTTGAAATGCATAATTTTTGCGGTCTTTATAACATGGCCTATGACTGTCCAAATGGGCTCAAATTTTGTATATGAGCTATTCACAAGATGTTTAAGAAGATCAACGGATTAGATTTTTAAAAAATATATTGCATCATGAAAAACTACTTGAGTGTATTCTGCTTCTAATATATATATATATATATATATATATATATATATATATATATATATATATATATATATATATATGCAAAAGAATTGTGTGCCTGAGCATATGTATCTTATATGTACCCATCTTCATTTATGATGGTATCACAACTCTATAATACAATCTAACCTTATGGATGTGATGTATATCTCTTAGATAACATGTGTATCAAAAATCACCTCAATCTGACATTCCCAAATCATCTAATGAAGGAAGATGTATACTTTCTAATCAACGGTAAGTTGCAGAAATTGCACAAATCGCTGGATGAAATATTGATATATCTCATAATACATATGAGATATTGTTTTGATTTTTGAAACACATCCAATCTAAAGTATGTTGATTCGATTCATATGGTTGGATTTAGTTAACGGGTTTCATATGTCATTTTAATGGCCGATACACATAACTTACGTGTACTGGCCGGTACACACTTTCTAACCTAACACACACACACACACAGAGGCCTATGGGATACATGTGTGAAATTTCATAGCTTAATTCATTCATTGTGTTGTCCAAGCAGCCAGGAAATGATAAGTCAAATTCAATCGTTATACCGTGAAATATCCAGATAAAGGCTAGCAAACTGTTAGTGGTAACTGGTAATAGACACCTTTCTTGACTGGAGCAGCAATCGTGATGGTGACTAGGCAAGGTAGAAAAGATATTGGCAAGATGGTTTAGGGTGGACATGACAATGTGCAGCATAATTGCGGGTCAAGATTGGTACTCAGTAGCAAGGGTGTGGATAGTTCAAGCTGAAATGCAGAACAATAAAATTCCAAAGTTTGTCCAGCAACTTAGAAAATTAATTAATGCAAGTTGTGTACAAGGTACAAGCGCTTAATTGTGGATCTAACACTTGGTACAATATTACTATGAAGCAAAATTACAGATAAACCCTTGGATGACCCATACCCAGTTGCCAACAACGGAGCTAATCTAATTGTATCTCTACCAGATAACCACTTGAAATATACATTCAACTTTTGAGGTAATGTTCCATCAACAAATTCAGAGGAAATCGGCATAGTGATGAAATAAATCCAACGGTTTAGAGGCATACTTTGTGGGAAGAGCATTAGTATACTGTGTGTCTGCAATAAAGTTCTGATACAAAGCCCACGGCCCACATCCCAAAAAGAAGAACCAAAAAAAGTGTTGTTTCTATCATGAGGGTAGGGAGGAAATTCCTATAAAAAAAAGAATGTGTATATATTGGCAAATCTAGCCACTTCATCGTCTAGTATTCACAGAGCTGTTTCTATAAGCAACAGCAGAAGATTAACTCTGATATTTAAAACAACCACCACAAACATATTGTCAGTGACATCTTTTGACATTTAAGAACAAAAGATTGTGTATGATAGATCTGCAATGTAGACGGTTTTGAAATCATCAAACTGGTCTCTGAAGCGATCTTGAAATGAAAAAAGGAGAAGTGACAGTAAGCATTATCTTATTATTTGAGAGTTTTAGATATCAGTTTTTTCAAAAGGTGTCAACAATTATATAAGAAGTTAAATGAAAACAAATAAATAAATGCAAGAAGTTACTCAAATTACAATAAATAAAACATAAGTATATGTTAAATAAGATACCATGTACAAAGTTAAGAATTGGCAGAAACTACGCACCTTGTAGGCTTTATTGACGACAGAACATGAGCTTTGCATTTTACCAAATGCACGTGTTACTGCTAATTTTACTGTTGATGGTGCTTCAGAATGAATGATATCAACCAAAATACTGAGAATAATACAAGGGAAATCTTTTGTCAGCATAGAGATATTGCCAGCTGCAAATAATGACGCTGTCACCTGTAAGGGTACATATACAGAGTATAGACATCAAGTTAAAATTTCATAGTCATGAACCAAAGAATATTATGAAGTTAAAGAAGCAAAGAAGGTTAGATCTTCAGAATATCCTAATGCCAAAAAACTGTTAGTTTGTGAATGAAAGCCTCAAGGAGTAAAAGAAGTTACATTAACACCAAAACAATCAAATAAAATCACCAAAGAAGAGGAATTGCATTTCAATGATCTTGTATGCACACACTCTATAGCTGTAACACGCAGTCATTCTCGAATAAAAGAATGTTAAAGATTTGAAGTGTTTTAACAGAGGGAGGTAGCACTGCTGATAGATCCACAACTTTATATCAGCAATTAGCAAAAGGGTGGCACATATTTTATTCTCCACTTGGATATTGAATAATTATAAGGCATCTATAGTACGGAGAAGTGTTTTAAATTCCCATATGGATCAGGCAATACGGGCTCAAAAGACAAACCCACCTGTGGCCCCAAGAAAGTGCCTTCCAATTATATATTGCAACAAAGCCATTAAAAGTAAGCTTAATAAACACTACTACACAAAATATTACAAATCCAATTTTGAGATTGATATTAGAATGTTCATATAGCTTATAATTCAAGTTTTCAACTTGAGGTCTTATCAAATTATGTGTCCTGCTAGCTGAATGAATGCAAGTTCTAATTAATCATACACACTAATGCTATGACAAATACTTCATTTTTCAATTTAAAGTTTGATTAGAAAAAGAAGGATCAAGGAAGTATAAAAAGGTAAACTCAGAGTAGGTAAATGACCATTTTACTAGATACTGCATCAGACACCACCTTGTTCCTGTCCAGATACCAGAAAGAAAGTTGTACGTGCAGCCTCCCTGGCAGTACCAGAAGTTATACATATGCAGCATCCCTGGTAGTACCTTGAAACAGGGAGAAGGAACATGAGAACCTTCTATTGTTCTTTTTGTTTCATATTCATAGTTGTCGCATCAAATCAGCCCAGAAGCAAGACAGGCATGCATTTCACTCACGCCGGAGAAGGATCACCATCACTATTGTGTCCTTTTTATTTTTTGATAAAATAGATTTGTGTCCTGGATTTCAGGTAGTGTAAAATTGGCAAAAAAACTGCAGGTATAGAAGGGTGCCTTCCATAAGGAGTATATGAAGCCGAATGTCCAAGCAATCTCATTAGCATTTCTGAGAAATGACCCACAGATGCAATAATAACCCAGAGGAAAAAGGTGAATGATGACATTTGAGGTTGCGGATTTCTATAGAATACTCTTCAAAAATAAACTGAACCATCATCCGCAAGACTGCCATGTATCCATAGCCTATATGGATTGCATTCTTGTTAATGCAGCAAGGTTAAGCGCATGGAGGTTGTTTAGGCTACTTTCCATATATGTATTATATAGAATGAGTAGTTTTCCTGTTTATATACATTAGTATATATATTTTCCTGGCTTTATTTTTATTTTTTTATTGTGTTATGTTATGGACCTTTGTCTATTAGCCCATTAGTCCTTTTCCTTATTCTAGAATATTCTTGTTTCTAGATCTTTCTTACTCTCTCCTATATAAGAGAGTCTCCTGTACTTGTTTCACCAATCTAATGCAAACGATCTTTGTATTTTAGATGGTATCAGAGCGGGCTGATCCTCCTTAAACCCCAACCCTAACCTATGCCCACATAAACCCTAGCCGCCACCCCTCTTCCCCTCTCTCTTCGCCACCAACCGCTGCCCCCCCACCCACCACCCTCCCCACCTCCAGCCAACAGCCCCTGCTGATGTCCCACTCCTCCGGCTAGCCACCACCTTCTCCACTCAGTCCTCTTCCACCTCCTCTTCTTCCTTCCCTCCTTTCCCCACCATTTCTCCCTCCTGCTAGCCTCCACCACCACTCGTTTCCTTTCCTGCCAATCTCCGAAAGTCTCCGGTAACTTTCCAGTTATCGCACGTTGAAGGCGTAACCGGATCTTGCTCTGTCTCTGCCTACGCCTCATGATGGAATAAGGTTTTCCTCCATGTTGGCGTAGGTTTCCTATATCTACTGCTGCCCCGGCGCGGGTTTCTGGGATTTGATGCATCAGATCTCCTTTTGCTATCTTATGCCCGTGTACGGGTATTTTTAGACCTGCCCCTGTAATTGGGTTTCTACTGCTTTCATTTGCTATGTGCCTACTGCTGCTGCGAGCCTACTGCTCTGTCTACTGACTGCTACGTGTCTACTGCTGCTACGTGCCTACAGATATGTCTGCTGACTGTTATGTGATTCTTGCTCCGGCCTACTACTACTATTTGTTGTGTCGTCCTGTATTTCGTGACCTCCCATGGCGTCATCCGATCCGCTTCGCAATCTCTGTGTGACGACTACCAAATTGGACGGCTCCAACTATCACACCTGGGCAGCCTCATTTGAAGTGTATGTCAAAGCTCGGGGGGGGGGGGGGGGGTTATTCCCATCTGACTACTACCAGGCCAGCGGAACCGACTACTACTACTGACGACAAAACTAAACAGGCGTATGACCTGTGGTCTAAGGACGACTCTGGGGTTATGACCTGGATGGTCAACAGTGATGAACCCAAAATCAGCCAATCCCTTATGCGCCTACGCACGGCTAAGGATATGTGGGATCAACTCTCCTACGTCTATTCTCATCAACAGAATCCCAAGAAGGTGTTTGATATTTTCAAACACCTGGCCAAGAAGGAGTATTCTACCTCAGATGCCATTGAAGATTACTACAATCAATGTTGAGCAATGAGTTTGAGGTGTATCATCCCTATCCTCAGATATTAAGGAAGCACAAAGACAACGGAATGAACTACAACTCATTCAATTCCTTGCTGGCCTACCATCCTCCTTTGCGGGTGTTGTAGATCAGATTCTCTCCAGTGATTTGTTGCCCACCTTACGTGATGTTCTGAAACGCGTGGAGCGTTTGCCTTCTGTATCTCGGGCGACACCTGAAGTTTCTGACAATGTTGCTCTAGCTGTCCGATCTAGAGATTCTTTCCATGGACGTGGCCGTCGTCGTGGCCGTGGTCGAGGCCGCTCTACTCCAGGTGTTGGTCGTGGTTCGTACTCCTCAGGCGCTGACTCCTCTACTAAACCACGTTTCTACAATTTTTGCAAGCGCACCAATCATACTGAAGATCGTTGTTGGATCAAGCACGAAAAACCTGCATGGGCAAATCAGGTTTCTTCAGACCAACCTGACACCTCTTCCTCTACGTCCACTCCACCATCTGTTGATTGGATTAGATCTGAAGTTGAGAAGTTACTCCAAGCTCGCCTGGCCTCTTCTGCTGAGATCTCCACTACTGGTGGTTCTGCTCTTCTCACACAATCTGCTCCACTTGCACAGTCTGGTAAAAATGAATGGGTTATTGACTCGGGTGCCACCTCTCATATTACTGGCAACCGATCTTTATTTTCTATCTTGCATAAAACTACTGCCATTCCATCTGTCACCCTAGCCGATGGTTCTCAAACATCTATTTCCGGAATAGGGAATATCTATATTGATGGTTGTCTTATGTTGAACTCGGCACTCTTTGTTCCTAAATTTCCTATCAACCTGTTATCTGTGAGTAGAACTGTTAAGAGCTTACAATGCTCAATTACCTTTGACCCGGATGGTGTTATTTTTCAGGATTTGCGCACGAGGATGAAGATTGGTTCAGGCCATGAGGGACCAGATGGGCTCTACTATTTGGATGCACCGAAGACGACGGTTTACCTGACTACATCTGGACCGACATTCAGTGGCATTACCGCTTGGGGCACCCTTCACTGGCAAAATTGAAGCATTTGTTACCTGATATTTCTGAGTCAATTTTTCATTGTGAAACATGTCAGTTAGGGAAACAAACCCGGTCTACTTTTACTAAGAAAAATTGTATTAGCTCAAAAGCATCATTTAATATTGTGCATGCTGATATTTGGGGACCATGCTCTGTTGCTAGTATTTCTGGATATCGATACTTTTGAGTTTTATTGACGACTTTTCTAGAACCACCTGGTTGTTTTTATTAAAAGACAGATCTCATATTCTTGACACTATTACCACTTTCTTTGCTGAGATACATTCCCAGTTTGGTAAACCCATTAAAATCTTTCGAACTGATGATGCCCTTGAATTCATGCAAAGGTCAGTAAATCTGTTTTGCAACAAAATGGGTACTATTCACCAAACCTCTTGTGCTTATACACCTCAACAGAATGGCATTGCTGAACGCAAGAATCGACACCTCCTTGAGGTTGCGCGTACACTTCTCTTTCACTATCATGTTCCTCACGGTTTCTGGCCAGAAGCTGTTTCAACTGCTTGTTATCTTATTAACCGCATGCCATCCTCTGTTCTTGGCAATCAAGTGCCTTTTCAGATTTTATACCTGGATGCTCCTCTGTTCACCGTACCTCTAGGAAGCACGGACACTTCCCGGAGGCTGTCGTGTCCGTGTCCGAGACGTGTCCAACCCGGACACGCCTTGGACACGTGGACACGCGGCGGACACTCCTCTAACGTGTCCAGTTTCATATTTTTTTATTTGCAAGCTGGACACGGCGTGGAGCCGTGGACACATCTAGAATGCTTAATGGACACGGCCAGCCCAACCCACATAAGATCTAACTAAAAAGAAAAGAGAAAATATCCCAACCCCGTAGACTCCTCAACCAAACCCCAACTCCTCACCAAAACCTTCATGCCTTCCCTTGAGAGGTGACCAAGAAGCCTCACCCTCTAATTGTTGTTGTTCCCATAAAGAACATATGAAATCGCTTCTAGCAGCAGTTGCTGCAAGTAGCAGCTAGGTCCTGAAGTCACCATAATGAGATGGAGCTGCTACTAGCAGCCTTTGCATCAGTAACCACTAGGAGCTAAAGCCACCATAAGCAGTTGCCTTTTGTGAGCCATTTGCAGCAGGAGTTGCCAACACCTAGAGCAGCCACTGAAAGCAACTTCCTTCCCTTTCTAGGAACTCCTTCCCTCTTCTTCCTCTTCATTTTAATGTATCATTTTGTATGCTAAATTTTATAGCATCAGCATAGTGGGTTTGCATACAAATGTGAATATAAAGTGGATATCATGGTGATCGTTGTTTCTGCTTGATGTTAAGAATTATGGAGCTTGTTGTGTTTACAAATAAATTATATACATATATGTCTTTAGCTGTATATATTTATATAAATATATGTATGTATATTTATATGTATATTTATATGTATATATATATATTGTCGTGTCCAACGCCGTGTCTGAGTCCTACATTTCTGAAAATTGTCGTGTCCCGTGTCCGTGTCCGTGTCCGTGTCCGTGTCCGTGTCCGTGCTTCTTAGTCGTACCTCCTCGTATTTTCGGGAGTATGTGTTTTGTGAAAAATTTGCGTCTCAACCTTATTAAAATGGATCCTCATGCTACCAAGTGTATTTTCCTAGGGTACTCTCGGACACAAAAAGGGTACCGCTGCTTTGACCCGGTTACTAAGAAAAGGATGGTGTCGGCTGATGTTGTCTTTTTTGAACATATGTCGTTCTACTCCTCTGCTGGATCTGCCTTGACGTCTGATTTACTGACAGAAACACCTTTACCTATGTTTGTTGATAATGCCCTATCAGATAGCACTGTTGCGTCGGCTCCTCCTTTAAAAGTCTACCAGAGAAGACCAAAGGAACCAAATCCCTCTATGGCCCAACCAAGCCTTCCAACCTCGTCAGCAGATCAGCCAACATCTCAGGTTTTTCTGACTTAGACATTCCTATCAGTTTACGCAAAGGCACTCGCTCTTGCACGCAACATCCCATTGGGAATTTTTGCACTACTGCTAATCTGGGAAATACTTTTGCAAATTTCACTTCTACTTTATGTGTTGTTACTATTCCTAAGAATGTTGCTCAAGCTCTCCAACACCCAGCATGGCGTCAAGCCATGGAAATTGAAATGCAGGCCCTCACTGATAGACATACTTGGCATTTGGCTGATGCACCACCTAGCTATTCACAGTCAAATATCAACCAGATGGTACCATTGAACGACTCAAAGCTCGCCTGGTAGCCAACGGCTACACTCAGACATATGGAGTTGACTACTTCGAGACTTTCTCTCCTGTGGCTTGACCGAAATCTGTTCGTATCCTTATCTCTGTGGTTGTAAATTTTGATTGGCCCTTATTTCCACTAGATGTCAGAAATGCATTTCTGTATGGAGATCTGCATGAGGTTTACATGGCGTAGCCTCTCGGTTTTGAGATTCAAGGGGAGGCTTCCAAAGTTTGTCGTCTTCGCAAAGCTATTTATGGCCTTAAGCAAAGTCCCCGAGCCCGGTCTGACATGCTTAGCTCTATTCTTTAGACATTTGACTTTCGCCGCTCTCAATCTGATCACTCAGTGTTTGTTAAGAAAACTACCTCTGGTCTTGTAGTTCTCATTGTCTATGTTGATGACATTATCTTATCTGGAAGCGACTATGCAGGCATTCAGGCTACGAAGACATACTTGGAAAAGCACTTTATTACCAAAGATTTAGGCAAACTAAGGTATATTCTGGGAATTGAAGTCTCTCATTCTTCCTCTAGTCTTTGTTTGTCACAACGCAAATATGTTTTAGATCTCCTATTAGAGACAGGAATGCTTGGGGCTAAGCCTGCTAATACACCTTTGGATCCCAACACTAATTGGGATGACGACACTTCTCCTCCATATCATGATCATCATTAGTATCGCAGAATGGTTGGAAAACTCATCTACCTTACTGTTACTAGGGCTGATATCACTTCCGTTGTTGGTCTCGTCAGTAGATATTTGGATAAGCCCCGTCAATGCCATTGGGATGCGGTCCGCCATATTCTAAAGTATTTGAAAAGTTCTCCTGGCAAAGGTCTTCTGTATAAGAAACATGGCCATTGCAATCTTATTAGATACTCTGATTCTGATTATGCTGGAAGCAAGATAGATCGGAGATCTACATCTGGATACTGCACTTTTGTAGGTGGTAACTGGTAACTTGGCGAAGCAAGAAGCAAACTGTAGTTGCTCGCTCAAGTGCTGAAGCAGAATATCGAGCCATGACTCACACCACCTGTGAACTTTTCTGCGTACGCAGTCTTCTGCGAGATTTTGGTATTTTTGTTGCTCCATCCATACCTATGTGCTGTGACAACAAGGTTGCTATCTTCATTTCCAGCAACCCCACCTTCCACGAACGCACCAAACACATTGAAGTTGATTGCCATTTTGTTCGATAGGCTGTCTTATCTGGTCAGATTTCTACACCTTATACACCAAATTGCGGATCAAGTTGCAGATATTTTCACCAAAATTCTTCTAAAGACTAGATTCACTACGCTTATAGTCAAGCTGGGCATGATTGACATCTACGCCCCAGCTTAAGGGGGAGTATTAGTATATATATTTTCCTGGCTTTATTTTTATTTTGTTATTGTGCTATGTTATGGGCCTTTGTCTATTAGCCCACTAGTCCTTTTCCTTATTCTAGAATATTCTTGTTTCTAGATCTTTCTTACTCTCTCCTATATAAAAGAGTCTCCTATACTTGTTTCACCAATCTAATGCACACCATCTTTGTATTTTAGAATATGACATATATTTGTGGTTATATACGTAAATACATCGTCATCATCTAAGCCTCAGTCCCAGTCATGTTGGTGTCGGCTACATGGATCTTTTGTTTCTATTCAGCTCTATCATGGGTTATATTCTGATCAAGATGTGAAGATCTAAAATCTCTTTTAATATACGTAAATCCATATATAAATTAAATACATCCGCATTATAAGCCCTAGGCCCATAATCGTATCTGGAATCCGCACATACGATTTGAAGTCACATCATCATCATCTAAGCCTCAATCCCAACCAGTTGGGGTAAAATGATATTTGTTGGATTCTAATCACATTTTCAAATATTGGATATCAGATTTAGACTAGATATTGGATATTGTTGTTCAAAATTCAACAATTATAAACATATATCATTTATATATATAAATATTCTATCATATATGACTAATATAACATTTATACCTATAGAGAGTCGAGAGTTAATTTAGTTAATTAAGTAATTTGTGTCTAATTGTATACGGGTCCAAGTGTGTCTTGGCTCATTAGGATTTCGTCTAAAGTTTGTCTGCTTCCCCCTTCTCCTATATAAAGGAGGGGGATTCCTCTTATCAAATATATCGCATAGCCTTCTTTTACTCTATAACATGGTATCAGAGCAGTGATCCGACCCTAAACCTAGAGGAGATAAAAACTTTTTCTTCTGCCTTGAGGCAGCAGTCGTCCTTCCTGGCTTGGCCGCCCGTCGGGCAACCTCTTGGCTGGCGTTGCCATCCCCCTTGTCCCTACCAACATCCAATCCTTATCCATCGTCGACCAGCCCATGTCCACCACACGACCAACTCCTCATTAAGACCTCCGACTCCTAGGCGGGCCTGACGCCTATTGTTCCCCAGTGATGCCCCTTCACCTCCCTGTACGCCCAAGCAAACTACACCCTTCCCTTTCCTTTTCTCTTACACAAATCCCAATACAATCGTAGGCTGGTTAATCCTGATAGATCTGATCGCTATAAATCTTGACTTGGCAAGCAAGTCATGTATCCATGACAGAGCTCTTTGGAATTAGATTGAATATCTTTCTCAGACTACACCAGCCCAATCATGGACGATGTAGAAAAGTCCTCTTTCTCTCCGCTTGTGCGCCTTTCTTTTCTCTATTCTTTGGGACCATACCAATATCTCTCTTCACCAAATAAAAACCAGAGTAAAAGTGAATCGTCGTTCCTTGCACTACAGTGGGGTCAAGCTGTTTGAACATATCCTTCGTCTTGGGCATCCTGTCGGAAGTGACCCCAAGGATCATGCACTACTACGATTCACGGTCTCCAACTTAGTTAGCTTCTGGACAAATCAAGGTCAAGTAGTCACGACTTGTGGAGTTGGATTGTACCCACCGTGGAGTTGTACAAGAACAGTCAGAACCAAGACCAGGTTGCCTCACGAATTTCCAAATGGATTGTACCCACCGTGGAGTTGTACATCAACATTCAGAACCAGGATCAGGTTGCCTCACTAATTTCTGAAATGTTTGTTGGTTGTGACTGAAGAAAAAATCTAGAGATAAGATTCACGACCCACACGATCTATTCTGCTCTGCTGCTACGCTGAACCGCCAAAGTTCTCATCATTTGTACGGCTTGTAACCTACTATTTTACCGACGAAAATGGCGAGATAGACAACAGCTTCGAAAGTGGTTCCTTCAAGCTACCTCACGCCAAGGCGTCTTTCCTCTACTTGGCATACTCGCCGTCTGCTTCGGCAGGACTCCGTTCTTCTTTGCCCCTACAATTTTCAATTGGCAAAGCGTCTCTGTGTGAGGGGGAGACAACAATAGAAAAGGCAAATTTTTCGTGACTCGTTAGTGCAAATTTGGATGGATTTTATCCGTCGTGGTAATAATCGCTATGAAGATTTGTGCCTGATTTTTCTTTGAAGATTTTTATGCACCCTTTTTTTGGGGGGGCTCAGCCCCTACAAGGGATGGCCTCCCCTCGACCCCCGCCCGCTAAGGGGCAGTAGGAACCCCTAATTGTGGTGGGCAGGGGGGTGCCCCCCAAACTCCCCGGCAATGCTACATTTTAATTTTCTAGGGCTTTTCTTTACCATTGACCACCCCAACCACTCTTGGTTCCTTTCGTGGTTGGTGTGGGGGAAAAATAAAAGAGAAATGAGATGGAGGAAAGGAAAATTATATTTGCTCTATATTTTTTGTGGATCTTTATGCATTTTTTGAAGAATTTGTGGACTTCTACTATTGATTTTTACTGCTATATGGTTCTTTGAATACTTACTATCTGGAATAGTTGAAAATTTCCATGAAATTGTCAAAATTTCCACAATTATTTCCATACCGATGGTCATCGGACATCAAAATGCACTGTCGAAATGTATTGTCTATCGAAATTTTTCTTTCTTTTTAATGTACTTTGGATTTTCTAGAGCATTTTTTTTGCATAGTTTTGTATCTTTAAGTTTATACATTGTGCTTGCAAATTATAATGACTTAATTCATTGATTTCGCCATTGAAAAATGACATCAAAATTCTCCATCAAAATCCCCATCGAAACAGTTCAGGGTCCTTCACTCACACATGAGGAGACCCCCACCCCCACATATCCAGTATGAAATATTATTGCATATTTGAGTAGATCTACACTAGTAGATAATTCTAGTAAAATTTCATAAATTAATTCGTTGATTTTGCCGTCGAAACGTTAGGAACGCATTTGTCAAAATTTCCATCGAAATTTTGGTAAGTTTCTATTTCTGTAGCCAGCAAAACGGCATTGAAATCGGACATTTTCTTCCTTGCTATCTGGAGCTTCATTTCTACTACTTGCTTATTTCAGCTGATGGTCTTCTATCCGGCTACGTCGACTTTCTGCTTTTTGTCTGTGTTGTATTTGCACGTTGACATTGTCCATGCCTTGTGCATGTTGATTGTTTACTTGTTCGTGCTTTTTTGCACGTTGACTCATACTTGTTGAGTCGGCCGACTAGTCGGCTAGTCGCTGGAGGGGGGTCCGACTAGCCTAGCGCCCAAATTTGGACCTCAGTTTGGCGTCCGCCCAGGCCGACTGGTCGGCTCGTCAGCCGACTAGTCCGACTGGTCGGCCCAAACCAAGCCTGGGCGGCCGCTTAGTTAGGCCAGAGCCAAGAATAATAAGTTTTTTTTTGCTATTCTAATCCCCCCACCCCTTATCTCGTGCAATAATTTGATGTGAACATCAATTTCATTGACAATACACTAGTTCAATTAATTTAGTTACAACAATTCAACAAGCACTAAAAGTCTAAATTCAATAATGGTATATCACTTTTCTCTATCTAATTATATTTGTTTAATTTGAATACATCGAATAGTCTCCATTCAAAAATTTTGAGGTGTTTTATGACATTATTTACCAAATCTAGGTTATTATATGCTTGGATACATGCTTACATTATTGGATCTATATGATTATTATATATAACTATATGTAGATGATCAATATTATGTAAATATCATACCTACGACTGGGCGACCGACTAGTCGATTGGTCGACGACTAGTCGGCTGGTCGCCCAAGCTGGAAAGGTGATCGACTGGCCGCCTTGACAAGTATGCGTTGACTACTACTACTGTGAACCAACACTCTCTAGAATTTTCTACTGTGAACCAGCACTCTCTGGAGTCTAGACTTGTGAACCAGCACCCTCTGGACTTTTGTATTGTGAACCATCACTCTCTGGACAACGACGATAGCGATTGTGATGTAGACTCTGACGCCTTCTTGTTGTTGTTTACTACTACTCCAGATGCCACATCTTTTTTATCAAGAAACTTCTACTACCTATTTGCGACTTGCACCTACGACTTGCAACGTGCTTCAGATTCAGATTGGGCATGTTTGCATACATGCTTTGTGTTATCTACTTGAGAGGGAGTATTTGAGGGATGAGTGTTTTATTGTAATCTTGAGGTGGAGAAATTCTTGTAAGGGCTTGACTTATCTTTATTTCTGCTTCTTTTTTTTAGTCTATCTCTCTATTTCCAAGCTGACTTGGGATTATCCCAAGTTTCAACTTGAGGGGGTGTATTAGAGAGTCTGGTTAATTTAGTTAATTGAGTAATTTGTGTCTAATTGTATAGGGGCCCAAGTGTGTCTTGGCCCATTAGGGTTAGTCTAAAGTTTGTACGCTTCCCCACTCTCCTATATAAAGGAGGGGGATTCCTCCTATCAAATATACAATACCTAAAAGTAACAGCAATCATCCACCATAAACATCAAATTAATAAAAACGTACATTATAACCATAATAGGCAGAGATGCCCACAAAAAGGACACATGGCAATAAAGCGCAGCCAAGGTGCACTCCTTTGGACGCCTTGATGTCTAGGAAGACTGCACATCCACCTCAAAAAGTATGCAGAATTGTCTCCCTATCCAAGTGATCTATCTTAGCCAACACACTAATAGGATTGCCCCAGACTAGGAAAATATTTTTAGCATCGAGGACAATAATAAAAACGCAGCCCCTCTCCTATATTAAGCATGTAATATTCACATAGGAGAAAGATACAAATGCATTCAGCCACTGTTTAACAAGTTGGTCTATGTGGCCACAGGAGTAGTTCGCTCAAGGGCTTGTTGCGCTTGCATATCTGCAAATGTGACCCAATATGAGGCATTAATACCATGCAAGAATATGTGGCCATTTTTGTGATGGAACATTAGAACATGCATTTGCATCAAATAGCTGGTATTTACAATTTATTTGTAACTAATGAATATATATGATTCATCAGAATGATAGTTGAATGTGTTTCAATATTTAGTCCCGACAACTTTCATTGTTCATTTTGTATTTGTTTGAACATGTTATGATTTTGAATCTTGTTTATATAGTGAGCTTGTGCTGATAGTTTCACAATTTCATGTATATCTAATTTTTGGGATTTATGTTCAATCTACACTTCGAGATATTTTGATGTTTTAAAGATTTGTCTAGTTCTTTTTCGCCCCTCAAGAGCGTGTTCGTGTCATTATATTCTGACCTACTCCATGGTGTTCCTTTAGCACTTTGTTATACCATAAAGTCACATAAAGAATCTATATGTTTGTTTCTTCACGCATTCTCAAATATAAAGATTGTAGAATATTAGATGCCCAAGAACTTGACATTGGTTTTATTCTTTTTATTATGTTTCAATACAATGCTCCAAAAGTCAGTACAAATTTGTTTAGCATTTTGCTATCATGGCAAATATGAAAAAAAAAGTAGAAAATTCAAGCAAAAATGGTTAAAGTCTGTTAGGCTCATTTGAGACAAATGTCACAGCTATAGACTCTATCTATATTGGTTTAGCTTTTGGTTGTGGCCAGTTTATTGATGAGTACAAGTCCTAACTATAGTTTAAAATGTCTGATTTTGACGTCGTTTTCGATGGTTTGAAAGCAGACATTTATTGAAATTTCAACAAATCGGTTGTTATCAACACATTGGTTTTGACACACGATTTTGACGACCAAATAAAAGGAATCAAATCACAGATTTAAACATGATAATCTACAAACATAATTACACCTAATTATGCAGTAATATTATATATTGGTATTGGGTGGGGATCCTACATGTGTGAGTGAAAAGATATAAATATCTTTTATTCTTTTAATGGGGATTTTAACTATGCAATCCATACACATATATATTCTTATGCACTGACACGTTATATTGTATATCTCGTACTCACTTAAATATTACATACTATTCCCATTTTTCTTTTTTTATATTTTTTATTTTTTAAACGAAATTACATTTCAGAAATATGTGCCATAGGTACATGAATTTCTGCATTGACTCCCCGCTGATATGAAATACCATCCGAAATTTCATCATCACGATCAAAATTTTAAACGATGGTCCTCACTTAAAATCCAAACTGAAGCATGACATAATTGGTGAAAGCCTTTCCAAGCTAAAATGGCAATGTACTTAGTTAAATAAACCAAAATCACCATCACCATCACCATCATCTAAGCCTCAAACATTTTGGGGTCAGCTACATGGATCTTTCTTTCTCATTCAGCTCTATTTCAGGCCATATATGAGAGGTAATGAGTCCAAATATCTTCTTATTAGCCCTCTACAAATTAAGTTAGGTCTATCTCTTCTCTTTATAAAAACTTTGTCTGGCTCAATTAAAATTCTTTGAGTCAGTGCATTTGTCAAGTCAAGCTACCTTATACATGTCTAAACCATCTATGATAACCATCTTGTGTGCAGAAGAAAATTAGCAAACCAAAATATAAAGATAACAAGCGAAGTACCGGTGTTATAAGAACCGAACTGGCCCGTGTGGCCGATTTGATTCTCTTACAAACCCGGAAAATTACCTCAAACCGGTTGGGCCGTTTGAACCGGTGAACCAATCCCAATTTTCTCCAACCGACTAGTTCTTGATCGTGTGCATGTCTGGACCCCGGACCCAATTTTGTGTTTATTCCCTCTAGCTCCTTCCATGCTCTCATCCCCCTTTGTTCTTCCACTATAATTTGGTATATAAAATGTAGTGTTTGATTATATTATTGTCATTTTAATTGCTACTTTCTGATAGTCCCTTTGATATGCTTATAGTTCCTACATTTTCATATGTTATAGGATTTTTAAAGTAGTATATGATGTCACCGGGAACCGGTCCCACCCCTAGTTGAATCAGTGAAGCAAGAACTGGAAGTGTCACCGCTTCGTTCACCATTTCTGACAACCTCGAACAATACCATGCTAAAAAAGTGCATGTATATGAACCAAGCAGTATTAAACATGTGGCGTGAGCTCACCTCCGACAGATGGGGAGACCTCAAACTGGATAGTATCATATGGCGAGTATGAGCATTATCCTTTGAGAAAGTAGCCCAGCACCCCAAGAGGCGCAAGGACAACACCTTTGCTTCAATATCTCCAGTGTCATAGACCCACTTCACTTTCTTCAACATATCTAAGTAGTTGGGCACCCTCTCCTTAACCAAAATCCCATCATAATTCCTGCCCTTTCTAATAACACATTTCCATTCTGCACCAAAAACCTTCACAATGCTTGCTCTTAGTTGGTTGTCACCTGTTCTGAATGCTTCAGCGAGCCTAAGAAGAATTGCGTTTGCAAATGCTATATCCTCCCCCTGAACCAGCCCGTACATGTTCAATACTTCCAGGGGAATGCCTGGTGGGTGCATACTCCAGAGGAGGAGTCTGGGTCCAATTTGTTCTACGGCCTCAAGTGCCTTCTCTGCAGATAACAAATACCATTAAAACAACACAGTTAAGGCCAACATAAAGGGCACTAACAGCTGATAGTTTCATCGATAAGAATGAGTAATCACGTTTTTAAATAAACAATATAGAAAGCTGGTGTTGGAGAAAGGGGGAAGAGAACTTTGACCGAGACTATAATCTCCTGTATTTTCAACCGCGTTGAGATGGTATATGTATAGAAGCAAGACTAAAGAGGTGTGGAACCTGGGTTTCTTGATCGAAGACCCCTGTCAAGCTCAATGCTCCATTCCATGGCACAAGCAGCTGGGATTTTTTCCATTGCTTTCGAAGCCTTCGACGAAGCGGCAAGCGGAAGGAAAATGACGTGCTACGAGAAACCACCGTCAGAAGACTTCACTGATGAACAGGGGGGCTGCAACTTGTGTACTTGATTTTCGGCACAATTAGAGAACAAGTGTCTGTGCCGTTATAGTTTTATAATGGCTGTGGCGCCGAGTTGGAACACTTCCGCGTTTACGGGGCGCGTCCCCCTTCCTCATGGTGTTGCAGCTGGTTTGTTTGGGAAAGCCTCCTGGAAGCGGCGACCTAAACGCCAGTGAAATTCACCGCTCAGACCAATGCCACTTCTTGCATTTACAGGTAATCAGCAGCGTCTTCTCAAACGGTTCCGTCCTTCCCCTCTCTCTCGCGATCAGTGCTGCGGTTTAGGGCTCGAGCCGGCGGTTTCCCGGATCAGGGGAGAATGTCTGACCGCCGTTTGTGCGCCTTCCTGCTTCCCCTGGAACCATCCAGAGCTTCCCCTTGCTGGCTCGACAGCGCTCGGTGGTCTTAAAGACCGCCGCCTTGATTGCTACCGATGGTATCTAAGGTGACCTCTTCCTTTCGGGAGCAATTGCCTCCACCACCTCAGGCGTGGCGGTTCTCATGGGCAACGGAAGCGACCTTTTTCCTTCTCGTTTGCTTTGGCTGCAGCCCGTCTCACTACTGCCTGTCGTGTGCTCGGCACCTTTCTTCCTGGAAGAGAAAGGAAGGGGAAGCCAGCGAAGGGAGGGAAAAGAGAAATGAACAGAAGTATTATTTGGAATGTTTATAAGAGGAAGGAAAGGGATACGAATATTAAAAAATTGTGTTTATAAAATTTTGTCAGGAAGTGTAATCTTTGTTTAATTAAAACAGGAGATACCTATGAGAAAAAGGCATAGATATACAAAATGTGTAAAGGATGTCACTTATAGCAGTGTGGATATGTTATAATTATTGCCAGAAACATTCTACCCCATGACATCCACTGCACCCCATGACATCCACTGCAGTAGTGCAGTTTTTAAAATAAAAAATAATATACATATTATAAAAAATTGTGGTTAACTGCACCTCATCACATTGCATAAAAAAATTGTGGTATAAATACCAGAATGTAAAAATTATAAAATACTATATTGTTGTAAAAGAATGTATAAAGAACTAACATTGAATGTTGTACTAAGTAAGGAACCAACACTGGCATTCGTCAATATTGAGAACCCCACCTAAATTGTAGATATGGTTATAATACTTCAAACATTTGTATACTAGTAATATTGTGGAACATTTTTGAAAGATCTAGAGGCGGTCAATAGAGTTTTTCATTATTTTAAAGTTAATTTAAAACAGAACTTGTAAAAGAGAATTGAACACAAAAAGGAGACACATGATTTAGAGTGGTTCCACCCTTCAAATCGAAGGATGTCAGTCCACTAACCAATTGTGTCCAATTGGGATTTTGCAAATGATCAATTTTATTACCTCTCAAGGAATTGCAATAAAATACAAGCACTTCATCTCAACCTCTTCTTTACCGGGATGCAGAAGAGAACCCAAGGAGAGAATGACGATCCACCTCCACCACCTTGATGCAGCCTTCACCTCCTTGAAGTAGCGTCAAGCACCTTGGAGCAGCTTTCACTCCCTGAAGTAGCTCCAATCACCTAGGAGTAACCTTCACGCCTTGAAGTATCTCCAATCGCCTAGGAGCAACCTTCACGCCTTGAAGTAGCTCTGAGTAAGCTCCCTTAGACAGCCTCCCGCATTTCGAGTAGTCAAGGAGTAAGATTACATCAACTTGAAGAAGTAGATTGGAAGAAGGAAAGTTACACCAATGTAGTACAACGCTTTGATCCTATATCAAGTGTTAGGCCTCCTAACCACTTAATATGGACGTTGCTAGATGGTGGCTAGGAGATTGTAGCTATAGGATACTAACTAAGAGCTCAAGGAAGAAGATAGCAAGTGTATTTCAGCTATGTTGCTCTCTAGAATGATTGTTCAAGTGTAGCTTGTGTATTTTGGTGTCCTAAGGTCACCTCTATTTATAAGAATGGGTTGTAGGTGACTAGGGTACTTTGGGGAGAAGTCTAGAGGGTTCTAGGATGAGATATAGCCATTAGAGTTGGATAAAATTAGGTGTAAGGGCTAACTTAGTCGAATGTAGAAAGAATAATCCATAATCCAGTTCGGTCGACAAGTTTATCGATCAACCATGTCTCGGTCGAGAATTTCTTTGACCGAGCCTAAGTTGAATGCACATCTATTCCAAAGGCTATCCTCAACTACCAACTACTCAGTCTTACGGTCATATGATTTGAACCGCAGATGTTCGGTCAAAAATGTTTTCGACCAAAAGTGATTTAGAGCACAAATGTGTAAGATTTTGACCGGTGTTCGACTCCTCGACTGAGGTGGTTCTCGGTCGAAAACTTTCTCAGTCGAGAGGTTTTTGGTTGACATTTTTCTCAACCAAAAAATTCCTAAAATGAGTGTGTAAAATTGTGGAAAATCTATCAATTTATTTTTCTATTAAAGGATAATGACTCTAGACTCTAAGGGGGATCCTATCTAAGGGTTCTGGATGGATATGAAAAGTCTATTGCTTGATTTTACATGGCTTCTAGGTACGTGTACATTATACACTTGTACAAGCTATTACAAGTTGTACAAACATGTAAGTATAAGTATTTGGGCATATTAACTTCATTTATTCATTGAGTGTAATCTCCTTGAACCCTGAAATACTCAAGTAGCAAGTTAGATCCACAAGAATTAAATGTTTGTCATCATCAAAATAGAAGATAAGCTAATGTCCAATTTATCCAACAATCTCTCCCTTTTAAAGATGGCAAACATTTCTAAAATATAAGCAAAATGAATTTCATACCTGAGAAGAGCAGATCCTTGAATGGTATGAAAATGTGTGCTAGTATGCTTAGAGAGATATCGAACATGATATCCATCTCGTAAAGCAATTTAGCATCAAAATTATTTTTTCCAAGATAATAAAATTGCAAAACCGTCGTGAAGATCAAGGAATATTTTGCCTTATACTTTACTTCTCCCCCTTTGTCATCTCAAAAAGATAGCCAAATATTAAAATAACTCCCCCTTAATGTGTTACTTCCCCTTAATAAAATACCCATTTTTTAAAGTAGAAAAGAAAAGCAAAGTAAATGTCCAATGAAGGCCACAATGTCAAAATGCACGCTAGAGACCAAGAATATAATCAAGAATCTTGGGCAAATATATCAAAGAAAACATCTTCTAGCAGAGTAATAAGTAACTTCCTTCTAATATAGCAAAATTGATAAAAAAAAATAGTTTGGTAAAAATATTAGCCAATTGTTCCTCGGTATCAACAAAATGAAGAGAGATGTTATTCTTGGCAATGTGATCTCTCTAAAAGTGATGTCTAATCTCAATTTGTTTGGCATGGCTGTGTAGAACAGGATTATGAGCCAAGTTTATTGCACTAGTATTATCGCAGAAAATCAGTGTAGAAGAAAGTATAAAACCATAATCATTCAAGACTTGTTGCGTATAAAGCACTTGAGCACAACATGATCCTGCAACGATGTATTCAGCTTCAGTGGTATATAAAGCAACCATATTTTATTTCTTACTAAACCAAGAAACTAAGGCTCTTCCTATCAAGAAACAACCACCACTTGTGCTCTTTCGATCAAGATGATAACCAGCATAATTGCATCGGTGTAAGCTTTCAAATCCAACAATTATCCCTTGGGATACCATGATCCAAAATTTATAGTGCCGACAAGAAATCTCAAAATTCTTTTGATGGCTTGAAATGAGAATGCATAAGATTCGAATGAAATCTAGTGCAAAGTCCAATGGCAAATATAATATTCGGTCTAGATGCGGTCAAGTACAGCAAGCTACCAATCATGGGTCTATATAAGGAATCATCAATGGGTTTGCCATCTTCATCCTTGTCAATTTTAGCGGAAGTATCTATAGGAGTAATAGCATGTTTGCAATTTTCCATGTTAAACCATTTTAAGAGTTCCTTAGTGTATTTCTCTTGGCTGATAAAAATTCCAACAAACATTTGTTTTATTTGAAAACCAAGGAAGAATGTCAATTCACCCATGAGACTCATTTTAAATTCCTTTTGTAAGATATCACTAAATTGAGTACATAAAGAATCATTTGAAGCACCAAAGATAATGTCATCAACATATATTTGAACAACTAGGAAATTTGATTCATATGATTTGAAAAGATATGTGGAATCTAACTTTCAGATAGAGAAACCATTATCAAAAAGATAGTTCTTAAGTCTCTCATACCAATTTCAGGGTGGCCATAAAGAGTTTTCTTAAGTTTATAGACATGGTCAAGTTTGTTTGAAATTTCAAAACCAGGTGGTTGGGAAACATAGACTTCTTCTTTTATGATTCCATTTAAGAAAGCACTTTCTACATCCATTTGGAAAAAAAAATTGATGTCTTCATCGGCAGGTAGAGCTAATAACATATGAATGGCCTCAAGTCTAGCTAGGGGTGCATAAGTCTCATCAAAGTCTATTCCTTCTTATTGATTGTACCCTTGAGCAACCAACCTATCTTTGTTTCTAACCACTTCCCTGGCTTCATTAAGTTTATTTTGAAAGACCCACTTAGTTCGTATAATGGTTTTTCCTTGAGGTCTAGGGACTAGACCCCATACATTATTCTTAGTGAATTGATTTAGCTCTTCTAGCATAGTTGTTATCCAATAATCATCTTTTAGAGCTTCGTTTATCTGTTTAGGTTCAACAACTGATAAAAAAGGCATGTTTGTAATATCTCTAAATGATGGACGAGTTTTCACTTTATCAAAAGGATTTCATATGATTAATTTTTTAGGATGATCTTTGTTTATTGTATGAGTAGACTGATGTGACTCATTATTTTGATCCTTGCTTTGTTCAATTTTAGATTTTTTATCATCTTTTTTTTATATGGTTAAGTCCTCAATTTGGTGTGTAATGTCATACAAGTTTTCATTTTCAGCACTTTTTGATGATATTTCATGAAATGTTATATGAAATGATTCCTCAACTTTCTTAGAAATAGAGTTTTAAATCCTAAAGGCCTTACTAGATGTTGAATATCCCAAGAAAAAACCTTTTTGTGATTTAGGGTCGAATTTATCTCTATCATCCTTTGTGTTCAAGATATAGCAAGGTGTACCAAAAGTATGAAAGAATTCAACTCTAGGTTTCTTGTTCAAGATGAGTTCATAAGGAGTTTTCTTAAACTATGAGTGAATTGAAACATGGTTTAAGACATAGCATGTTGTATTTACTACTTCAGCCCAAAAGGTTTCAGGTGTGTTATGTTCAAGTGGCATTTTTCTAGCCATTTCTTGCACGGACCGGTTTTTCCTCTCAACTATTCCATTTTGTTGTGGGGTGCTTGGAGCTAAAAAATTATGTGTATATCCTTGAGATGTATAAAATTATTCAGAGATACAGTTTTCAAACTCTCCCCCATGATCACTCCTAATGGTGCATATTTTGTTTTGTAGTTGATTTTCAATCCTAGAGCAAAATTGAATGAATATCCTAGTAGTATCATCTTTGGTTGAAAGAAAATGTACCCAAGTATATCTACTATAACCATCACCAATGAAAAAATAATACTTTTTACCACCAATAGATCGAGACCTCATGGGACCAAATAAATCCATGTGAATAAGTTCTAATGATCTAGTAGTACTAAGCAAGGCTTCAGATTTGAAAGAAGATTTAATTTTCTTTCCTAGAGTACATGGTTCACAATTTTTAGGTTTATCAAAAGAAAGTTTAGGTAAACCATGAATAAGATCATATTTAAGCAACTCTTTAATAACATGTGAGCTTGCATGACCTAGCTTTCTATGCCATAATTGTAAAGATTCATCATTTACAATAAGACGTTTTCCAATAATAGCTTGTATAGAATTAGCTCTAAGTATGTAAAGATTTCCTATTCTTTTTCCTTCATAAACAACATCATTAGTGTTTTCTATGAGAAACTTGCAACAAGATTTGTTAAAAAGAACATCATAGCCACTGCCACACAATTTCGTAACACTAATTAGATTGTATTGTAATCCATCTACAAGTAGCACATTTTTTATTTGGAGATTTGTACCAACATTACCTATCCCAATGATTTTGCCTTTGGCATTATCTCTAAATGTGTCCATTTCACTCTTCTTTTCTTCAAGTGTGTGAAAGTCTTCCTTCTTTCCAGTAGTATGCTTGGAGCAACCACTATCAACCACCCAATCCTATAAAATATGAAGTTTTTTTTTGGTACCCATGTGATGGTCCTTTTTGGTTAATAACATATATATGCCTTAAAGATTAAATCAATTTTAGTGTTAGAAATGATTAAATATGATGAGCATTTTACAAATTAAAATATCAATAATAATCACGTAAATGATTTGATTTGCAAGAAAATAGCTCTTCCATGCTTGTTTTCGGCCGACCTTGACTTCAATTGGAGACCCCTTGGTCGAGATCTTAGTCGACCAAGAGTCAGTTCTATAAATTTCCAGAATATACAACATGTCTAAGATGAATGAGATATATTATTTTCAAGTATTTTAATCATTAATGACACAAGTAAGGATTCGAATACATAAAGATATACATTTTAAAGCTCTTTTCAGTTGAGATAAGACATATATCAATTTCATAATGAAGTTTATGTCAAATCTCAACAAAGTGTCTCAGAATCTCTAAGTTTGAGGTCTTGGAACCCAAACCATGTTGTTCTCTTTGTATTCACAAGAGAATGAGTAATGTACAAGACGTTGGTAGTAGAAACAAGAAATAAAGTCAATTTGATTTTTCTTCTTATCATTTTGGGTATGTGCTATATTATTCTTGGGCACATAGATGGTCTTAGTTCTAGGGCTTGTGTTTTTATAGTCTAAGCTTTTTATAAGATTTTTCTTTGGGTACATATCCTAGGCCCCTTATCCTAACATGTCCGGAAGTGTTTTTCAAGATTTTATCAAAGATATCATCATGTTTTAACTTATCAACATATTTTTGTAATTCATCAATTTTAGCAAGTTTCATTGTAATATCTAGATTGGCCTAAGTTAAATCTAAAAATAATGTATCTCTTTCTCTAACAATGATATCAATCCAAATGAGTGCATAGAATAGGTTGAGTTTGATAGTCATTTATCTTATCAAGCAATTCAACCTTTTCTTGAGAAAGAAGATCACAGATTATTTTCTAAGACAAGCAACTTGACATTATAATCATCAGTAGAAGCTTTTAAAGTATAATTTTTAGAACTAAGACTTTCATTTTCAGAAGTAAGATCATATAGTTTAACATGTACCTCATCATTAATTCTAGAGAGCTTTTTCAATTTTCTTTTGCAATCAACATATTTAGTATGAGTTTCTTCAAGACTATGAACTAGATCGGTTTTAGATAATTCAAAGAGATCTACCTCATTTAAGTCTTCATCTTCATTTTCCTTAGCCATGAGATACTCCATGAGACACTCCACTTCTTCCTCTCCACTTTTGCTATCATCATTTGATTCGTCCCAAGCCGCTTTGTAGGCTTTGTCTCCCTTATCCTTCTTCTTGAATGAGGATTTCTTTCCCTTCTTTATTTTAGGACACTTATTATTTACATGTCCCTTCTTGCCACATTCAAAACACCAGGAAATAAGAATAAGCACTATAATTTTTTTTAGATTTATACCTTCTATATTTCTTACCATTTACAATGAGTGAATCCTATTCATCATCTCCTTCACTTGTCTCATCACTTTCTTGAGTGATGACTTTTGCTTGAGCCTTGGTTGTAGCCTTCAATGAAATTTCCTTACTTCTCCCCTTTTGGAGTTCAACCTCCACTCTTTCTTCTTCTTTAAGAGTGACCTCATGTGTCTCAAGGTTGCCAATGAGTTGCTCCATCATCAATTTGGTGATGTCATTTAGTTCTTCAATGGTTGTCACCTTTAGCTTGTACTTTGGGGGCAATGATCTTGGGATCTTGGATACTTGATCCTCTTCAATAATATATTTGCCCAAAGCATTCAATCTATTGATGATATAAGAAAGCCTAGCATACATCTCACTTATAGATTCATTAGGAAACATACAAAATTGTTCAAACTTTTGCTTGAGCATATTAATTTTAGTATTCTTAACTTGAAGAGTGCCTTCATGTGTAACCAAAAGTTTATGCCAAATCTCATAAGCGGTTTCACAATAATATATCTGATTAAATTCACCAATGAATATTGAACAATATAAAATGCTTACAGCCTTGGCATTGAGTTGAACCTTCTTTACCATCTCTGCAACCCATTTATCACATTCAGTAGTTGGAAGCTCATATGGATGTGTCACCATTCTCCATAGCTCCAAGCTTATTCCTTGGAAGGCGTCTACCTTTTCCAATAAGTGTAGTTGGAGCCATCAAACGGCTGTGACCTACTCACATACGTCCCTTCAAGGTTGCAGTTGCTAAGAAAATTTTCCCCCATGCTTCAAGACTCCTGGGATCTCCTTGAAGACCTGCTCTGATACCAATTGAAAGATCTAGAGGAGGGTTAATAGAGCTTTTGATAATTTTCAAGTTAATTTAAAACTTAACATGCAAAAGAGAAGTAGACACAAAGAGGAGACACACAATTTAAAGTGATTCCACCCTTTGAATCAAAGGATGTCAGACCACTACCCAATTGTCTCCAATTGAGATTTTGTAAGTGATCAATTTTTCTACCTCTTAAGGAATTACAATAAAATACAAGCACTTCACCTCAACCTCTTATTTACCAAGATGCAGAAGACAACCCAAGGAGAGGATGATGATCCACCTCCACCACCTTGATGCATCCTTCACCTCCTTGAAGTAGAGTCAAGCCCCTAGAGCAGTCTTCACTCCCTGAAGTAGCTCTAATCACCTAGGAGCAACCTTCATGCCTTGAAGTAGCTCCAATCACCTAGGAGCAACCTTCATGCCTTGAAGTAGCTCCAATCACCTAGGGGAAACCTTCACGCCTTGAAGTAGCTCTGAGGAAGCTCCCTTGGACAACCTACCACACTTGGAGTAATCAAGGAGCAAGATTACATCAACTTGAAGAAGTAGATTGGAAGAAGGAAAGTTACACCAATGTAGTACAACACTTTGATCCCATATCAAGCGTTAGACCTCATAACCACTTAAGATGGACATTTCTAGATGGTGTCTAGTATATTGTAGCTATAGGATACTAACTAAGAGCTCAAGGAAGAAGATAGCAAATGTATTTCAGCTATGTTGCTCTCTAGAATGATTGTTCAAGTGTAGCTTGTGTGTTTTGGTGTCCTAAGGTCACCTCTGTTTATAAGAATTGGTTGTAGGTGACTAGGGTACTTTGGGGAGGATTCTAGATGGTTCTAAGATGAGATATAGATGTTAGAGTTGGATAAAATTAAGTGCAACAACTAACTTAGTCAAATGTAGAAAGAACAATCCATAATCCAGTTTAGTTGACAATTTTATCGACCGACCATGTCTCGGTCGAGAATTTCTTTGACCGAGCCTAAGTTGAATGCACATCTATTTCAACGGCTATCCTCAAATACCAACTACTCGATTTAATGGTCATATGATTTGGACTGCAAATGTGTTGGTCGACAATGTTTTGGAACGAAAGTGATTTATAGCACGAATGTGTAAGATTTCAACCGGTGCTCTGACTCCTCGACCAAGGTGGTTCTTAGTCAAAAACTTTCTCGATTGAGAGGTTTTCATTTGAAATTTTTCTTGACCGAAAAATTCCTATAAATGAGTGTGTAAAATTGTGGAAAACCTATCTATTGATTTTTCTAATAAAAGATAATGACTCTAGACTCTAAGGGGGATCCTATCTAAGGGTTCTGGATGGATAGGAAAAGTTTAACACTTGATTTTACATGACTTCTATGTGCTTATACATTATACACTTGTACAAGCTATTATAAATTGTACAAACATGTATATACAAGCATTTTGAGCATATTAACTTCATATATTCATTGAGTCTGATCTCCTTGAACCCTGAAATACTCAAGTACCAAGTTAAACCCACAAGAATGAAATGTTTGTCATCATCAAAATAGAGGATAAGATAATGTCCAATTTAGCCAACAATTTTCTAATCATATTTTTCTCTACTGAAAATCATAACCACGTCATAACATGAGACTCTAATAAATTATAATCTACATCTACCACAACCACTTGGTGTTATTATGTATTTGAAAAATGGTGTGTTTATCTGCCAATATAGCTATTTACTTTACGCATTCCATCTTTAGATACCACTGAATACTTGGATCGGAACATATTTGGCGGGAACTTTTTATTACAGGGAAATAAAACTTTAACATAAGAGAATCACTTGGCTGAAACCAATTCTTTTGTATGAAAAATTTATTGAAGGAAAATATATTTTTTGTAAAAAAAATACTTTGAGGTAAATTATATAATTGGATGAATGGTAATATTTGGAGAGAAATTATTCTCATAAAAGCTCTTTATTGGTGGGATACATGATTCTAAAATTAAAAAGTATTCATTGGCGTAAAAGCAAAAAATTAGGTAGAAGTCACACATGTGGTTTGCAATATTTAGTTGGTAGGGACAAAATATTAATATAAAATTTATTTCAAAATTATTTTACATGGAATATTCATGAAGGGAACCTATACCAAACCTCAATTTTGTTTTTAGTTGTGTGTAGAAGATCACCATCGTGTGTTAGGTGGATCGTTCTATTATCATTCTTGACGCTTAATTTTGACTCCGAATGTGAGACCCCTAACCTTGCTTAAATGGTTTAACATGCTTAATTAAAATAATTGAATTCTTATAACCCTAATATAACCTTGTTATATGTTTTTATATCATGTGACAAGCTTAAGTTTCAAATTTGGTCCAATTTGGACACTGTTTGTGCAAGTTATGCAATTTTATGCACATTTTGGACTTTTATGCAATTTACCCAAATATGAGGTTTTACTTGCAATTTATCGCATGTGTTATGTTCCTTATATGTTATATTATCATTATTGGGCTTTTTGAGCCATGGGGCGCCTATTTGAATCTTGTTTTGGAGGTGTTTTCTTCAGGGGTATTTTAGGGTTTACCCCTTTATGGATGAGCTACCCTTAGGAGCTATTAACCAATGGTTTATTTTTTTGGCTTGAAAATTCAACAAGCTATGCCTAAGCAGGTCTCTATAAATGGTAGGGAAGCTTCTTGTATGGTTTCTTATATATCCTTAATAGTTTAAGGCCATGGACACATGGGGAGTTACTTGTACACCTCATGCTTCTTCTCTACCTTATCCTCCAAGCTTTATATATCTATCCTTAAGCTCCCAAATGAAACTTTTGCTCTCTACCACTTCCCTCCTACTAAAAGAATCATACTTCCTCTGTTTGGTCATAGATCTGCTGTCCAAGGAAGAAGAAGGTGTGGATCTTCTTGGTAGAAGCATCTAGGGTTATGATTTGCTTCCTTTAGGGTTTCTAAAGCTCCTTCTTGGTGATTTTGACCTAAACGAGTAAGTATCCCCTTATTTCCTCCATTTCTTTCTTTGTTCTTCTTCCTCCTACCTTTTTGCAGGTCGGAACCTTGTTGTTCCATGGTATAAGTTGCTCTAGAACTCAAGAATCTACCTTTCTTGCTTTTTCTTCTTCTTCTTCTTCTTCTTCTTCTTCTTCTTCTTCTAGGGTTTTGCTTCCTTGCAGAGAAGGGTGCCTACTTGGCCGAGTTCAAATCTAAAACTTGGTTTTTCTTTCATTCTTTTCTCAAGTTTCTTGCTTGTAGAAGTCTTCTCTTCTTATTAGAGGCAAGTTTTATAACCCTCTTTACTTATATTGTTTACTATAAGCTTGTTAGCTCATGCTCTTGCTTAAAATGGTGATTTAAGCATTAAGAAGCTAAGCTTGTTTGGGATTTCGATTTTTATGGTATTTTCTATTTTGTTTTCAGTTCTAGATGAACATGTAATCATGTGTACGTTCTTCCTAAGGATATGACTTAGTTCAGATTGGTATCACCACCTATGGTGCTAAGCACCTATCAACCAGTGGTCCATATTAGGGTTTCTAGGTTGTTTTATTGTCTAAACACATGACCCGATGGTGTGGTCTTCGTGACAACTGAATGTGTTGACCAAGGGTGATGACTGATGGTGTGAAATGATAGTCACACATTAGGTCAGTGTTACAATATCTTGGAATCTCAAAGAGCAATGGTTTGATTCTCTAGTGATGGTATCAATCAACGGTGACATTAATTCAACATCTAATGGAGAAAATGATAGTAGAGTTGATCCTATCAACCAATGGTGACATAATATGTCATAACTAATGATGGACCAGGTCACCACAACCTATGGTGAGTCAAAGCTTTAAATGTAGCTTCAATTAAGCCTTAAACCAATGGTTTCTTAGTTTAATTAATCTAATGGTTAAACTTATACTCTAATGGATGGTTTTGAAATATGAACTTGATCCAATGGTTAGGATCTAACACTTCTTTATCTAATAGTTTTGAATAATGGACTTGATACAATGGTTGAGATTGGATTCTTCAACACCAATGGTTTGGATTGAAACCTATAATATTACATATGATTTCAAATTAATTTGAATTTGATGGTTTCCTTTATGTGAACAATTTAAGGAGCTTGATTATTGAGATGATGGCTTGCTTAAAATGTACAACCAATGATTGGTTTTAATCCCACAACCTATGGTGCCTCCTTTATGTTATAAAATAAGGGAAATCGAAGTGATTAACCCTAGAAGTGGTAGCTTAATTCTAGTGTGTTCTATTATCGTCCATGTACTCTCAGATCCAGTCGGGAAACATTTGTATATGGTGTTTCAAACGAATTGGGATTTTGTTAGCATGCTAATGCTTGTTTATGCGGCATATATGAATAATGTTCTCTTGTAAATATATGTTGTGGCTAAGGCCATAGAATAAATTGTATCAAATTTTGGGCATAGTACGAATACAAGAAAGATGTTGGACTCTTATGTAAATGTTCTTAAGCAATTGGGAAATGTTGAAATCGGTTTTAATTTACCCTATTTTCTGGGTTTGTGTTTAATTGATGAGCAATCGTGTTTTTTGTTTTGAGTAATCTCATTTACTGTGACGGGTTCTCCCAAGTTGGTATCAGAGCTTTAGGTTCATTGAGTCTACAGGGACATTAGGACTTAGGACTAGTGTAAGGGAGGTGTGATCACCCCTTTACTAAAATATGATAATCAAAACTCATTGGAAAGCAGCGGAATAAAAAAAATAACTGATTGTATTCAATTTCATAAAGGTTTGCAAAAATACATCAAATTCTCCCATTTAGGGGTACATCAACATACAAAATAGGATCTAGATAGAGGGAAGTCCAAACTACTTCAAATCTTGTCTCCAAAGCAAAATCTCCAAGATCTAGGTCCAAGCCAAAAGCTATATACTCCTTGATCTAACCTGGGGTTGGAAGCATACCCCAGCAAGAAGAAAAAATAGATGACATCAGCAAAGGCTGGTATGCGCATACTAAATAGGAAATTGAGCAATATATGGAATAAAGGACATAAAATATAAAATTCTTCCCATATAAAAGATAAGGACCACCCAACTAGGTATCAAGAGAAAAGGAATTGAAATAATATGATAACAAAAGAATACTTGCCATTATTAAATAAAAGAGTGGTGCCACATAAGCACATATCATAACCATCATCTTGCATGCATGTGAGATAAGCATAACACTAGAATATTATAAAGACAAAGGCGGCCAAGTCTCATAAACTTGAAACCTGATAGAGAAAGGAATACTTCCAGTCTCCCAAATATATAAAACATGGGCCAAGAATCACACATCTTGCCCTGGGTATGAGGTTCCTTTCCATCCCAAAAGAGCAGGAAATATCACATCTGCTCGGCAGGAAATAACACATCTGCCATAAAAACCAATGCAATTACACTACTCTAGTGCTACTATATCACATAACATGTTAAATGTAAAGGCAAGTAGAAAGTATAGTCAGAATATATAAACTAGTTACCACATAAGTGACCAACATATACATCCACCTCATAAGTGGGCAAAAGACATCACATGTCATATTTTAGAGTTCCATCATGAACAAAGCATAAGATAAGAGTTCAAAAGAATATCCATGATCACATGTTCAACATAAAATAAGGTATTTCACATGAACAATGATTTTCAAAAGAAAAGACATTGTGTATAGGCTAATGTGCATAGGACAAAGAGAATGAATAAGCATAGGTGAATTTCTCAACATAGAGGAATAGGGGATACAACATACACAAATAGGGATTTATAGAACATACATAGATAGGGATATCACATACATAGATAGGGATAGAACATACATAGATACTTAGAGTCCTATTAACCTCTTTTCTGAACCTTTAGTTGAAATCAAGGTCCACTTGTCCTATTTCCAATTTCATATTCATGTATTAGAATAACATATATACCTTAAAGAGTTGAAACCCTAATATATGAAATTTTTACACATAACCTCTATTCATACCTCAAAAATATCACCACTGACTTAGTTAGGTTTTTCTGATTAAGAAAACATATAATTTTGCATATATTGGAGTTATGAAGGTTAAAGTGTATTTTTGGTGATTTTTAGGTATTTAATTCATTTTCTAAAAATTCTTTTCGACAAAACTGAAAATCAATACTTTGAAATATTTTTATTAAAAATAACATGTTTTTCTGAGTTCAGAACATATCTTACTTTAATTTTTGGACAAACGAATCAAAAGTTATGAATTATTGAAAATCGACCAATTAGAAATCGACACATCGTCAATTTTTAACATAAGATCATGAGTTTTAAGCATGTAATAAGAAAAATATGGGAAGGGGGGGTTATGAAACTCATACCTAGGGAATATAATAAGGTCCAAAAAGCAATAATCCCGAGCTATAAGGTCTGGTTGTTCCATGCCTAGCTCCTTTCTTGAACAAAGATCACCTTCTCAACTTAGAGGTGATAAACCCTAGAAAAAGAGCATGGAGATGAGATGTTTTAGGGTTTTAGGTGGAGTTTTATCATGGAAGGTCATGGTTCCGACCTGGATTAAGGTGTAAGGAAGACTAAAAGTATGAAAATAGGGAAGGAATGGAGAAAACTTACTAGTTTTGGTCGAATTCACCAAGGTGGAGCTTTAGAAACCCTAATAGAGCAATTTGGAAGCCCTAGGAGCCTTCTTCACCAAGGTAGGCTCCATCTATTGCCTTGGGGCAGAAACTTCGTGGACAAATACATAAGGAGCTATTATCTAAGCTAGAGGAAAGAAAAGGAGAGAAATAGTTTTTGAATAATGAGTGGGGAAGGGGTATACATGGCTATATATAGAAAGAGGTGAGGCATGAGGAGTCTTAAGGGACTTTCCATGTGTCTTTAGCCTAGGAATTGATGGCCATGCAAGAGGATAGCTCATAGAGGCTTCATGCATATCCAAAGTTGGTCCTAAGAGCCCATAGATTATTTTAGGCCATCCCCACCGTTTTGCAAGAAAGAAATAACCTCATTGGTTGATAGCTTTTAAGGATAAGCATCTTTATAAAGAGGGTAATCCCTATAATGCCCTTGGAAAGAAATACCATCAAACTAAGGTGAAACTAGGTTCTCCAATGGTTTCAAATCTCGTTAATGGTAAGGTAATATCTAAATATTAAAATTCAGTTGATAATTTGCAAAGAAAACCTCCCAATTGGGTAAATTGCATAAAAGTCCAGAATGTGCATATAATTGCATAACCTGCACAAACAACATCCAAATTGGACCAAACTTTATCCACAAGTTATCTTTGATGTGTAGAATATGAATTTTCCATTATTTACATATTTTGAATTTATAAAATCACAATATTAATTACTTATGCTTTTTACTCATTTTCTCTCTCCTAAACTTATCCTAATATTTCAAGGTTGTCCAAATTAGATGAAATTTGACATGTAGGCTAATTTTGATATGTAGATTTTGAATTTGAAGTTTGTTTCCTCTTTTGAGACTTATTTTTATGAGATATGTCATATGGCCCATTAACGGCCCATTATCTAAATTGTTCATCAGATTAAGTTTCTTGTCTTCATATTACCACTAAAATGAGTTATGTGGCATATTTTCTGTTTTCAAATCACATCAAAAAGTTAGATTAAGGTTTAGAGCACTTAATCATGGTAATTAAGCTTTCACTGAGGTATTTGAGCATGAACCATTCCATTGGTATAATTAGTGAATAAATGTTCACTAAACCACTATAAATTCCACTGATTAAATAGAAAGGCCAATAAGGATAGAAATGAAAGGAAAAGATGGGAAAGAGAGTCAAAAGACAAAATTTCAGAATTCGGTATGTTACAACTAGGACGATGTCTAAGTTAGGAATATGACATAAAAATATGGTGCATACTGCCTAATCTTAGTATTTGGTGCCCTGGCCAGGTATTCAATTATTGAAGAAAAGGTAAGTATGGAACTCTTAGATTGTTATTTTTCTGATTACTATGATCAAGTAGTCATTTTGATACAATCTAAAGAGTATAAAAAATCAAAAATCATGGTGCAGATAACTCAATCTTACCCTAAAGAAGATGAGAATTACATCATAACCTATAGAAACTTGAATATTTGGTAATATGAGAGAAAGATACAACACCATGAAACTTAAATCTGAATACAGATAAGCTAAAGAGGAGTTCTTGAAGCTGTAATTCAAGAAGGTAATAAAGTAAATGACAGATAATACTATGTTAATAAAGTGATTCAAGGTATGTAATTCACATAAGATGGAGAGGACTCTTGTGATAAGTACAATATGAGAAGATGAATGAGAACAATGGCAGATGAATAAAGTGGAACCCGAGTTAATCTCAGACCAACCTATGTGTGTAAGAAGTGCAAATGTACAATCTTCATCACATATGAAAGAAATTAAGGTAGATGATCCTTGTCTAATGAAGAAAATGTAGAATATGATGACCTATTCCTTGATCAGTGGTTAAAAAACATGGTAAAATGAGAGGACATATACAAGAACAATGAACAATTAATGAGAAACAAGAAATGAGATATGATAATCTTAATAATTCCTATGCTAATGGAAAGGAACCCAAGTTGTAAGAGGTAATATGACACATATAAAGTGTAGCCTTCATGGGGGAAAATAGAATTGGTTACCTTTTGCTAGCGACCCCTGGACAATGCTTCTTTGATGTGAGAAATGTGTTTCCCTTTGTGTTCCTTTCTTTTTTAGGCATAACTTACAAGTGGATCTCATGCCACTTGGTACACGTGGATTTACTGTAATCCTGGGATGGATATCTTGATTTGATGTGTGATTGCCTTGGACTATAGTCCCAAAATCTTTATGTTTTGTAATGAGCATGCTTATTGAGCCTTCCAAGAGTTAAGGGGAATCCTCCTATATGTTCTTAGGGGGTTATGATGTTGAGGAAGTGGATGAGACTAGGGTATGGGTTCTTTATAGCACATGTAGTGGATACCAAGGTAATGGATCCTAGTATCCAAGGTGTACTAGTCATATATGAGTTAAAGATATGTATTAGATGAGCTATCTAGTGTTCCTCTCCAATATAGGGAGAGAGTTGATGTTGATCCTTCAAGTGTTGTTTGGGAAAAGGAGTGATTCTATAATGTTGTGTATGATCTGCCGATAGTTGGGCAAGACCACTATCAAGGATAGATGGTTTGTTGATTAGCATACATGTGTTACCATGTTCCTTTAAGATAAACCTAGGATCAGAATATCAATATATAGGAGTTAGAGTGGATGACATAAGTTACATGAACATGATGAGTTTAGGGTTATATCATTTAGACTAACCAATGCAACAACAATGTTAATAAATAAGAGGAACATAGTGCTCGGGTCATGTCTCATAAGTTGTGACAAGCTTTGAATGATGACATCTCAAAGTATTTTAGAGATGGTTAGTAGCATGGTTAACATCTTTGCTAAATCTTGAGAGTGTTGAAGCAACTATACTTATGTGTGACAAGTTCATCAAGAGTGAGTTGGGGGTTCACTAGAGTACCCTCTTGGAGTTTATGGTACATCTTCTAAGTGGGTTGTGTGAATCCTAGTAAGATGAAGATAGTGTCATTGCCCTACCCCTAAAAAGGTCAATCAAGAAATTATATTTGATTATAGTTGTAGACAAGTGTATGATTCTTCAACTAGACAGATGGCTAGTCCATCATTGAGATGATTGAAGAATCTTCTAAGAACATATGATTTATAATTATTGACAATTAGCGGATACCCAGCTGATTGATTGAGTTGCTATTTACAACAACCATCAAAGAAGCATAGAGATGAAACCTTGTAAAGTTACATATAATAACAGATACATGATGTTCTATGTTTTGTAAAATCCAGTAAGTATTCCCTATGATGTGTGGTACAACAAATAGTATAGTCCATGATGACAGTTAGAGTCCCAAGTTGAAAGGTACTACCAGACCTGTATAGGTGGCACAACAGTTCTTATGTTGAAACAATGTGACACATGCAAGAGTTGAGGGAGAAGAATATGTCTTCTATGAGAATGATGTGACATCACCATGTGATGAAAGTAACCATGTGTAAGATTGAGGATGGCGTGCATGAGAAGTGTCCATCTACGTGTACCTTGGATTTTGGGGGCAAAATCCATGTTAGGGGTTAAAGGTTGTGAAACCCCTAGCCTTGATTAAATGTTTGAACAAGCTTAATTACCATAATTGAATTCTTATAACCCTAATATAACGTTGTTATATTCTTTGGTATCATGTGACAAGCTTAAGTTTCAAATTTGGTCCAATTTGGACAATGTTTGTGCAAGTTATGCAATTTTATGCACATTTTGGACATTTATGCAATTTACCTAGATATGAGGTTTTACTTGCAAATTATCACATGCATTATGTTCCATATATGTTATCTTATCATTCTTGAGATTTTTTATCCATGGGGTGCCTAGTTGAACCTTGTTTTGGAGGTGTTTTCTTCAAGGGTATTTTAGGGTTTACCCATTTATGGATGAGCTACCCTTAGCAGCTATTAACCAATGGTTTATTTGTTTGGCTTGAAAATTCAACAAACAGTGCCTAATAAGGTCTTCATGAATGGTGGGGCAGCTTCTTGTGTGGTTGCTTGTATATCCTTAATAGTTTAAGGCCATGGACACATGGGGAGCTACTTGTACACCTCATGCTTCTTCTCTACCTTATCCTCCAAGCTTTGTATATCTATCCTTAAGCTCACAAATGAAAATATTGCTCCCTACCACTTCCTTCTTGCTAAGAGCATCGTCCTTTATTTGTTTGGCCATGGATCTGCTATACAAGGAAGAAGAAGGTGTGGATCTTCTTGGCAGAAGCATCTAGGGTTACGATTTGCTTCCTTTAGGGTTTTTAAAGCTCCTTCTTGGTGATTTTGACCTAAACGAGTAAGTATCCCCTTATTTCCTCTGTTTCTTTCTATATTCTTCTTCCTTTTACCTTTCTCCAGGTTAGAACCTTGCTATTCCATGGTAAAACTTTCTCTAGAACTCAAGAATCTACTTTTCTTGCTTCTTCTTCTAGGATTTTGCTTCCCTGTGGAGAAGGGTGCCTACTTGGCCGAGTTTAGATCTAAAACTTGGGTTTTCTTGCCTTCTTTGTTCAAGTTTCTTGTTTCTAGAAGTTTGTTATTCTTATTAGAGGCAATTTTTATAACCCTTTTTACTTATATTGTTTACTATAACCTTGTTAGCTCATGTTCTTGCTTAAAAATGGTGATTTAAGCATTAAGAAGCTAAGCTTGTTTGGGATTTCAATTATTATGGTGTTTTCTATTTTGTTTCCAGTTATATATGAACATGTAATCATATGTACGTTCTTCCTAAGGAAGGATATGACTTAGTTCATGTTGGTATCACCACCTATGGTGCTAAACACCTATTAACCGATGGTCCATATTAGGGTTTCTAGGTTGTTTTCTTCTCTAAACACATGACCCGATGGTGCAGTCTTCATGACAACTGAAGGTGGTGACCAAGGATGATGACTTATGGTGTGAATTGATAGTCACACATTAGGTCAGTGTTAGGATCTCTTGGAATCTCAATGGGCAATGGTTTGATTCTCTAGTGATTGTATCAATCAATGGTGACATTAATTCAACATCCAATGGAGAAAATGACAGTAGAGTTGATCCTATCAACCAATGGTGACAAAATATGTCATAACTGATGATGGATCAGGTCACACAACCAATGGTCAGTCAAATATTTAAATGTAGCTTCAATTAAGCCCTAAACTAATGGTTTCTTGGTTCAATTGATCTAATGGTTAGACTTATACTCTAATGGATGGTTTTGAAATATGAACTTGATCTAATGGTTAGGATCTAACACTTCTTCATATAATAGTTTTGAATAATGGACTTGATACAATGGTTGAGATTGGACTCTTCAACATCCAATGGTTTGGATTGAAACCCATAGTATTACATATGATTCCTAATAAATCTATTTTGATAGTTTCGTTTATGTGAACAATTTAAGGAGCTTGGTTGTTGAGATGATGGCTTGATTAAAATGTACAACCAATTATGGGTTTTAATCCCACAACATATGGTCCCCCCTTTATGTTATTAAATAATATAAATTGAGGTGATGAACCCTATATGTGGTAGCTTAGTGTCTAGTGTGTTCTAGAGTCATCCCTGTACTCTCGGGTCTGGGTGGGGAAAATTTGTTTTTGGTGTTTCAAACGAATTGGAGTTTTGTTAGCATGTTAATGCTTGTTTATGTGGCATATACGAATAATGTTGTCTTGTGTATATATGTTGTGGCTAAGGCATAGAACAAATTATACCAAATTATGGGCATAGTATGAATACAAGAAAGATGTTGGACTCTTATGTAAATATTCTTGAGCAATTAGGAAATGTTGAAATTGGTTTTAATTTACCCTATTTTCTGGGTTTGTGTTTAATTAATGAGTAATCGTGTTTTGTGTTTTGAGTAATATCATTTAGTGCAATGGGTTTTCACACCAAATTTACTTAAGTGAACCGTTTTAGATGGCCATCCACTGTGAATAACCAACAAGTAGAAGCCCCTTTGGCCAGCAATTTAGTTTTAATGATTAGTGAGTAAGGTGTTATAATAACATCATGAAATCAAGTCTTTTCCCTATTTATCATTTTATCATGCATGAGTTTTGGGATTTGGGGTTCTGGTGATTTCCATGTAGTTTTCATATTGCTTTCGTTGCTTCTTCCTCGAATATTGCTGATGCTTCTATCATTTTCGTGTTGCTCCTTTTGCCATCATTGTTATTTCTTTCATCGTTGATACTAGTGGGATTATTAGAAGCTTCCCAAATACACCTACACATCATAAACACCCTAATTTCAATCACACCATCTCTTCCCAGCTCCACCTAGGTCCCCTTCCACTAGTAGTTCATAATTGAGTTCTTGGATTTCGCCATCACCATCCAGGTTCTGTTCATCTCCATACCTTACCATAAAGCTCTCAATTATTCAATTTCTACCTTATTGTGTATTTTTCTATGTCCTTTTTGCACTCATTTATTATTCATCTAGACCTTTTTGACCAATTGACACACTTATGGGCATCAAATCCCCTATTTTCCCCATATTTTTACTGGGTTTTTATGACAAAATCAAGATGTGATTGTTTTATTATGTGTTTTAGTCATATGTTTGTCATTAGTTACTCATGTGATTGAGAAATATATGATATTTTTATTACCCTTGTATATCTCTTTTCGTTTCATGTTCACTGTATATGTTGCTTTGTATTTCTCTTAATATCATATTGATTCTACATAAGAATTATAAATCCAAAACATCTAACTAAATTTGACTAAGTATGATAATTCTTTTGTATGAAATGGATTCAAAAGATGAAGACATTGGATTAATCCAGTAGGAAAGGTCACCATATATAACCATGTGATCATGGATAAGTCATCAATAAAGGAAACAAAATACTTATAACTAAGTTTTTAAGGAACCTGACATGATTCCCAAACATCTGAATGAATAATCTCAAATTACGAATTAGAACTCATCTAATCCTTAGCCCTAAAGTTAGATCAATGGTGCTTTCCTAACTGACATGACTCACATTCTAATTTACCAATACTAGATAGATGAGGATGAATAATCCTAAGTTTATCCAGAGACATGTGTCTAAGCCGACTATGAATATGAAGATGAGTGATTGCTACACGTGCATTGGAAATCAAACCTAGATCGTAGAAACCTACAAATTCATACCCTCCACCAAAGACCTATTGCATCCATAGGTCATGTATAACATAATCATCAGGGTGAAATGTAACTGAAGCTTGAAGATAATTAGTTAACTTTCTTATGGAAAGTAAATTAAAGGAAAACTCAAGAACAAATAAGGTTGGTGCTAGTGTGATGGTAGGTAAGGGTTTGATGGTTCCTATGCCTTATACAGACACTTTTGAACCATTGGCAATGGTGATTGATGGTAATGATAATCTATTAGTGGATATGTTAGAAATGATGTTGCTTGTACCTGTAATATGATTTGTTGCACCCGAGTCAAGAACCCAAGACGACAAGCTTGTATAAGAACCTTGAGATATGCATGTAGTATGATAAACAAAATGTTGGGCAAAAGATGGCATAGCTGCAACATATGATGAATCTTGTTGGGACACCTTGTACTAGAAAAATCAATTGTTCTCACCCTCAGTCACATGAATTTGGCAAATGGTATCTCCCAGAGTGTCTTTAATGGATGCAATACTTACAGATGGAGTTCTTGGAGGATATCCATGGATCTCATAGCAAGTTTCTTTGTAGTGCCCATCTTTCCACAATGCATGCATTCTCATCCTCTAAGAATTCTTTCTCCACAGCCTCCTCATCCTCGTTGTCCTCATCTATGAGTAGCAAAACTGATATTGGTATGACTATTTCCAATATCAACCATGGCAAATTTATTTTAATAGGTGTGTTGAACAAGATCTATAAAGGCATGGAACACTTATCGATATGCTTCAACTAACTTAGGGAGTTCACTTTCATGAAAGATTCAACTGCACACTCCTTCATATTCACGTCGGAGACCATATAAGAATTTTATTACCTCATGTGATCTCTCTATTTCTGGATTTCTTTGAGATCCACAATCAATGTAAGTAAAGAATGAAAATCATTAGTGATTCGTGTTGCTTCCCCAAAGTATTGAGTTAAAAACTTATCATCATGTTGAGGATTATACATATCCAGAATCATCTCACACATATGTGAGATATTTGATTTATACATGAGATTAAGGTGATCCCAACAATCCTTGCACCTTTTAAAATGGTTGGTGAGATCGGCAAGATGTGCCTCCATTGAATTCGATAGAATAAATAGAATATTTGCATCGGATTGCTTCAATTTCTCTAGGGTGTCATCATTAGGAGAATCTTCCTTGAGATGCTTATGTTGGTGATATGCTCTAAGAACCAATCATATGATAATTGTAACGACACATCTTGTAATTGATTTGATTATTAATAAAGGCAATTATGATTATTATGCTTGTTTCAATACAAGATAATGAATAAATATATTAATGTCCTTAGAATGTATGACTCAATGACATGTGAATTCAGGTTGAGGATCTGAATATGAGATCATGTGTATGTTAAGAGTATTCATTCTTGTCTTAGTCCCTAGTCGAATATTGTTGTGGATTTCGGGACAATAATAATACATCAAGACTGGCATGTGTTTGATTGATGATTGTGTCTCATTAGTCATGATATTGGATATCAAATCAAACACATAGGTACTTGTTATAAACAAGTGTAGTGGAAAAACCCACTTTGATTATGATACATGGAAATGATGGTGGTCAGAATCACATCTCAGTGTGTTAGTGGTGATTGTGGTTCTTAGACCTGAAGTCACTATAGTAATTGCATGTTGTTCAATGTGCTTTAACACTGCTCAACATGATCTTGAAAAGGGTTGCTATACAGGTAGTGCTTATGTGCATTGTGGCACATGCAGATTATTGTGAGTGGCATAGATGGAATTTTTCCCTCCCATTAGAGTCAAATCCTGACCACTTGATGAGTGAGATTATGAAATGCATGGATGTACTCATGTAAGTCGATATATGATATTGAGATCATGTGTATCTCAATAGTCTACTCTAGATTAAGGAACAAAAATTGAACATTAAGAGGATGATGTTTCAATGCGTCAACTTCAATCTGGATATTAGAGACAAAGGGATAATACAATCAATGTAACACTGGTTAAAATACTAGGTTGAGTTGTTCTCCAACTTCTCCAATTATTTGGGTAGCAATGAAGTCTTTCTAGATGCCAATCATTGCTTGTGAAATCATAATATGATTACGAATATCACTGTCAATGTAATTATCATAATTTGGAGCCTACTGGGTCACACACATAGGATGTACTAGAATAGGAATATAATTGTAAGGACCCTGACCTTCATTTTGGGCTTACCCTATTTGCTTTGCCTTAACCTTGTGTTTTGCCTAATCACCAGATGTGTGATTAGTATCTGTTGTGTTTTGTTGTGGGGTTGAGGTGCAACTCACAATTTACCCAAGTTCTAGGGTTTTTGTGCAAGCTTGTCACCTTGAGAGGCCTCCTTGTCTCTTTACATCCTCTAGGGTTGAGAGGATGGGTTGGGGCACCTTTCTTGAGTTGTTTGAGCCTCGTTTGAGTTCTTTTGAGCTTGGTGCTTGTTGCTAGCGAGTGGAGAGACCTTGGACAAGTGGTATGTGGGGTGTTAGGATGTGGCATGGCCCTTGGACAAGTGTACCTAGGTCGGGCGCCACCTTGCTTTGGTCTCCACTTTACCCTCTTCTATATATGTCTCTCTTTTCTCTTGCTTGGGATCTCTTTGCCCCTTATCTATTTGATCTCCCTTGGTGGCCGAGAAGAAAGAAGGAAAGGAGGTGGGTGATATAGCTGTTGCTGCTTTCTTCTTCCTTGGTGGTGGCCGATACATCATGTTGCTTCTCTTCTCTAGTTGGTGGCCGAAGCTTGGAGCTTGGAGCTTGTGCTTGAGGTGGGTTACATAACTCCTAACCCTAACCATACTGTCTCATTTACATGTTGCTTTGCTATGTATCTTGATCGGCCTTACATATCTTTTTAGTAATGATTCTTGCTTTAGTTGGTTATGTTGCTGCCCTACATGTGCCCTAGATCATGTTGGACGATATGTGGTGTGTTGGTTTCCCTTTGTGTCGGCCTACCCTTTGGATGAGGGGATCTTGAGCAAGACCCCTCTCTCGCTTTATGTTGAGAGGTGAGCTTAGGGTTCCTTAGTTCAAAGGTGTGTGTAGTGTGCCCATGAGGCAATACCCCTCTCTCTCCTTGGACTTTAGAGGTGAGCCTATGGTGTTGGGTGACACAGTGGTTGGCTTGGCCGATAGAGGGTTGTCCTACCCTAGTTGCACGGTATGCCTTTAGGGTTTTACCTTTAGTTGGTGCCTTGGATGATAAGGGGGGGCATACCTTATTGGTGTGTTCTTGGGTAAGACCCCTCTCTCTCCTTGGACTTGAGAGGTGAGCTTATGCAAGACCTCTCTCTCTCCTTAGTCTTGGGAGGTGAGCCTGTGGCCTAGATGTTTGGGTGATATGTTGAGTTGGTTGGTTGATAGGGTGTTGTTCTACCCTTGTTGCCCGATACGCTTGAGGTTGTGCAAAACGCCTCTCACTTGGTTGTTGATATGTGAGCCTACACTCTTGGTATCCCTGGGCGATATGGTGTGGATGGTTGTGATGAGGTTGAGACCTTCTAACCCTAGTAACCCGATATGGTTTGTTGGTGTGGTAACCGATATCCCTTTCCTACCCTAGGGTTAGGGTTTGGACGATATGGTTGGTTGACACCTAGTGGGTCCCTTGGCTGAGATATGTGTTCTGGAGGAGTTGAGCTCTTGGGCGATATCTCCTTTTTGTGTTGACTGCTTGGGCATCATGGCCTTGCCTTGAACGATACCCATGATGGGTAGTGTTGCCTGATATCCCTCTCTCTCCCTTGAGCTAGGTTTGGGCGATACAGTAGGTAGCTGATGTGTTGTTCCCTTGGATGGTAGGGTTGATTCTTGGGCTAGGCGATATGGGTTGAGTGTTGCATGCTATGACGCATTGCTGTGAGGCGTTGCTCGACATGGTGTTGCCCGTCATGGGGCGTTGCACATTGCCTAGCATAGTATCGCCCGACATAGCGTTGCACGCATGATGCTTGCCTGATATGATGTTGCACGCTTGGACGTCACAGGTTGCACGTTATGCTGCTGCACAATATCAGTTGGCTAGGTGCTTTGCCCATTATCGGTCTGTACATTAGCTTAGTGTTAGCTCGGTTGGATGCTGACCCTTTGGATGGGCGACATGGTCTGGGCGTTGCTCGTCATGGAATCGCACGATATGGTGCTTACTTGATATGATGGTTCGTCGTTCTATTGGGCAAGATATGTTGCACGATATGGTGTTGCACGTTACAGCTTGAGGAGGTGCTTTGTCCGGTTTGGGTGTTGGCTAATATGGGTGCTGACCGACATCAGTAGGGTTTGTTTGTAACTGATACCCTTTTAGTGAGGGTTGTGGTATCTTTTAGTGAGGGCCGTTGTACCTGTGGTGAGGGTCATTGTGCCTTTTGGTGAGGGTTGTTCCCTACCTGATATGCTTTTATGAAGGTTATGTTCTATGTTTGCTTGAAACCCTAATATCGTTGGAACGTTATATGTGAATGTTATGTATATGCATGGTCATCTAATGTTGCACAATATATCTCAATGATGATGTGTTTATCCACTCTTGAGCATACTAACCATGCAGGTTTCATCAATTGAGTTGTGTACTTAGGTATGAACCATCATGACGTCATTAGTGACATTCTCTTGATATTAAGATAATGAAAAACACTTTGTGCTATGAGAACCATGATAGTACATGATGAGTGTTGCCTATGTGTTGACATCATATGCTTAATGATGGGATGGAATCCCTGTGATGTTAGATCCTTGTAATGGATCATGATGATGGGAAAGAGGCCATGTGGCAACATGAGATGTTGGATCCTTGAGATGGATCAGGATGATGTTTATGGCATTGAGAATAGCAGTAATAGTGTGACACAGAATGATGGGATCTATGTTTTTTACCCTTGTTTATGGTTTTCTTAATATAACTTGGTTGATACCAACAATCCACCTAAAATATATTAATTAATTATAGATGAACCTTTCATGTAGTTTGCCCTGGCCATAGATCCATCATCGTCAGTAGCTGGTGATGGTGAAACGGCTTCTCTCGCGGGTTAACCCAGAGCACATATTGTTGAATATGTGGGGTTTCTCCTAGCCGAAAATAGGAGGAATAGAGTGCAACTGTGGTTGTAGACTCAAAGATGTGTATAAGAGCATGGTGAACAGGCCCATGGCTCAGTGTAATAGAGCATGGTGAACAGGACCATGGCTTAGTGTGATAAAGCATGGTGAACAGGCCCATGGCTCAGTATGATAGAGCATGGTGAACAGGCCCATGGCTCAGTGTGATGGAGCATGAATGCGTTCATGGCTCAGGAGCACGGTGAACAGGCCCGCGGCTCAAGATATACTAGCGCCGTAACATGTACCAAGGTGGGCTAGAGGAAAGGGTAGCCTACGGAGCTGACCATGTGACTGAGGTCGCTTAAGCAAGAGACTACGGTCCTTCTTTGGATATCATGCACTGACCACGAGGAGGTGAGGTTGTGGAGTCTGACTCTTCCATTGACCTTGTATGGCACCGACTTTGGGTTTCGCAACCGCAGGTTGGAATTGAGCGATACGACTCACTTCCTCAGGGCATAATAAATGGTAATCAACCGTATAGTATATTTGCTTAGGGCAAACACAAAACATTGGTTGAGGCCTTAAATAATGAATGTTGTATTATAATATGTTACCTAAGTACTTCCTTGCAGCTAGTTATATGCTCCTCAGGTATCATGGTAAGCGGTTATGTACATATAATCATGTTCTTCATATTTCATATATGATATGTTATATCTGCTATATGTTTTATCTTCTCTAGCTTTTCTAAGGTTTTATAGTTCGGCGGGGAGTTATGTTTCTCGCTGGGACTATGTGTCTCACCCCGAAGGTTTCAACCTTTTTAGGTGATCGAGCTAGACGTGGTGGTGATCGTGAGGTTGTAGCCGAGTACCAAGAAGATCAGTAGAAGGCAAGGTTGGATATGATGTTGCTGCGGTTGTTTTGTAGTAGAGTCTTTGAGTCTCCTTGTACTCTCAGGTCCTTGGAGGTGTTTTTGACAAGGTTTCACGATGTACGATCTTAGTATGGCTTTTGAAACCTGTTGTTGGCCTGGCTAGGTCTGATATGTATATAAACAGGTGATGTATCCTTGATGGATATGGAACAGACGGATCCTCTGTGTTAATGGACAAATATCATGCTTGTGTATATATAACATCGTCTTTCCTTGCAGGATGTGGATCTGGATGTAATAGTTTCGTTCTTATGATGCTTTCCGCAATCGGTTTTTATTAACCCGTGTTTTTGATAATATGTGGTTTATGGTGGTTCCACACATTTTCGCGTGGCATTTCGTTGTCTATGTGATAGCGGGATGTCATAATAATTGTGGACGTGATTAAAAATGTTTTGAATCAAATTGATTACTAAAATGTTTAGGTAATATACTAGAATAATATTGGAATATAATTTGCATTAATTGGTTAAACTGTTTGAGCCAATTATTAGATTTAAATTGTTAAATCGGTTGGCTAATCTTGAGTGATCCATTAGAGTTGGATGACAAAAATTCATTAATCAATTAATATGATTAATTCATTAATTAATTCTAGAATATTCTAAATGTTTTTTCAAAGATCCATAAGAAACCTTTTTAAATGAAGCTGTAACCTTTTGCTTCCCAGGGGTTTAAGGAAACCCGACTTCCTTTCTTCTACTATTTATAGGGCATGATGACCAGATTTCAGACATACACTCTTCTACATGAACCCTAGCCATCATCATCCCCAAGAGAGAAAGAAGGAGAGTGACCGCGATGCTAGCAAGTCATCAAGCAAAAGGTTACTCCTTCCCACCAACTCAAGAAGTACAACATGGAGTTCCAGTCCATGCACGTGGATGAAGTAGAGATGTAGATGTTGAGCGCATGCGTTCGGAGGATGTCGTTAAGGATTGTCTGTGCATAGGAGGAGTGACTCACATCACCCCACAAAGGGATGTCTCCAGACTTGCTCTACGACAAGGTATATCCCACACACCCTCTTTTTAAATACATTGTTATCGATGAGATCCGCTAGTAGGGTATGTGGAGAACTTTTTTTATTGATTGAAATGTGTTTATCGCCTCCATGAAACCTAACAGTTTATACTTCCCTTGTCCTGTGAACCAAATCTCAAATGATTGGCTCCATTGAGTATTGTTCTTTTCATTGAGTTTTCAAGTAGTGATAGCCTAATCACGAACAAGGAGGGGCCATGGATACCTTCACACCTTCTTTCTTCTCATACATGTTGACAACAAACTATTTACACGATGTGTAGGATAGAAGGTATCAAAGACTAGAGTGCTAAAACACAGTGTGTATAGAAGCAACACTGCGTGTAGGTGTAAACTCACTTTCCATTGATGCGGCATGTTCAAATCCAACACGTCATGTAACTAACATTTTAGATGACAAACTCACTTTTTGGAGAAGGCACACGACGTGTAGGATGTGAAACAAGTTGTGTTATGTGTCGACATTGCATATTTGTGCAAAAAATGTTTAAGCATGTTTGACCCTAGTTTCAAGGATGACCCCTCTTCTAGAGACTACCCTTCTTGATGTAGATCTGGAGGAGGAGAGAGAGGGAAAGATGAACGTGATAAAGAAGATAGTGATCTAGGTTATGGGTATGACTTCCACCTCACTAGAGATGAAGAGTTGAATACGGATGATGGAGACGACTTCTACCACGATAGGGATAGCAAGAGAGGATAAATAAGACAACGATCTGGGATGATGGAGATCTGGTAGTATGTATGGAGATGACTTCCACCATTACAAGGATGACAATAGTGGAGATGACTTCCACTGTGAAGACAAAAAGAAGACAATGACAAAATTGGAGATGACTTCTACCATGGAGATGAAGAGGAGAGGATAGACTGGATGATGGAGATGATGCCTTTGATGGTGGAAGTCATTGGATGAATCTCTCTTTGGGGATTAGGAAAACATTTGCTCTGATACAATGTAAACAAAACTAGAATGAGGTGGAGCAACTTGTCTCTTTGTATTCATAGGGCATACCTATATATATGGACTTGGATGGTGGTCGATAACCCGATTACATAGTATGGGAGTAATCCCATTTATTCAAAGGATTAAAATAAAAAATGAATAATAAATACCTATTATTCTAATTGTAATTAAGTGAAACATTTAATCATGTAATGTATGTCCTGGCACCCTAGATATTCCCTAATTATTCAAAGTTGGAGAAGGGAAACATGTATTATTGTAGAAATGGGAGGGTTGTGAGAAGGTACTCAAAGTTATACATTGTTGAGTTTACATGGGTGACTAAAAATTCATATGATGCATTGTTCCCTCAACACCCTGAGATTGCATTTGATGTGAGTGTGGTCGATGTGTATCTTCAATGATTATGGCAGTGTGCCCATGTGATAAGATAAAAATAATAATATGTGAAAACATGATATGCGACATGTACTATGTCATGATCGGTGTCACGACCTATGTACTGAGGATGAACCTAATGTTGTAGATTGGCTTTTGAGAGACTAGCAGTAGGTTTCTGAACGATGAGCCCCCTACTTGTTATACTCACACTAACCAAGGTACAACATGATCCTTGTGAGACCAGCTCCTTCTTGGACACTATATAGTATACTTCATGGTCATTATCTTGTAGTTTGGATGATAAACTCCAAGTTGATAAAAGAAATAGTCCAATATAATATATAGTCGAGTAGATTAGAATCATGATGGTAACAATGACATTTTTCACATATTTCCAATGGTCTTCTAATGCACTGCTAGTGGTGTTATGTTTATTTACTTGGGATGGTTGATACTTGAGATTACTGCTAAAGTATACTGAGAAACAATATCTCCAGTGATAAAGATGTCCCATTTGGAACTATTAGAATAACTCAATAAAAAAGTTGAATTGAATAATAGCACATTGCCTAAATCTTGTATTCATTTTAATATGCTTTCATTACATGTTTATCTATAGTGACATGAGTATTCCTCTTGTTGGGACTCTTTATGCATCTCACGTGGTTCTTTAACAATGTTTTAAGGTATAACGAAAATGCAGAAAGGATATGATGATAAAGTTTTAACAAGAAATAATATAGTTCAATTTAGAGTATCCCTACACTTTCCTATATTTTAGGTGGGTGGTTTATGCCACATAAGTATTATATATTCCTTAAAGTTTTCTATAAGTTGTGAACTAGAATAGTCTCCATATGTTGGTGTCTTTATGAATACATCTATTCTTGTAAACCATATGCCTAGATTAATAAAGAGATTTTTTTCGTTCCTCTTTACCTTAACTCCACTTGAGAATGATAATTGTGTCAGTTTAAGAGTTCTTATATGATGTCAACTGGAGTTTTATGAATGTTTGGCTATTGGCTTAATGATTTGTGGATCCTATCTTTGAGATTGAAGGATGTGTTCTGTTACAACCCCGCCTCCCGGTAACCCCCAATTAAGGGAGACCAGTAGGTCAAAGATGTTATCCCAATATTTCCATATCAGTGGTTCGACATTTAATCAATCATAATTATCAAATTCTACTGAAACTAAAATGAAAATTTGGAATAAAATTAATCTCTTGATACCTTGTAAATTTTTTGGATGTCTAGACTTCTATCCACATATGGAGTCTATCTATCTACTCCTCCTTGAATTAATTATTTGTACCTTCACAATGTTTTAGTTTATTGTTTATCCTTTTCAATGATTGTATCTAAAATGCCAACAAACAAAACGTCGGTCAGTATATTTCTATATCGGTATGTGGGGAACAATCAAAATTTCACAAATAATTTCTAACAACCTAATTATCACAAATAGGTTATTAACAATCCAAATTACATTTTCAATGTGTCATTCTCAACCGCTTTTGCCCTAAACCCCAAATTACCCTCTCTTAGGGTTTTGTCCTTGCAAGGGACATAAGGCCACCTTCTCCATCCTGAGCTTGGTGCATGGGGTCACCTCTCATGGTACCCAATGGTCTTCCCTCCGGGGCTTGATCGATTAGACCTTCCCTCCGGGGCTTGGTCATGCATCATACATCAGGGTGGCATGTAGGTTTGAGAATGCACATGTATACTTAATTGTGATAATCATAGTGACTTTATAGGATTGCATAAACAAACACACAACAGTTTAGGTTGCATCCAATCGATCAAACGTTCAAGAAAACTTTGTGAAACTAGATCGATTATTCATAAATAACCACATACATGTTCTGCTGATTTGAGATAGAAATATTCCAAGCAAGTAGGAAATCCAAGCAAGCAAGCACACAACAAGATCCTGAAATAAGCATACAATTTCCTTTTACTACTCATGTTATCAAGATCTATTCAATCTAACTTGCTCCTTAGGGTTTCCACTTCTTTTTAGGGTTTCACTTGCAATTAGGGTTTTGCTATCACTTTTATCACTACAAACCCTAAATAAGCAAAACTACTCATAAACCCTAATCATCTTATCCTATCACTCCTAACAGGCTTAGGATCAAAATTTATCACCATATTTCCATATATTTCGAATTAAACATAATCATCTCTTCTTTTACCCTAAATTAGGGTTTCTAGATACATTATCATATATTCTTGGTTTAAAACCCTAAAACATGCAATTTCTCATCTAGATCAGATTTGAATCTACCATTATCATTCAACATGTTCTTATTACTCGAATTAACCCTTTAAGCATCATAGATTCAATCATTAATGTCAATTAGGGTTTCTAACCTAATTTTAATGCACTTATCATCAACTTAACATACTTTTGTAATTTGGAATGAGATCAGGTTCTCAAACTATTTATATCATGTTCCTCATATTGTTTTGAGAAATTTTCATATAATAAGTTTAGTCATTAGAGCTTCCTAGCAATAGTTATGATTTTTGCAAAGAAAATTATTTTCTTGAATATTTCGGCAGAGAGGAGTCACTTACCAAGAAATTGAGAAATCACCAAAAAGGCTAGGCCGCTAGATTGGCGGTCCGCTGCACCACGTGGGATTGGACGATCCACGTCGTACTCCTCCACTAAAGTGGTCACGCCTGCTGACCAAACTTCGGACCGTTGGATCTCCTCACGAGACCACATTGGATCTCAATCTGACGACTTCCATTCTTCATCCTTCTTTTCTTCAAAGCTCAGCCTACGGTGGCTCCGTGGCGGCGCCCTCGCCAGAGTACAACCAATTGAGAGAGGGACAGGGAGCTAGGGGTCTTGGAGCAGCCGTTTGGGTTTGTGAAGGTGAGAGGATTTGAGAGAGGGCCTTATTTATAGGATCAGAGGCCCCTCTAGGGATTCCCCAAACCTACCGCCGCCCACACCTTCGGGTGATTTGGGCGTTTACTCTAGACTCTTCAAAACTACCCAGAACTTGGGCTTGAGGCACACAAAATCATCTCCCAAAGACCCTCGTGGTCTTGGATTCCAGGTAGGTGTCGTGAGATGCGAGAAAATGGGACTTGAAATCCCGATTCCCCTCTCCCTTTCCTTTTATGAAACGAGGTGGATGATGTACAACCACCGTCAGACTTGTGGTCCCCTGGACCATGCAGGGAATCTGATGGCTGTCATTCTCCCCTTGTTTCCCTTTTCTTTTAAAATGAGGAAAATTATGTGTTATTCAAAAGGAACTTGTAAAATCTATATCTCTCTCCCCGATTAACATTTTTCACTCAAAATTTAAAGGAAACTCTGTCTTGGAATTATCTATTCGTGTATTAAATTTGAAACCCAAATTCCAAAGGTAAAGGGTATTTCCTTCATAGGCAAGTTATTCTTTAATAAAACCAATTTAATTGGTATTTCTTTTTCTTATGCCCTTATCTTGGTATCTTGGACTCCTTGGACCTCAAGGAACCCTAAAGGCATGAAATCCCCTCTTAGAGGATATTCCCTTGCTTTTTTCTTTATCTTTTCTCCTTTTCTTATTTATTTATTTATTGTGTGAATTTTCTTTATCTCTTTCTTATTATTGGGCCCAATAGCCAATAAAGCCCACTAAGCAACCAAACAAGGCCATTGTAAATGAAATCCATCTAATTCAAACAAATAAAACAATTATTGATTTCATTTATCATTAAAAGGAGAAATACAATTCCATTACATAGCTAGGAAAAATGGGGTTGTAACATCCTCCCCTCCTTATAGGAATTTGCCCTCAAAATTCAACAATCAAACAAGTCAGGATATGCTTTTTCCATGTCTGTCTTCATCTCCCATGTGGCCTCATCCTCTCCATGGTGCTTTTAAAGAACCTTTACCATCTCTATATTCTTACATCTGAATTCTTTCACCTTGGTATCTAGAATCCGCAAAGGTGACTCATGATATGTCAGCTTCCCTTAAAGCTCAGTAGGCTCAATGCTCAACACATGGCTCAGATCTTGCACATATCGCTTCAGATTGGACACGTAAAATACATCATGCATCATACTATATTGAGGGGGTAACACCAAACAGTATGCAGCATCACCAATCCATTCTAACACCTCAAACAAACCCACGTATTGGGGACTCAACTTTCCTCTATTCTTGGCTATAGCTCGAAGCGGTTGAATTTTCGAGAATACATGCTCTCCCACAATGAACTTCATGTCAGTCCGCTTCGCATCAACATATGAATTCTATCAATCCTGGGCTCTCTTCAGCCTCTGCTTGATCAAAGCGACCTTATCTGCATACACTTGGAGCTCATTTGACCACAACAAGGTCCTCTCACCGACATCATCCCAGTGAAGCAGTGACTGACACGGTCTCCCATAAAGAGCTTCATATGGAGGCATCCTGATATTGGCTTGGTAGCTGTTGTTGTAAGAGAACTCGACTAAAGGTAAGTACTACTCCCATGATCCACCCCAATTGAGCATACAATCTCTCAATATATCCTCTAATGTCTGGATCATCCTCTCTGACTGACCATCTGTCTGGGAGTGATAAGCGATACTAAACTTCAACCTTGTACCAAGTTCCTCTTGTACTTGCTTCCACAACTTGGAAGTGAACTTCGGGTCTCTATCCGAGATGATGGAACTGGGTACGCCATGCAAACATACTATCTCTCTGATATACAACTCAGCTAGGTCTGACACCTTGGCAGTGGTCCTCAGGGCAAGGAAGTGTACTGACTTGATAAGACAATCTACCACAACCCATATCGCATCATGACCTCTTTTAGTCTGGGGTAGACCCACCACAAAGTCCACGGTGATATGTTCCCATTTCCATTCTGGAATCTCTATCGAATGTAAAAGTCCACCGGGTCGTTGGTGTTCAGTCTTCACCATCTGGCACGTAAGACAACTGGCCACATATGCCGCAATGTCTCTCTTCATTCCTGGACACCAGAAATACCTCTATAGGTCCTTAAACATCTTGGTAGTTCTCGGGTGTATCGTATACTTAAAAACCATGAGCCTCTTGCATGATACGTTCCTTCAATGGTGAATCCTCAGGAACCCATATACGGTTCTTGAATCTGATCCCTCCGTCTACTCCCACCGAGAGACGGGTCTGCGGCTTCTTCATCAAGCCCTTCATCATGTCAAGTTCTCCACTGGCCAACTGTGCTGCCACGATCTTGCCCAACAACTCTGACTGGATCTGGTTGTTGGCCAATCAAACTTGGTCCTCTAATAGTTGTGGAGTCCACTCCATGAGCTTTTCTAAGCTCTTCCACTGATTGGACAAAACATCTGCACACTCGAGCTGTTTCTGACTCAACGCATTAGCTACGACGCTCGCCTTACCGGGATGATAGGCAATGGTGAAGTTGTAATCCTTCATGTACTCCATCCATTGTCACTGTCATAGGTTTAGGTCTCTCTATGTCAAAAGGTACTTCGGGCTCTTATGGTCGGTGAGGATCTCGAAGGTAGCACCGTACAGATAATGCCACCATATTTTCAATGCATGGATGATAGCAACCATCTCTAAGTCATGGGTCAGGTAGTTCACCTCACTGGGCTTGAGTTGTCGGGAGGCATATGCAACCACATGCCGATTCTGTTCCAACACACAACCAAGTCCCATCTTTGAAGCATCGGTGAATATCACAAAACCCTCATTATCGGAAGGTAGGATCAACACTGGGGCGGTGGTCAGCTTCTCCTTTAGCTCCTGAAAATGAGCCTCACTTGTATTGGATCACACAAACTTCACATCCTTTCGAGTCAACATGGTAAGCGGCAAGGCGGTCTTTGAGAAATCCTTAATGAAGCGTCGGTAGTATCCGACCAACCCCAAGAAGCTGTGAATCTCAGAGGGGTTCTTTGATGCAGGCCAGTCTCAAACTGCTGACACCTTATCTGGATCTACAACGATCGTTCCTCCTGAGATGATGTGCCCGAGAAACATGACTCGGTCTATCCAAAACTCACATTTCGAGAACTTTCCATAGAACTTCTGCTTTCTCAGGATATTAAGGACTCTACCTAGACGGTCACAGTGTTGGGCTAGGTCATCGGAGTACACCAAGATGTCATCTATGAACACAATCACAAAGGAGTCAAGGAAAGGTTGGAACACATTGTTCATAAGGTTCATAAAGACACTGGGTGCATTGGACAACCCAAACGGCATGACCACAAACTCATAATGTCCATACTGGGTTTGAAAAGTTGTTTTAGGTATATCCTCACCCTTGAATCGTACCTGGTGATACCCAGACCTCAAATCGATCTTGGAAAAGACTTAGGCCAATTTGAGCTGATAAAAAAGGTCATCTATCCTGGGTAAGGGGTACTTGTTCTTAATGGTCGCCTGATTGATCATCCGGTAATCAATACACATATGGAGTGATCCATCCTTCTTCTTTACGAAAAGGACTAGTACTCCCCATGGTAATGTACTAGGTCAGATAAAACCTTTATCTAACAACTCCTGCAACTAGGTTTTCAACTCAAGCAACTCAGCTGGGGCCATTCTATAGGGTGCCTTGGATATAGGGTTAGTCTCGGGAGCTAGCTCAATGGAGAAATCTACTTCCCTCTTAGGGGAAATCCCTGGTAGATCATATGGAAATACATCTGCATACTCATGAACCACCTCTATCTCTTCTAAGGGTCGCACCTTGGCCTCAGGTTCGATAACTATGGCTAGGTATGCTCGGAAGCCCTTGGATATCATCTGTTCAGCCTTCAAAGCCGACACATAAAGGCTGGTAGTCGCATCTCTCCTCCCTCGAATAGTAAAGTGTGGTTGACCAAGCTTCCTAATAAGAGTCTTCTTCTCTCTACAATCAATATGTGCTCTATAGGTGTAAAGCCAATCCATACCAATGATTACATCAAAATCATTCATATCAAGGAGGATGAAGTTAGTGGGAAGCTCATGGATCAAATACTTAACTGGTAAGACATGGTTTTTTAAAAGAGATGTATATATTTGACCACTCGGGGTTGTGACATCAAAAACATTGCCTAAATACTTGATGTCCAAACAAAGCATAGTTGCCAGATTTCTTGAAATAAAAGTATTAGTAGAACCAGAATCAAAAAGAGCTTTTACATTTTGTCCCATGACTTTAAGCATGCCTACATAGTTTCATACTGTATCAGACTGCTGTTACATGATCAAACTAAACTGAAAGGAAAATTCTATGGGTTATTACCCTCGATCAACCTATTAGCATTTGCTTGCGCTTCTTCATTCTCGATGGAGAACACTCTAGCTTGCCTTCTCTCTCCCACAAGTGGACCTCCAGCTGGTACTCCTCCTCCTGCTGGGGGTGCTGCTGCCACTGGTTGCACTGCAACTGGGCCTCTCGGGTCAGGCAGAGGACAGTTGGCAATGAAGTGTCCCTCTTGCTGGCAACGGTAGCACACCCTCTTCTCGAAGTGACATTTCCCAGGATGTGTCCGTCTGTAGGTACGACACTTTTGGAAGTGACTCTCACCACGTGGCTTTCCTTTGTGTCCATACTTGCCCTTGTTGTGGTTACGCCCTTGTCCTTTCTTATGGTCATTCTTCTGTCCTTGAGTACCTTCATTGAAACCCAGATATCCTTTGGGTGGGTTCTGAGCAGGCATCACTGTTCTCTCTATGTCTAAGGCGGTGTCATAGGCTTCAGCGAAGGTTGCAAGTTTACTCGCCATCACATGTGGTTTGATTGCAGGGTGAAGACGCTCCACGAAATGGTCCACCCTTCTTTCCTCATCCATCATGTGTCCAAAGCACTCCAGGATGCAAAACTTGCAGCCAAAGTCATCAACGGATAAGTTACCCTGGGTCATGTTGGTGAACTCCCTTTCCTTCTCCTTCTTAGCTGAGGTAGGGATGAATCTGGCAGTGAAGATAGTCCTGAAGTCAGTCTATGCCATCAGTTCTTCACTTAGATCTCGTCCCATGATGTGGTTTTCCCACCATATCTTGGTTGCTCCTTCCAAGAGGTGAGCATCAAAAAGAACCTTCTTGTTTGGCTGTACCTCAAGCATGCAGAAACCATTCTCGACTGCCAACAGCTAAGCATCCGCTTTGTCAACCACTTCAGTCTTATCCTCTCCCCAGAATCTCTCAATGTTCAGCTTGACGAAGTCTAGAATGGTGACTCCGAGTCGGGGACGAACGAAAAGTGATTCACCATTCTCATATCTGGCTGTTCCCTAAGGGCCAGAGCAGTAATGGCCTCAGTTAACCTCTTCTGTTGTTTCATCCATAAGGCATCAGGGGTGTGAACCACCATTGCTGGTCCTGGACCACTGGTCTGGTTCTCCTCCAACTTGACTTCATCCTCAAACATATGTTCCTCTTCCTATTCCATCTCGGGGTTATCAAAGGGTACTGGCTTAGGATTGGGGCCTTCATCCGGGGCTCCCTCAGGTCTCTTTCTCTTTTTAGAGGACTCGCCACCATGGTTCCTCTTCCTCTTCTCAAAAGATCCCTTTCCCTTACGGGGAGGCCAACCACCCTTAGCTGGGTTCTCGGTGGCCTCGGGGATAGCTACAGTCTTCACTCGAGCCATCTACATAAGCATACAATCAAACTTTAGTTTATGCTTAAATTAATTATACTTATGTCAATGACATCTTGCTTACGTATCTTTTATTAATTTGATGGGGGATTCCTTAAACCTTATTATACTTGCCCTTACCTCAAGAGGGTGGGGAAGAGAGAGAAAACCCTAAATCTTAGAATCCTTAATTGAATTAGGTTTGAGAAGGGATGTAATAGATGAGAGAGTCCTAAAGGTATCTTATTTTGAGTCAGAACCTAAGACATTGGCCAGGCAGTCACACTGCATCTGGGAGTCCTCATGACCGACTAGCGGGGCGGAGGAAAAATATTGCCAGCCCCCGGACCGTGATCCTTTTCTAGACACCTCTCTCTTTCAAAAAATCCTCTAATAACTCCCTCGGTTCTACAAAGTTTGTAAAATTTAACAATTACTAAGGATTAAATGAGGAACTATGACTCTGATACCAAATGTAACCACCCCGCCTCTCGGTAACCCCCAATTAAGGGAGACCAGAAGGTCAGAGATGTTATCCCAATATTTTCAGATCAGTGGTTCGACATTTAATCAATAATAATTATCAAATTCTACTGAAACTAAAATGAAAAGCTGGAATAAAATTAATCTCTTGATACCTTGTAAAAACTTTGGATGTCTAGACTTCTATCCAAATATGGAGTCTATCTATCTAATCCTCCTTGAATTAATTATTCATACCTTCATAATGTTTCAGTTTACTATTTGTCCTTTTCAATGATTGTACCTAAAATGCTGACAAACAAAACGTCGGTCAGTATATTTCTATACCAGTATGTGGGGAACAATCACAATTTCACAAATAATTTCTAACAACCTAATTATCACAAATAAGTTATTAACAATCCAAATTACATTTTCAATGTGACATTCTCAACCGCTTTTACCCTAAACCATAGATTACCGTCTCTTAGGGTTTTGTCCTTGCAAGGGACATAAGGCCACCTTCTCCATTCTGAGCTTGGTTCCAGGGGTCACCTCTCATGGTGCCCAATGGTCTTCCCTCCGGGGCTTGACCGATTAGACCTTCCCTCTGGGGCTTGGTCATGCATCATACATTAGGGTGGCATGTAGGTTCGAGAATGCACATGTATACTTGATTGTGATAATCATAGTGACTTTATAGGATTGCATAAACAAACACAAAACAGTTTAGGTTGCATCCAATCGATCAAACGTTCGAGAAAATTTTGTGAAACTAGATTGATTATTCATAAATAACCACATACCTGTTCTGCTCATTTGAGATAGAAATATTCCTGGCAAGTGGGAAATCCAAGCAAGCACACAACAAGATCCTAAAATAAGCATACAATTTCCTTTTACTACTCATGTTATCAAGATCTATTCAATCTAACTTGCTCCTTAGGGTTTCTACTTCTTTTTAGGGTTTCACTTACAATTAGAGTTTTGCTATCACTTTTATCACTACAAACCCTAAATAAGAAAAACTACTCATAAACCCTAATCATCTTATCCTATCTCTCCTAACAGGCTTAGGATCAACATTTATCAACACATTTCCATATATTTCGAATTAAACATAATCATCTCTTCTTTTACCCTAAATTAGGGTTTCTAGATACATTATCATATATTCTTGGTTTAAAACCTTAAAACATGCAATTTCTCATCTAGATCAGATTTGAATCTACCATTATCATTCAACATGTTCTTATTACTTGAATTAACCCTTTAAGCATCATAAATTCAATCATTAATCTCAATTAGGGTTTCTAACCTAATTTTAATGCACTTATCATCAACTTAACATACTTTTATAATTAGGAACGAGATCAGGTTCTCAAACTATTTTTATCATGTTCCTCATATTTTTTTGAGAAAATTTCATATAATAAGTTTATTCATCAGAGCTTCCTAGCAATAGTTATGATTTTTGCAAAGAAAATCATTTTCTTGAATATTTCGACAGAGAGGAGTCACTTACCGAGAAATTGAGAAATTGCCAAAAAGGCTAGGCTGCTAGATTGGTGGTCTATTGCACCACGTGGGATCGTACGATCCACATAGTGCTCCTCCACTAAAGCAGTCATGCCTGTTGACCAAACTTCGGACTGTTGGATCTCCTCACAAGACCACGGTGGATCTCAATCCGACGGCTTCTGTTCTTCGTCCTTCTTTTCTTCAAAGCTCAGCCCGCGGTGGCTCCGCGGCGGCACCCTCACCAGAGTACATCCAATTGAGATAGGGATAGGGAGCTAGGGGTCTTGGAGCAGCCGTTTGGGTTTGCAAAGGTGAGAGGATTCGAGAGAGGGCCTTATTTATAGGATCATGGGTCCCTCTAGGGCTTCCCCAAACCTACCGCCACCCACACCTTCGGGTGATTTGGGCGTTTACTCTAGACTCTTCGAAACTACCCAGAACTTGGGCTTGAGGCACCTAAAATCATCTCCCAAAGACCCTCGTGGTCTTGGATTCCTGGTAGGTGTCGTGAGATGCGAGAAAATGGGACTTGAAATCCTGATTCCCCTCTTTATTTCCTTTTGTGAAACGAGGTGGATGATGTACAACCACCGTTGGATCTGTGGTCCCCTGGACCATGCGGGGAATCCGATGGATGTCATCATCCCCTTGTTTCCCTTTTCTTTTAAAATGAGGAAAATTATGTGTTATTCAAAGGGAACTTGTAAAATCTATATATCTCTCCTCGATTAACATTTTCCACTCAAATTTTAAAGGAAACTCTATCTTTGCATTATCTACTCGTGTATTAAATTTGAAACCCAAATTCCAAAGGAAAAGGGTATTTCATTCATAAGCAAGTTATTCTTTAATAAAACCAATTTAATTGGTATTTTCTTTTTCTTATGCCCTTATCTTGGTATCTTGGACTCCTTGGACCTCAAGGAACCCTAAAGGCATGAAATCCCCTCTTGGAGGATATTCCCTTGCCTTTTTCTTTATTTTTTCTCCTTTTCTTATTTATTTATTTATTGTGTGAATTTTCTTTATCTCTTTCTTGTTATTGGGTCCAATAGCCAATAAAGCCCACTAAGCAACCAAACAAGGCCATTGTAAATGAAATCCATCCAATTCAAACAAATAAAACAATTATTGATTTCATTTATCATTAAAAGGAGAAATACAATTCCATTACATAGCTAGGAAAAATGGGGTTGTAACATGTTCTCTCTTCAATTGGTGGGACATACACGTGTTTTTATAACAAGTGTTCATATTCAGAGCATTTGGACCTTACTTATTCATATTTTCAATTTTTTTTTCATTGATTGTTAGTTTCAAGTTGGAATTATTTAAGATTTTTTTTCTAATAATAATTTGAGATTTGATTAGATGTATGCTCCTTGCCAATAGTGTTGTGATTGTGTCATTAGCATATCACCCTCACTTGACACTATTTTATCCCCTAGTTATGTGCCTTGTCTTAATGCCATCAAGACTTCTCTATGGGCATATATTTGTCTAAACACATGACCTATATACCAAATTATAGCACATAGGAGTACTATCCAAAGTCATGATCAGTTTGTCTTGGACCTCATGTGCCATCTTAGACCATTCATTAGTGAAAACCAGTTTGCACTAGATGCATTCCATTGATGATAGAAGTAAAGAATTTTGTGAAGTAATAAGAATGTTGGTTGTGTTGCAGTATATGACATAAGTCAACATGGTTTCTACATGAAATTGATATGGTAAATGGATTTCATGGGTTATTCGTGCACTACTATTTTATACTTATGTCATGTTCCTTTCGATCCAACTGATATTGTTGGTAGCAAATCTATGAATAATAATGGTTGCAATCAAATGACATAAAACAATTTACCCTTTCATTGTATTTCTAGAATAAGACCAAGAGAAAAAACATATAATGGAGTTTGAATTATGTTCCTTTTAAAATGCTAAAACTATAAAAAAATTTAACAAATAAAGGAACAACTGACCGCCAAATCATGTTTATACTTCCACATACACATATATAATCATGGGTTAAGCTAGGCTTCAAGTTTAACCAAAGAGTAAAGGTATCCTAAAAATATTAACTAAGGAGCCACAATGAAGGCTTAGTAAATGTATTCATATATAATTATGTGTTCCTTTCGATCCATCAATAAGACAACTAATAATTTTTATTTTATTTTTTCAACAGTGGCGAATGAAGGCTTAGTATTTTTTTTCATTTTAGCTTTCTGATTTACATATGAATACAATTGAGTTGTTTGTAATCTTCTCCCATATGCTACTATCCTTGTTTTATGATTTTTGTCTTCTTATCCCCTTTCCCCTTTGTCATCCTATCCTTCTTTTATTAACAACTTCCCATCTTTGTGCATGTATCTAGAATTCTTGTGTTTGCAATTGCATTTAGTTAGTATTCTATATGTGAATACCTATTATGTCACATCATTATGTATAGTGTGTAAAGAGGTGGATATGATTTCAAAGGGTATGTCTATAGGTAAATCATATTAGACATGTAACATGCTCAATTCTAGGCATATAGGTTAATCCTCCTTTATTGTAGGTTCCTATTCGATTTTGTAGACGTCCAACCTCCCTTTGTCCATTTTTCAATTAGCTACCTTTTAGTACACACATTTCTTTGTGTTATAATAGATCAAACCTTATTGGGGATCTTACAACCCTAATCTACCCATCAATATCCTAATGACATGAAATCTTAGGGTGTTATTAACCTTAGATATTGAATTAAGGAAATTAGCAACCAACAATACTAATTATAATTTTTGTCATGGTTAAAATACTCTATTGAAAACCTGGGATTTTAGGGTGAGGATATTGAAGGTATAGAGGTTTTACCTTATTTGAGTATTGTATTAAGATGAATGTCCTATTTAATTGATTAATGTGTTATAGCATACAATGTAATACAAAAAAATCTAAAATGTAAATCTGAATCCAAATTTGTGTTCCTTACATACTACTTCAGCAACCTACAAATTGTAGGCTTAACCGAATATCAAGTACAACCTAAATAGTGGCTCAGTAGGAAGATTATAAGTTAGTTTATTTAAATCTATGTCACAATATGTTACATGGCGATCGTGACTCAATTTGTCACATGTTCTGGATTTCATATTGGGAACTTGGGAGGCATACCCCATCACCCCTTCCTCCGACTTCTTTATTTTCACAAATAACCAGGTCACTGATGAATGCATATTCATCAGGAATTTAAGTACCATATTGGGTTAATTTCAACTCAACACATCTAATTTCACTCATTAAATATCAAAATGCATCATAAAATGCAATATTTCATAATTGATTTAATTGTCAAGGTTCTTAACTAATTTTATGTTAATTTGATGTAGGTCTCGATAAGGTTGAACAATCAGATGGGTCCCACCTTCACTCACCCTTGGTTCTGACCAATCGATCTGACCAAACCGTTTCAACCATTCGGTCTCGCCTAATGATCTGGCCATCCGGTCTTGACCAATCGGTTTCATCCATTCAGACTCAAGACCGAATGGACATATCCACCTTAAAACCATTTGGACGTCACACAGTTTCAGACCGTTTGGGTACCAAGGTCGCAAGACCGATCAGTCGCGAAGACCATTTAGATGCGAAGACCATTTGGTCGAATGATTGAAACCGAATGGACGTTTCCACATCAAGACTGTTTGAGCATGCCATTTGCGAGACCGTTTGGAGAGTTTCGGTCTGCGAGACCATTTGAGCTTATACGTGAAGATCGAATGGACACCTGCTACAAGACAGAATGCACTGGTCACGCAGACTGTTTGGACTAACCAAGTAGCAAACCGAATGCCTTGAGATTGTTTGCATTAGCACGTTTATATGAAACCGTTTGGATCAGTTGGCATGAAGACCGTTTGTTGCCACGATGTGAAGACCGAATGGATGGCAAATCTATGAAACTGTTTTCCTATCATTTGCCCAAGACCGTTTGCCAATGCAAATTTGCATGGGATCGTTTGCATGCAACCACATGGAAGACCGTATGATAAAGCTGAACTCACCAAACTGTTTGCTACTGAGAACACAAGACCGAATGGCTTGCTATTCGAAACTGTTTAGTTGAAAACATCACATGCATGCAAACTGGATGGAAAAAGGAATGCATGCAAACCATAAGAAATATCCACGTGAAGACCAAGCAGCAAAACCGAATGGCCTAATGGCATGAGGACCGAATGATCACGTGAATAACATTTGAGCAGCATGCAAAGCACAAGACCGAATGAACCAAATGACACATAGACCGTTTGCTCAAAAGCTGTGAAGACCGTTATTTGCTAGTATATGAAAACCGAATGGAGTGAAACCCACATGCAATGAAGACCGAATGGAAAGAGTTGACCGTTTGTTGATTTGCATGAAACTGAATGAGCAAAAGCTGTGAAGACCGTCTGAAGCTGCCGACGCGGAGACCGTTTGGTGCTTCCGGATCGTTTGATAAAGGAAGAAAATCAAGACCGAATGGACCTGCTATGAGAACCATTTGCTCTAGTGGAAATCAAGACCGAATGATAAAGTAAATGCATGAAACCATTTGGAGACATGCACTTAAAGTCAAAACCATTTGGTTATATACAACAAACCGTTTGAGGAAAAATATCTCCAGACCATTTGGACTCACACCAAACGCATGAGGGCCAGATCTGTGCCTATAAATAGGACCAACATGGTCCTTATTTGGGCATCGGTTCTAGGACGCTGACAGGCTGCCTATACACAGGTCCGATCCAGATCCAGTGCCATCCACGCCAGTTTCATTCCACCTACTGCCCGTGTTGCAACCAAGGAGACTGAGAAGAGAAGGAAGACAGAGCGAGGGAGACTGTCCGATCTATCTTGGCATCTCCCATTCGCATCTAGATCTGCTCCGACACGACGTAGAAGGCCACATCATCTTCACCAAGCTGCAACTACCTTCTGCACCGAGTTCATGGAGCATTTCTCTCTCTTTCTTATTCTTCTTGTTTCTCGCATCATGAGTGAGTAGTACCTTTTCGCTGGGGTGCGGGGACTAGCCCCGCTGCCATGCAATCATGTTCTTTTATTAAACTTTCCATGGCAATGTATATAGCTTTTCATTTCATTATTAATTGGTATGCTAGTAGTTGATTATCTACTTGCTTTCATCTTATTCTTTCATGTATTGCTAAATCTTCTATATGTGGGATGGAATGGTGGTTTACAAAGTTCAACTCCTTGACGAGAACTTCTGATAGGATTTCTTGATGTCGTAAGTGTATGATCCGCGAGGGGACAAGACATCTAGCCTACGATGATGCTTCTATGATCTAAACATCCCTCAGGGAGGACCACATCCTTAGTTGTATTTTGTATCATCTTTGTTTATCGTCGATGTTAGTTTGTAGATCTATCACCTGCTTGCTTATCGATTAATGTGGTTGACTCCCAAACTAGAAATAGAATGGGATTTCTTCGAGGTCGTAAGTGTATGATCCATGAGGGGATGATCCATCTAGCCTTCGGTGACACTTCTGTGTGCCTAACTCATGTATAGGGGGCCCACAACCTTCGTTGGATTTCTATATCTTTGGAGCCGTAAGTAAGTGATTTGGTTGGTGATGAGACATCTGATGCCTAAGGTGATGCTTACACGAACCTAACGCCCGTATGGGGGGTTCTGTAGTAGCTCTATTTGGATCGTTTTATCTTGCCTGGATTGTTTGCGTTGGAATGTGTTTGTGTGTGTAGCGGTGGTGAAACCCGATACCATCCCAGCGATTCCATATCATTGATATGAACCCAACTTTAATTCAACTTTTACTTTCTTACAGTTAGTTTAAGTAACCTCAAATCAAGCAATCGTTTTAAATATTTGCCTTAACTCGATCTAGACTAGACTGACTAAGATTCTTAAAAACGTTGTCCTTTGGGTTCGATCCTTAACTATACTATGATAAGACTCGTCCGCTTGCGAGTGGTATTATTGCACATTAGTTTTGGTAAAAGCTCGGGGATTTCAACCCCGAGTGAGTTTGTTAGTGAGATAAAATCCCACGTCAAATTCTGGCGCCACTGCCGGGGACAACGGAATCAGTTAGTCAAATCCAGTTCTTTTAAGTCTAATCTAGGATTTTGTTTTTCTTTTTGATAAAATCGATCATCTACTTGACTTTGACTCTACTTTGTGGATCTCATTTTAAAAATCCTTCTATTTTCAGGTAATTCATAAGGATTAGTGTATGCACCATTTGAATAGTCCCGGACTCACCACCAACTTTGATCCAGAGATTGACAGAACCTTCCACTGACAAAATAGAGAGAACCAAGCAAGAATGGCTCAAGAGGAGGAGATAGCTTGAAGGGTGGCTCAAGCCCTTAATGCACAGAGAGAAAGATTCATGCAAGAAGCTAGAGTTGCGGTTCAAGAAGAAATTCAAGCAACACAGGCAGCAGTACAAGCAGCTGAACTACAAAAAGATCTTAGAGAATTCTCAATCTTGAAAGCTGCAAATGTTCATCATCCAGTACAACCTCCTCCCATCAATGCTGCCAATTTTGAGATTAGGGCACATTGGATCACATTACTTCAAAATATCCCATTCTATGGCAAATAAGGAGAGGATAGTCAGGAACATCTTTTGAGGTTTATTGATCTATGTGCCATGACAAAGCAAAATGGAGTGTCCAATGATGCCATTCGACTCCGTCTCTTCAAGTATTCCCTTATTGATAGAGCTATAAGTTGGTACAATTCGTTGCAAAGTGAAATACCCATCACCACTTGGGAACAACTCCAAAATGTGTTTCTGGAAAAGTTCTACCTTCCATCTCTTACATATGAAATTAGAGGCCGAATAACAAATTTCACTCAAGTCCCTGGAGAAACACTTGCTAAAGCTTGGGACAGATACAAAGAGCTTCTACGCAAATGTCCACACCATGGAATTCCTAAGAATCAACTCATCGAAATTTTCTATAGGGGCATGGACGACGATATCAAGAGATTCTTAGATTCCTCATCCGGAGGAAACTTCATGCGTTAAAGTTATGACAGCGCATGGAGAGTTGTAACCCTTGGAGCTGAAAATCAAGCTAGTTAGGGTAGATCTGTAGGTAAAGGAGTCTTAAAAGTAGCTATGGCTGAAGCTACTCCCGAGTACAAGTCTATCGCTGAAACCTTGAAACTCTTAGTTGCCAAGCAAGACCATATTGAATCATCTCTTACTACTATTGGAAGAGGACGTTCGCCCACCAGACAACAAGAACAAATCAAGTCATCTTCATTGTTCTGTGAAGCATGTAAAAGTACTGATCATTCCACATTAGCATGTAATGTTCTTTACGATGTAGTTCTAAGCAACATATGTGGACAGGGAGAGAATGGTCAAATGGAAAATCTCAATGCTGTTAATACCATCCCTGGTCAAAGTTACTACTATCCGAATCAGAATAGGAATCATCCAGGATTTCAATATGGAAACCCCTCTGGAGCAGTAAACTCACATCAATTTTGTTTGAACAATCAGCCACGAGGCCCAACAGGATTCCAGTGCAATCAACAATAGAATTTTGGAAATCAAGGAAATTTCAAGGGAAACTTTCAGAATAGGAACTTCAATAATTATCAAAACAATTCCCAGTACCGGAGTCTTAACCAAGTTCCTTATCAACAAAAAGGACAATAAGCAAGCCCCGTATCACCTGATGACAAGTTAATAACCATTGAAAAGATGTTGCAAACTCAGCAAACTATGATAGCTAACCAACAAGCCCAACAGAAGTCTATTGAATCTCAACTAGCTCAACTCACAGCTAGCATAAAGCCACCTGCTGGAGTTTTGCTGGCCAACTCGAGAATAATCCTAAGCATCCTGAATAATTGAAGGCAGTCACCACTAGATCAGGGAGAGACTATTCTGATCCTCCTATCAAGACACATGTGGTTGTTACAGATGAAGATGAACCTGTGATTGTCCAAGACTCAACAACACCAGAGTCTCAACCGAAAGAACCAGTAATTGCTGATAAGACAGATAAGGAAAGTCTTGAGAAACCTATTGATGAAGAAACTGAAACACCAGAACCTGATATTCCTATATACAAGCCTCGTATATCGTTCCCTACTTGTGTAAGGCAAATAAAGCTAGATACTTGGTTCAATAAATTTAAAGAAGCTATGAAGAAACTTCATGTTGATATACCCTTTTCGGATGCACTGGCTGAGATACCAGCTTGGACAAAGTACTTAAAGTCACTCCTCACCAGGAAATATATAACTGAAGAATATGAGACAATCAAGTTAGCTAAAACCAATCCGGACATCATCCAGAGTAAGATGCCAAAGAAATAGAAAGATCCAGGATCTTTTGGGATTTCCTGCCATATCAGTGATTCTTCATGCAAGAAAGGACTAGCAGATCTTGGTGCTAGCATCTCCATCATGCCACTCAGCCTTTGCAAAAGGCTAGGGTTTGCTGAACTTCTTCCAACTGGCATGACCATACAACTCGCAGACAATTCGATAAAATGCCCGTTATGAATTATTGAGGATGTACCTGTCAAGGTAGGAAAAGATTCCTATGTTCCGTGTGACTTTGTCATCATGGACAAAAAAGAGGACGCCAGATATCCTCTCATCTTTGGATGACCGTTCCTCACCACCGCAAGAGTTCTAATTGACGTTGAAGGGGAACCTTGCTGCTTAGATTAGGCAAGGAAACACTCGAATTTAAAGTTTTTGAAAGCATGAGAAGACCAAGTATGCAAGAAGAAGTCTATCTGATTGATTGCATAGAGAAGATGTCACTTCTAACTTAAGAGAATCATGATTCAGACGATCCAATAGAAGTCACTCTAATGGATCCATCAGTTGATGAACCTATTGACGAACAAGTAAAGGATTGCATCGAATCCCTCGACTCTGTAAAAGAAGATGTTGAAGCCACGTGTGAAGAACTCAAGGCTGTGGAAGCTACTGAAGAAACACGTGAAAAACCAGAAGCCCCCGAAATGAAGCCCCTTCATGAGGGCTTAAAGTATGTGTTTTTGGATGACCTCAAGGTTTGTCCAGTAATAATAAATTCCGATCTTACGACCGAACAAGAAGATAAACTCCTGAAGGAATTGAAGGAGAGGAAGAAAGCGATTGGCTACAAAATGAGCGACCTCACAGGGGTTAGTCAAGCGTTGTGTATGCACAAGATCCCCATGATGGAAGATCACAAGCCAACTATTGAACATCAATAGAAACTGAATCCAAATATGAAGGAGGTAGTCCATAAAGAGGTAATTAAACTACTCACCGCAGGAATTATCTACCCGATATCAGACTCACCATGGGTGAGCCCGGTGTATGTAGTCCTGAAGAAAGGTGGGAAAACTGTAATACGAAATGAAAATGATGAACTCATCCCCACCCGAACAGTCACAAGGTGGAGGATGTACATTGATTATAGAAAGTTGAACAAGGCAACTCGAAAAGATCATTTTCCAATGCCTTTTCTTGATCAAGTATTAGAGCGGATGGCCCATCAAGAATACTTCTGTTATCTCGATGGTTACTCAGGATTCTACCAAATACCTATACATCTAGATGACCAGGAGAAAACCACCTTCACCTGCCCATTCAGAACATACGCAATTAGAAGAATGCCATTCAGACTTTGCAATGCACCTGTAACTTTCCAATGATGCATGGCTGCTATATTTGCCGGTCTCACCGAAACCATTATGGAAGTTTTCATGGATGATTTTTCTATATACGGAGATTCATTCGATTCATGTCTAAAACACCTCTCCCTGGTCCTCAAACGATGTGAAGAAGCTCATCTTGTACTCAACTGGGAGAAGTGTCATTTTATGGTAAAGGAAGGAATTGTCCTCGGCCATAGGGTCAGCAATAGAAGAATTGAAGTAGATAAAGCCAAGATTGAAGTGATTTCTAAGCTCTCTGTCCCTATCAATGTAAAGGAAGTTCGAGCATTCCTTGGTCACACAGGTTTCTATAGATGGTTTATAAAGGATTTCTCAAAGATAACCAAGCCGATGACAAATTTGTTACTAAAGGATGCTGAATTCAAATTTGACAAAGAATGTGTTAAAAGTTTCAACACACTGAAGCATGCCCTTACAAATACACCCATCATTAGAGCTCCTGATTGGGACCACCCTTTTGAAATCATGTGTTATGCAAGTGATTATGCTGTAGGTGCTGTCTTGGGCCAATGTATAGAAAAGAAACATTATGTGATCTATTATGCATCGAAGACCCTCGATGAAGCTCAGAGGAATTATTCTACTATTGAGAAAGAACTTCTGGCAGTCGTGTATGCTTTTAACAAGTTCAGATCCTACCTAATTGGTTCAAAGGTCATTGTCTACACAGATCACGCTGCCATTCGTCGCCTTCTAGCAAAGAAAGATGCAAAACCTAGGTTAATAAGATGGATTCTCCTCCTGCAAGAATTTGATTTAGAGATCAGAGATAAAAAGGGTACAAAGAATGTTGTAGCAGACCACCTCAATCGCATCCACACTCTGGATACTGAGAAGATTATGATTAATGATTCCCTTCCAGATGATCAACTAATAAGGTCTCAGAAGCTATACCATGGTACTCGGATTTTGTGAACTACCTCGCTGCTGGGGTTATTCATCCTCAATGCACCGGAAATGCACTGAAGAAATTTATGCATGATGTGAAACAGTACTACTGGGATGCGCCGTACCTTTTCAAACTATGTGCTGATGGTCTATATAGATGATGTATCGCCGAAGAAGAAGCTCAACTTATTTTGGAACAATGTCACTCAGGACCAGTGGGAGGACATATGAGCTCTAAAAATACTGCCTTGAAGGTTTTGCAATGTGGATTCTTCTGGCCAACCATATCCAAAGATTCCTATGACTTCGTCCCGTCATGTGACAAATGTCAAAGATCAGGCAATATAACAAAGAGAGATGAGATGTTGCTAAATCTATGGTAAGAAGTAGAGATATTCAATGTTTGAGGGGTGGACTACATGGGTCCATTCCCATCTTCTCATGGATTTTCACATATCCTAGTGGCAGTGGACTACGTCTCAAAATGGGTTGAAGCCATACCAACCGTCACTAGTGATTCCAAACCAGTAATCAATTTATTCAAGGATATTATTTTTCCCCGTTTTGGTGTCCCACACACGGTAACATCTGACGGAGGGTCTCATTTTCTTGAAAGAAGCTTTGAAGCATTGCTAAGGAAGTATGGTGTTACCCACAAGGTAGCCTTACCTTACCATCCACAGACAAGTGGACATGTGGAGGTTTCTAATCGTCAACTCAAGAGTATCTTGGAAAAGACAGTAGGCCGCAATCAGAAAGATTGGTCGGTGAAAATCAACGACGCATTATGGGCCTATCGAACTGCTTATAAAACCTCCCTCGGGACTACACCTTTTCGATTAATATATGGAAAGACTTGCCACCTGCCAGTCGAACTGGAACACAAGGCATGGTGGGCAATAAAACAACTGAATTTTGATATGAAAGAAGCAGGCCAAGCCAGGATTCTGCAACTCCAAGAGCTGGACGAACTCAGGATGATAGCTTATGAGAATGCACGAATCTACAAAGAACACACCAAACTCTGGCATGATGGTCATTTAAAAAAAAAGACATACAAGTGGGAGACCAAGTTCTTCTATTCAACTCAAGGTTGAAGTTATTCCCAGGGAAACTCCGCTCTCGCTGCTCTGGACCGTACATTGTCAAAAACATCTCCCCACATGGTGCTTTCTCATTATGGAGTGAAAAGTCGGGTGAATTTGTGGCAAATGGCCAACGCTTAAAAAGATATTTCACCACAGCAGACATGAGCACCAAAGCAATAATAGATCTCTCCAATCCAAAGGAACCACCGTGAAGTTGAAGATATCAAGTCGAGCCATCGACGTAAAACAAAGACGCTTGTCAGGAGGCAACCCAATAAATAAATTCAAATTTAGTTTTAATTTTGAACTAGAAATTTTTCCTTAATTTTGTTTTACCTTTTAGATAATTTTGCACCAAATAAAATTCACATCGTGAAATGCTATCTTGAGTTCTGATTGATCTTTCTTTTCTAATTTTTCAAATGGAGGACACACACTGTCTAGAATGCAGCCACATCTTGTGGTCCAACCGGCACGAAGTTTTCCCTCCATCCTAGATTTAGAGTTTGCTCAGGATGAGCAAATTTCTAAGTTCAGGGTGGATGGTGGGTGGTACATATCTTAATCTCCACCTTCACCCATCGTTGCAATTTTGACCTAAATTTTAAAATTTTTTCGAATAAAATTTCCAAAATTTTAAAGTTTTCCAAAGAAATTGAACGGATACTTGATGAATTTTTTACACTTCCTATTTCATTAAAAGTCACTAACTAACCTGCTATGCATTTTAAATCATTATATCCTCCTTATTTGAAGTAAATCCTCAAAAGGACTATTTTTTTTGAAACAAGCCTTTTGATTGAAATCATCTTGTGAAGCTTATGATTCCTAACATCATGATACTCATGCAAAAATGACAAGCATTTGTCAAACTGATAGGGATCAAACACGTCATTCTTCCTAACTGACTAGTGGAACAATAACATGGAATCCCCACCGGATCCTCATCAAGTCATTATTTGAGCAGAGTATGATAAAGAGAACGACTCAGTGCACTGAATTGTAAATCAAGTTGCATTCTGATCTGAACTCTCTTCTACACTTCTTCTACCATCTTCGTACCTCTCCATCCATTAAAAAGAAACAAAAATAGCCAAAATGATGCCAAACCCTAAGTTCGGGGTGGCTCGCCACTTCCCTCTATATCCGTTTCTTCCATACCCCTTGCAAATAAATTGGGGCGTACCACCAAAAATGCAATCTCGAGTCCAATAGAGGAGAGAGTTGCAAACAAAAAGATGCCAAAGCGCACACAAAAAGAAAATCTCGAGTCGAATAGAGGAGAGATTTATTTCTTCCTTTCATACCACCCTTCACTCCCTTTTCTACCTAAAGGAACAATAAAAGTCTTCACTACCCTGAAATACACCAGCGTCAGATCAGATGCACACTTGTTGTTCTACAGGTATCTCTGGACTCTTACAAAACTCTTTGACATGCTTGTTGTTAGAAAAAGTGAGGAGGAAGTGATATTGGAAAGCAAACTCATGAACGAAGATATGGTAAGATGTGTTTAGTGGTCTCAGGAGGTTGAGATACTGAGTCATATTGAGCAGAAAGAAAACATTCGTGATGTGAAGATGAGGCAATCACACGAATTGAAAGTACTCATTTGGCGACTGTTTCAGATTTTGTGTTACTCGAGGATGAGCGACGTTTAAGTTTGGGGTATTTTGATGAATGCATATTCATCAGATATTCACGTACCATATTGGGTTAATTTCAACTCAACACATCCAATTTCACTAATTAAATATCAAAATGCATCATAAAATGCAATATTTCATAATTGATTTAATTGTCAAGGTTCTTAACTAAGTTTATGTTAATTTGATACAGGTCTCGATAAGGTTGAACAATCAGATGGGTCCCACCTTCACTCACCCTTGGTTCTGACTAATCGATCTGACCAAACAGTTTCAACCATTCGGTCTCGCCTAACGATCTGGCCATCCGGTCTTGACCAATCAGTTTCATCCATTCGCACTCAAGACCGAATGGACATATCCACCTCAAAACCATTTGGACGTCGCACGGTTTCAGACCGTTTCGGCGCCAAGGTCGTAAGATCGATCAGCCACAAAAACCGTTTAGTCGCGAAGACCGTTTGGTCGAATGATCAAAACTGAATAGACTTTTTCACATCAAGACCGTTTGAGCATGCCATTTGCGAGACCGTTTGGAGAGTTTCGGTCTGCAAGACCATTTGAGCTATATGTGAAGACCGATTGGACACCTGCTATAAGACCGAATGCACTAGTCACACAGACCATTTGGACTAACCAAGCAGCAAACCGAATGCCTTGAGATCATTTGCATTAGCATGTTTATATGAAACAGTTTGGATCAGCTGGCATGAAGACCGTTTGATACCACGATGTGAAGACCAAATGGATGGCAAAGCTATGAAACCGTTTGCCTATCATTTGCCCAAGAACGTTTGCCAATACAAATTTGCATGGGATCATTTGCATGCAACCACATGGAAGACCATATGATAAAGCTGAACTCACCAAACCATTTGCTACTGAGAACACAAGACCGAATGGCTTGCTATTCGAAACCGTTTGGTTGAAAACATCACATGCATGCAAACTGGATGGAAAAGGGAATGCATGCAAACCGTGAGCAATATCCACATGAAGACCAAGCAGTAAAACCGAATGGCCTAATGGCATGAGGACCGAATGATCACGTGAATAACATTTGAGCAGCATGCAAAGCACAAGACCGAATGAACCAAATCACACGTAGACCATTTGCTCAAAAGCTGTGAAGACTGTTAGTTTCTAGTATATATGCAAACTAAATGGAGTGAAACCCGCATGCAATGAAGACCGAATGGAAAGAGTTGATCATTTACTGATTTGCATGAAATCGAATGAGCAAAAGCTATGAAGACCGTCTGAAGCTGCCGATGCGGAGACCGTTTGGTGCTTCCGGATCGTTTGATAAAGGAAGAAAATCAAGACCGAATGGACCTGCTATGAGGACCGTTTTCTCTAGTGGAAATCAAGACCGAATGATAAAGTAAATGCATGAAACCATTTGGAGACATGCACGTAAAGTCAAAACCATTTGGTTATATACAGCAAACCGTTTGAGGAAAAATATCTCCAGACCGTTTGGACTCACACCAAATGCATGAGGGCCAGATCTGTGTCTATAAATAGGACCGGCATGGTCCTTATTTGGGCATCGGTTCTAGGACTCCGACAAGCTGCTTGTACATAGGTTTGATCCAAATCTAGTACCGTCCACACCAGTTTCATTCCACCTACTGCCCGTGTTGCAACCAAGGAGACTGAGAAGAGAAGGAAGACGGAGCAAGGGAGACTGTCTGGTCTGTCTTGGCATCTCCCGTTCATGTCCAGATCTGCTCCGACACGACGTAGAAGGCCACATCATCTTCACCGATCTGCGACTACCTTCTGCACCGAGTTCATGGAAGATTTCTCTCTCTTTCTTATTCTTCTTATTTCTCGCATCATGAGCGAATAGTACCTTTTCGCTGGGGTGCGGGGACTAGCTCCGCTTCCATGCAATCATGTTCTTTTGTTAAACTTTCCATGACAATGTATATAGCTTTTCATTTCGTTATTAATTGGTATGTTAGTAGTTGATTATCTACTTGCTTTTATTTTGTTCTTTCCTGTATTGTGAAATCTTCTATATGTGGGATGGAATGGCAGTTTACAAAATTTGACTCCTTGACGAAAACTTCCGATAGGATTCCTTGAGGTCGTAAGTGTATGATTCGTGAGGGGATGAAACATCTAGCCTACGGTGACGCTGCTGTGATCTAAACATCCCTCAGGGAGGACCACACCCTTAGTTGGATTTTGTATCGTCTTTGTTTATCCTCGATGTTAGTTTGTAGATCTATCACCTGCTTACTTATCGATTAATGAGGTTGACTCCCAAACTAGAAATAGAATGGGATTTCTTCGAGGTCGTAAGTGTATGATCCGTGAGGGGACGAGCCATCTAGCCTTCGGTGACACTTGCGTGTGCCTAACGCCTGTATAGGGGGCCCACAACCTTTGTTGGATTTCTATATCTTCGGAGATGTAAGTAAGTGATCCGGTTGGTGACGAGACAGCTGATGCCTAAGGTGATACTTACGTGAACCTAACACCCATATGGGGGGTTCTGCAACAACTCTATTTGGATCATTTTATCTTGCATGGATTGTTTTCGTTGGAATGTGTTTGCGTGTGTAGTGGTGGTGAAACCCGATACCATCCCAGCGATTCCATATCATTGATCTAAACCCAACTTTAATTCAACTTTTACTTTCTTACAATTAGTTTAAGTAACCTCAAATCAACCAATCGTTTTAAATATTTGCCTTAACTCGATCTAGACTAGACTGACAAAGATTCTTAAAAACGTTGTCCTTTGGGTTCGATCCTTAACTATACTGTGATAAGACTCGTCCGCTTGCTGGTGGTATTATTGCACATTAGTTTTGGTAAAAGCTCGGGGATTTCAACCCCGAGTGAGTTTGTTAGTGCGATAAAATCCCACATCAGTCACACTGCAAAGATTGTCCATCTCTCTAATCGCCTCTGTCAACAAATCACTATGATTCCATCTTTAATAAACTCCTCTTTGTCCTCTGAGTTCAAAGAACCCTCACTCACAGAGATTGGTTCTCAAAAACCAAAACACACATTTTCCCGCTAAGGCTGCAACCATTACCTTCGCCTTCCCATCCCAAACTACTTCACCACAATTCTCATTTCCCTATCCTATTAATTTGGGAAGCTTCAAAACATCCCTTAGAAATCCCTCTCCATTCAATTTCTCTAGTAGTGTCTCAGAAGGCACATCGACACCAGTTGTCTCCTTTAGTGGAAGCTCAGCAACATCAATAGAGTAGTCCACTCTAGAGCAATTGTCTACGTGGTAACCATCTACGACATTTCCCCTTTCGCAGTGTATTGTTATTTTTTGTACTTTTTGCCCGAGTTCCATTTTGACAAGTGTCTCCCTCGTTCTCTATTTTGACTCCTTAATGAAGGAACTTCGATGGTTCCTGACCCCTGGGAATCTAGCCAATTCATCGTGGGTATTTGGCATAGTTCATGGGATCTAAGGACTATTCATTACACACTATGTCACAGTCAAATTCCGATATCCGTCCTTGATGTCATCGTTCTCACCAGATTTTTCCTGACCAAACAACTCAATGTTCTTCTCGCTCTCCTAGTTCTATCTAATCCCTTTTCCCTGTCTCTTCTTCTACTTGATGCCATGGACTCAATGGAGGCGTGAGTTACCCTCAAAACAACATCTATCTTGAGATCTTGGCCTCTTCGGTGCCCAGATATGGTGGGCAAGTTGTGTGCAAGCCCTGGGACATGGCGGTGCATGAGCAAGGAACCCTTGGGTCCGAAAAGTCTTGATGAGGACAACCAGAATGATTGCTAGCATGTAGAACAATGAGATCACCAACATTGATCATTGGAATCATGGTCCCGAGTTCCTATAGGCGACCATGGCACGAGACACATGGAATCAATCTCTGGGGTGAAAGCCCTGTGTTGCCAATGGAGCTTGGGCTCAATCAACTTTACTACAAAGGGTTGAACCATCTTTGGACCTACTTTAACTCACATTTGACCACAAATACAATAGTCAAGTATTACTAAAGTCCAATGTTAAGCTCATTTTGATATTCACATTACATTCAATGACAAATTACTCTTTTCCAATTTTATTTTTCCATTTTATTTAGAAATAAATTTAACTTGTAAAATTCATAAGTAGTTATTGATCTGTCTAAATAACACAGATAAGTACAATTTTAAATCAGAAAAATACAATGTATCTAATGAGAATGTTTTGAGTCTGGATTTTTGTCTAAAAGTAGGCCTTTAATGAATTTGATATTAATTAAATGGATAAGTATTGTGATTAGGTGGTGAAATCCCTAACCCTGAGTCTAGAGAGCATTAATAATTAATTAAGTATGATCATAAGGTATGTACATCCTATATTTCATTTTGGGCATTATTTTATTGATCCCACATTCTTTTCATGAGACATTTCTTGAACTATTAATTGTATTGAAAGTCCAATTGAGTGGACATTCATATTCCCTAATCTTTTATTATATTCATGTAGATGTTGAACTACTTTGCTTAAATGGGTTCTTGTACCCTAGTTGCTTTGAATGCCTTTTATGTGAAATTGATTAAAAGTGATAATCTTGCCACTCTATTTATACATCATGTGCGGATGACTAGAATATCTAGAATAGTGATACTTATGTACAACCATACTTAAATAGGGTGCACGTATTCTGCCCGCAGTGTATATTTCCACCTTTATTTCTTTTAGGCCATGGTCCTATGGTGTTATGGACATATTTTAGGTATATTTAGTCTACATTGTTATGCATGCAACATTTATTATTTTAATTAAAATTGTGGTTAACTTGTTATGGCAAGGCATTTTTATTCTCATGCTTGTAATCTATATTTTAATAAGCCTCATTTCTCTTATTATAATTCTTTTGAACTTATCCATCTTGTATAGACTGCCCTCTTTGTGGGAACATCTCTTTTTCACTTTTAACCCAATATAATGCCCAAAGTATTTATTATACACACATACCTAACCTCTTCTGACCTATACCTTGTTTCCTATACTTTTAGGTGATGGTCCTTCCACCCAGGTATAAGTACATTAGAAGATAAGTATGCATGAAGATCGTATATAATATTCTAACCTAAGAATAGCTTGAAATGGTCGAGTTTCCCTCTACAATAGGTCTTGCATGTGATCAGTTTATTAGACGTATACCTTTTTCATTTAGCTATACCACATTTTATGGTGAGGAACAATTGTAAATGAATCATCATGTAACTTTGTAATACTTTTTGTTTCCACTGCCTTCTTATTAACAGATCTTGTATTGTACCACTAGATTGGATCTGCTATCAGGTCCCACTCCTTACAAAATGGTATCAAAGCCTAAGCAATCAGTAACTTGAATATTTCAAGTTATTCTATATTGTTCTTAAATTAGGTTCTTAGGTGACCCTTCTTCTGTAGTTGATGTTCCTAATCTTGAATAATGGAATAAAAACATGGTTTCAATCCTTATCTAATTTTGTGATTTCCACTCCCATACCATAGTGTGGTAGGGACTAAGTTTTTGGGGACCCTACTTAACCCTGCATCCTTTATGGAGTATCAAATTTCCCTACAATAGGGTTTGACTCTCTTGGTCATTAGATTCTATTCTCCAACCTTATGGGAGGCTAGTTCATGAATAAAATATAGGTTGACTTGAATAAACATATATAGGCTTAACCCTAATCCCCTCCTAGACTCTCTTCGTGTTGTTATTTCTAACATGCCTTGAACACATCCACTGGGAGGATTGGTCATGCATGGATGATGATAGAATTCTGACATAGGTAGTAGAATGGTGATGATTCTCTTGATATTGAGTGATGATCTAAATTAGCTATGTTGTGGTTAGGTATGCCTTGCATTCAACATGTAGTATGTCCACATAGCTCTACAAGGGTGAGTGATCTAGTCTCTCTTTCTAATTAAACACTTCTTACTCTAATAGAATAATATAGATGCTCCCTGGTAATGGTGCCTAAAACCTATTAACTAAATGTGCAAGTCTTAAATTTTAAAATTGAGCACTACCCCACAAGTATATGGGTGTGTGCAGCATGTTCAAGATCGTCCAAGGAGCATGATAGATCTAGTCATAAGCGTGTTAATCTTCTACAATCTAAGATCGATTACTGAGATTGGTTTGGTTTATAGCTAAACTACTTTGTAATTCTAAGAAATAGGAAACACTAATTCTTAAAATGAGATTTAAATCAGATTTTGAGGATCTTGGCTATGGTATTTCACCTCCACATCATTACTCATGTATAAGCACAAAAAATAACTTACTAATTAACATACAAGGAGGTTGTTGTCATCACACACATCCCAGTGATATGAGATAGTTCCAATCTCTACATAGTACTCTCATACTTATGCAGAGATTCAAAGTGCAACCTTGGATCCTCAACGCAATACCAGCCACTCCTATTGTCAATGATAGATTGTCAAGATATCTACTCCCTACTTACCTACGGTTCCTCCTAGATCATATAAAAAAGCATAAAACATGTAAGCAAGATGGCAAGTAGTGCATATTAGCATAAAGACACCATAGAATATATTGGAACATCAAATTCACTAGGATTAGTTAAGAAATTTGAGTTCACATAAGCAATGGCGTAGGAGTGTAAGCATAAAGACACCATAGAATATCTTGGAACATCAAATTCACTAGGATTAGTAAAGAAATTTGAGTTCACATAAGCAATGATGTAGCAGTTAAGAAATTCGAGTTCACATAAGCAATGACGTAGGAGCTACTCTCCCACGCCCAAGAAAGGAAGCTACTCATCCATGGTAGTGAAACACTAGAACATGCTACAGATTTTGAAGTTCAACATGACTAGAGAAGAAAAGAACAAAGGAAATCCAAGGAAATTTGAAAGAACTAGGTTGAACTTCAACTAGGAGATAAAATTACAACAAAGTTGATGCTTCTTCTCCAATAAACTTCTCTCCTGAGGTCTGAACAAGGTACAAAAGTTCCCACTGCAATCCTTGAGAAGGAGTGGAGAAGAATGGAGGTTCTCTCCCGAGTAATCACTTCTTCCTCTCCAAAATTGCCCTCCCTTTACTCTCAACTATCTTTGGTCAAAAGTGTTTCCAAAATGACGAGAGAAATCGTCCCATAAGTGAGTTTTCATATTTGAATGAGGGATGGTTGTCTTTATGAAACTATAGGAATCGACTAGGACACGTTGTGTTTAAGAACCGCATGGCATGTCACCACGTGTACCTGACGCGCAAACTTCTTTTTTAGGAGTACACAGTGTGTTGTCTGATAGACACATCATGTGGCTGAGAGTTGATGAAGTCCTAGGTCAAACTACTCAGGTTGGACACAATGTGTCTTAATAAACACATGCCATGATTTTGAGAGAACTTTTGAATGTAGCTTATGATTCATCAACCGTAAAAACTCTATGAGATTATATATTCTAGAGCCCATTGAAAACATACTATTTTGATCTTCATTGTAATGATTTTCAAATACATGAAACACTGAAATAGTGTGGCACAATTTATTGATATATATCTATCTTTAGCTGATTCTATTATCTTTCTTTATGTTTTCCTTTTACCTAAGTCTTATGTAAAATGGGCCTAAGTATATTAGGCCCATTAGAGTTTGTTGTTTGCTTCCTTATTGTGTCCTCTCCTATTTATAGGAGAGGGTTGTTGATGTGCACACTTTATATAGAATTTTCACCCACTTTTGCACACACTTTCAATCCAAATTATATCTCCTTTTGTATCTAATAATACTTAATTTCCCAGTTTTTTTGTTATTTTACTCTTCTCATGTTTGTGATCACATGTACATTATTATGATGAGAAAATGGGACCAATCAAACCAAAATCCGACCCTAGTTGGAGTCCCCAAGAGTTTGCATACTTGATGGAGTTCTTCTTGAAGATTTTGAAGGGAACACAATGTGTGTTAATTATCACACACTGTGTAAGTTTACAGATGATCACATTCCTCCCTAATGAGCTACGACACAACATGTCTCTACTCTGACACGGTGGGTCAGATCTCCAATCAACCTAACCCCTAAATGGACGTCTCACCTACTTGAGATGCCCATATGGCTTCCCCAACGACCGTATCACTCAGTGAGATGGTCATTTGGTAGTCCTGGTCATCCAATCAAGCAACCGGTTGCATGAATTGAATACCTAAACACTTTAGTAATTAACTCAATTGTCATTCAAGATCAAACTCCTCTTCTAGATGAGTTCCTATGTGTGTGACCCTATAGGTCCCATGTCACGTTGACAGTGAATGTCCATAACTAGCTTATGACATCACAAGCAAAGATTGGTGCCTAGTCACACGTCAGTGCTACCCAAGTGAAATGGAAAGTTGGAGAACAACTTCAACCTACAATCTGTGTAAGGTGTTGTAGTGATTGTAAAATTCCTTTGTCTCTGATATCCAGGATGAACTCGAGGCATGGTTGGTCATCCTCACAACATTCAATCCATGTTTCTTGAACCAAGAGTAGACTATCTGAGATAATGTGACCTTAATATCATATATTGATTCACATGTGAAGCACATGCATTTCTCAGTCTCACTAATCAATCAGCCATGATATCATACTCCCATAGGAGGGACAAAACCCATATATATCACTCACAGTCTATCTCCACATGTAAAAGTCACCCAATCATCATAATTATAACAACCCATGTTTCAAGACTGCGTTTGATGATGACAAGGTGTACCCAACGATATGTGACGAGTGCAGTGATTTTTGGTCTAAGAATCACAATCACCACCTTCACTATGAGAGATGACTATGACTGCAAAACCATGTGTCACTTTCAAGGTGGGTCCGTCCGATACATTGTTCTCTAACATGTATCTGTGTGCTTGGTTTGATATTGCCATATCATGACTAATGAGATTTAGTCATAAACCAACTCACACTCTGATCTTATGTGTTATTGTTGTTTATCAACCTTCCACAATAACAACCGATCATGGACATAATGAGAATGTAAATGTGTATTCTTAACATCCGTATGATCTCATCACTTCCAAGTCATGTACTTGAAGACATACATTTTGAGTAACATTATTCTCTAGACATTCACTCTGTATCCTCATTATCTCATAACTGAGTGAAACAGATGAATTTGGAAGCTTGCCTTTATATATATGTTATTATTAAATCCTTTTAGGTAATTATGCAATGCCAATCATCATATGATTGGCTCTACGGGCATACCTTACCAACAACTATGTGCTTGGAACGCTTATGTGATTTGGGTTCCTTAGCTTTTCAAATAGCTCCATTATTATCACAATTTATCTCTAATGTGTCTTTAATGATTGGAACCATCCCAAGTTCACTAATGAATTTCTTGATCCATACTGCTTCTTTTGTTACACTAGAGGTAGAAATTTACTCAACCTCTATAGTAGAATCATCCACCGTCTTCTATTTGGAACTTTTCTAGCATAAAACTCCTCCTTTTAGGCAAAACACAAATCTTGATAGCAATTGATAATCATCCTTGTCGGTTTGGAAGCTTGTGTTAATGTGACCTTTAACAACCAACTCTTCCTCACCACCAAAAAGTAGGAATTAATCCTTAGTTCATTTTAAGTACTTATGGATGCTCTTTACAACTATCCAGTGACCATCACCTAGTCCAACTGGTACCTACTCATCATGATCATTGCATACAAAACATTAGGGTGCATACATATTAATTTCACACATGATAGATCCAATTGCCAAGGAATATATAATACTAGTCATGCATTCTCACTCTTCTAAAGAGCTAGAACATTGATTTCTAGAGAGACTTATTCCATGAGACATGGCTAAGTTTCCTATCACGTAACCATTTGTTACCCTAATCCTCTCTCCTAATGGCTAGACACCCAAAGGCATTGACTGTCCATCCATAGAATGGACCACATAGCATATGAATGAATAAAATGACAAACAAAAAATAAAGTATGAGACAACATGGCATATCAAAAGAAACTAAATGAATACCTAACATAAGATTCTTCAATCTCATATATCAAACCATGTGTATTCCATTTGCATGTCATTCGTTGTCGTCAGAGTAAGAACAATAGATTTATCATATTACAATAGAAGCAATGATCATTGTAAGAAAATCATAGTTTGCCTATTACCTAAAATCATGAAATGGGCATACATCATCACAAATGTGTTGAGTACACTATGCAAACATATAAAATCTCATGTTTAAGAGAATATATATTGCTTGGCAAAAACTTGATATAATATTAATAAAGGAAGAAAAAAAATTAAAGGCTTTCTTTTAACATACAAGTGCGTTTTAAGTTAATTTCCATTATACCAACAATATCATAAGGCCCTTGACCAACTTCTCAAGAAAAGGGGTATGTGAGGGACACTTAAACAAAATCTAAGTATGTAACCTATTTCAACATGAGGGACTACAAGACTAAATGTCAAAAGTTAACCCTATTCAGAAGGGACCTCATCACCAACATGAAGAGTTGACCCTTTTATAAACACGGTATGCCCTTGATTAATAAATTTAGTAGGACACCCAGCCTTGTGCCCTCATCCTGAGAATACATATATTTGCACAAGGTTGTATAATGGACATCTACGATTATATTTTCAAATTTGTTCAACATAGAATAATCAAGACCAAACATCGTAGTCATAGGGAACATGTATCTCAAATAAGTATATAAATCCAAGAGTTTTATATGACATACATACAAGCAATTATCCATACCACTAGTCTGGCCAATAGGAGGATAAGAGTGTACCTTGGTTTGAGTAAACAAGCATTAAGGACATGATTAAATCTTTGAGAAGAGTCCATCAGATAGATCATTGACATTACAAGCAAGTGTGATATGATTAACATGAGAAGGAATTAGGTCACCTTAAACAAATTCAAGAAAGGTGTATGTTTCACCTATTCTAAGTTCCATTTTTCTCAATGATTGATTTTGACATCTCCAAAGTTCATGCAATATCCATCATCATACTACATACTGCATCAATTATCATTTTAACTTAGGGGTGAAAGATGCTAGTAAGAAAATGTCTACAATACTACGATTTCATGGATCTAAATAGGGTAATCATAGGATTTGAATAAAACTAAAGTCTTAGTCATTATATCATCCATTGAAGTTTGAGTCATTTTCACACAAGATAGTCAACATTAGAATACATATGAGATCAATCTTGAGTTAGTGTCATAAATATCAACATGTTAATGATTTTAATACATCAAAATAACATGGGTGACCATTAGTATGAGATTTATACAAGGTTAGATCTTGATTTAGCAACATGCACATTAAGGTCACATTTCATGTTATATTTAGGTCACTTAATCATAATAGGGCACAAGATAGATCCACATAGAGTTTAGGTATTAAAGTCATATCAAGTTACTAATTTGGTATCCACAAATTAGTTTTGAACATATTCGATCAATTTTTTTCACAAGGTTAAGTATCACATTAAAAGTTCATAAATATCACTTTTAATGGCATTTTACACATCATGAGGTCATTAATAGATCATGACATGATCAAGTTCGATTTCATAACTCAAAATATACCATAATTTACTAATTAGGTTCATAATAATCTATAGGGGTCATGATATGATCATGGTTCGACATAATAATCATTGAATATAATAACAAAGATCAATTTGATACCATTTTTAACATAACATGAGATAAGAGTGATATTTTGCCATGAAACTGATTCCTTTGGATATATCTCGTTCTCTATATCCACAATAACATAAAATATGTCTTATTTGGCCTTAATAATGATTTAATATAAAATTTCTAAGATTAGGCATATTTCTAGCTTAAATGAGGGAGAGAGATATATACCCTTTAGCGACATACGATGTTGTGCCTCGTGATTGCCGCCCAACAAGGGTCTGTGCAATTCATATGGGTGCAAGGTCCACAAAACTTTGACTACTCAAATGTGACCAAACAAAAGAGACTGAGTCCCATGAGATTATGGACGTCTGTCCCTAGTCTAGCATGTGCGTGGTAGTGGGTCTGCACCCTCCTTGCCCACACAATATGTGCACAAATTATTGACATCATGCTAGTGAGACCATCAGGGTGTGGGGGAGGAAGTATTGAGAGGGGATTTTTAGAGAAGGATCCCACCTCCCAAGAGAGCCCAGACCATTTGAGAGCGGTAGAGGTCTCGATTGTTGCTGGGGTGCAACAAGGCACGAAGGAATGAAGCTTTCCATGAAGAGGGCTTTGGAAAACTCCAAGGAGGAAGACGAAGTGCGGGAGGGTGGTACATGGGGAAATAGAAGTGGAAATGAAGAGAAAAATGAAATGCAAAGTATGTCAAATCTAAACAACATAAATAGGTGTCATGAAGGGATGTGCAAAGCCCTAGCCACCATGGGCACAACCATAGATGTCGACCATGTTTGGAGGGGCGCTCCATATCCCTATCGACACCTAAAGGCTAGGAAAACATAAGGTATAGGTTAATGAAGCATGGAAGAGGTTTTTATGGAGAAAAACTATTCAAAAGAAGTCAAATCAGCTCATCAGGGAAGCAACTTATGGGCATGGCCGCAACCCTAGCCACTGACCCTGGCTTGAAATTGGGGATGACTCCCTAACTGTTTGATCAATGTGGGAGATTCACAACCCTTGAATTAGTGGTCCCAGGTGCACAAGTGGCTAAGGATGGGAACCCCCAAGGGGCCAAGCCCAAGAGAAAAACAAAGGGCCAATGCCCAAAAAGGAGATAAAGAAGAAATAAAGATGAAAAAGACTAGAAAAGGGAGCAAAATAAATAACCATTTATTTGTGCTCAAACCTCCAATTTGGGTGAAATCTTCACCATCATATCACTGATTTCCTTATCTTTCTTATAGATAAAGATTGAAATAAATATCAATATGTTGAGTGGTCTCAAAAATTCAAATACTCTCAATGTTAACTAAAGCATTCAACCTTATATAATTGAGTTCAAAATTACAAATCATGAATCACAATTCATCCATTGAAAATATGTGATTACAAGACAACCAATTGATGACGAGGGATGTCATTGAATGAAATTGAGTACATTAAGAGTCAAGAGTAGTTGGAGGAGAGAGAAAAACTAGGTTGTTACATCCTCCCCACCTTAAAAGGAATTCTATCCCCAAAATTAAAGCAAATCCTTAACATACATTAGAACTTCATATTACATATTGTATCTATCCAAACACTCCACATATAAAATCACAATACTTCAATCATCGTCACTAAACTAAAATCAAGAAATCAAACATCATGTCCAAGCATAGTCACATAGATCAATAAAAGATCACAAATTTGAAGACATCGTCGTTTAGGCCAAACGAATAGGGATCTTTGATTTGAGAGTGATACATGACTTTTAGTCCCAACATTTAGGGTTCTAGATTCTAATTGGCCTAGGTGGGACTATACATCCATGGTTGATATTTTTTAGTGTTGGATCTATGGGCTCTATGTGGGGGTGGATAGAGCTAAAAAGACATAAACAAAACTCATTAGATCATCAAATTATATCCCAAGATAAATTTGCTTATATGAAATTTGAGTGCACCTAAACATACATAGCAAGGAAAAGAGAGATTGAACAAAGCATAAATAACACAAGCTATGTATAGTGGTTCAAACCTCCAAAATAGGAGATGTATGTCTACTACCTAGAGGTGTCAATCTCTAGGATTTTCAACCATTACACACTTCTTATATTCCATTATAAGATTTAAAACATATAAACCACCCTATTCAAAGTCAAGGGCATCTAGCCTTCTCCTACCTTGCCAAGGACTTACCCCACTTTTGCAATGAGCCTATTTCCTTCACCAAGGACTTATCTACTCTTGCAAAACCCCCCCTTCAAGGAATCACCACTCTTGACTTGGATCTTCAGCCTTCTTCTTCACCTTCACCAAGGATAAGCTTTCACCATTGTAGCTTGAGAGAGAGGTTGGAAATGAGTGGAGAGTTTCACAAAGTGTACATCCGAGCAACTCTCTTATAATGATCCTAACTCACTAATTGGATGTATATTATTAGATGAGATTGAGAGATAAAGAGGTGTATTAGAGGAAAAATCACTCAACTATAACTAGGGAGAATAGAAGGCAAACTTGGAATGAAGTCCAAGGGCCTCTATTTATAGCTGAGGGTGCCTACTAGCCAGTAGAGACACTTGGGATCATATTCTAGCTATTTTGGGTGTTCCAACAATATATTTTGGAGTTTTGTAACATACCAATGACTAGAAACACTTTTCTCCACTGTTCTGTACTTAATAAAGTTATTTTAAGTAACTCGACTAACGACACTATATGACAAAACAATTTGAAGTTGTCGGTGGAGTTTATCCTGGATGAAACTCGGTTGAAAACTTTAAGTTGTTTTGCCAGTGCAAGGTGTCAGCTGATTTGTCACCAGGAAAACTCAACCAACCCTAGGAATTAGAAAGGATCATATAGCCTATCAGTTGAGTTGTCACCATGATAAAACTCGACCGACAAGGCAACCTGTAATCATTTTTGATAATTGCTCTACAAGTGCTTATACATTCAAATCAAGTGCTCTTTATTTTTTCTAAGCTTATTTACAAGTCATACATTCAATACAAACGATTTACAACATGATTCTAGTGGAGATATAGCCTATTCCAAAAAACATCCATTTTCATTAATTTTGACTAGTTTACTTGCAACTAGGTTCCAATAGTTATACTCTTCATGTACATTATACCTAAAATTGATCTCAAATAGACATATAAGATACATATGAGTTAAATGGTTAAGCCACAATAAAAAATGGACAATGGATAACTGTTAGGTCAACATTCTCCCCCCTTTTGAAGATGACAAACCATTCCTTAACATATTGAAAAGGACTTGAAAATCCTAACCATTTTGTACCTTTGATGAGTAGGGGGATACATGAAAGTATGACAGTGATTTATCCCTCTCAAATCATGCTTACCTTTACATGTGAGGTCAATTACACCAAGAACACAAAAAACCACAGACATGTGCTATGCAATTTTTGGTAAGTAAGCAACATGCAATTTTTAGAGCAATTTCAATATGGTGCCAAGCTATTTCTCCCCCTTTGTCCTTTCAATAAAAGGAGTGGGTAGAAGAGCTAGGACTGATAGTTTCCAGCACATAAGCAACATATATAAGAACCGAGCACAAAACAACTAGAAAGAACTAATATCATTGAGTCATAATCAAAATATAGATGTGCATACACAAAAACCCATAAAACAATAGAGTAAAGAGTTTAGGTTATAGAGATAAATATTACCACTCAAATTAAACTAGTCTAAAAGTAAAACAATAATGAATGAAGAAAACAAATGATGATAAAAATAGTAGCCTCAGACATGAATGGCCAACGAATAATACATGCTAAGCATACAAAATGCAAACACATGGGCACTCATAAACCTAAAACTAAACATCTAGGTCTTCTAAGTCTATCTCCTCATTGGGATTGTAATCCTCATCAGTGGATGGCTCGGGGTGATAAGAGGTGTCAGCAACAGTAGTGGCCTCATCTCCATCACTTGGTCCATCATCATCTAAACTGACCACCTCACCATCAATATACTCATCGTCAGACTCCTCAACATCTTCTTCAGCTTCCTCAGCCATCTCCTCATCACTAGGAATAAAGGAGCACATAGACAACCACTTATGATGTTGCTCTCCACAAGACATTCCACATGCAAATAAGGCATTTGCTTGATCGAAATTGGGTGTGGAAACCCCATCAAAATCAACAAGCAAGGCAGAAGCAGGGCCAGTTGGAAGGGAAAAGCAGTTGAGTGATGCTCGGTTGAGGATGGGTGTGAGTAGGAGGCAATCCAACACTAGGTGTAGGATGGGCAACAGAAGGAGCATACTGGCTAGCTGGATAGAACTGATCATATGCATAGGTCGCATAACTAGGAGTTGAGAAGGAAGGTTGGTAGGTTGTATAAGGATGTGGACAAGTTAGGTTCATGTTGCTCATGATATGAACTAGGTCCTGATGGAGGTGATCGTGAACCTACATGTTATAGGATTGTTGGTGAATCAGGTAGCCCATATGGGTTTCATTTGACACTGAGAAAAAGTCTCTAGAAGATCGAGGAGTTGGAGATGGAGGCTAGGTGGAGGAGGATGAGGCACCGGAGGTAAAGGGACTAAAAGAGTGAGAATACATCTTTATAGTGGTCTCACTAATGAACACTTCTTGATGATTTTGTGTAGTTAATGTCACGAAAGAGAGATTTTTTAGTACAAGAATGGAAAAGACCACAAATTAGGTTAGGGTAGTGGGTGGGAGTCACATGTGTTCTTCTCAGAGTCAAATCTGATCATATGATGTAAGATGTACTTGGCACACTTGACTCTAATCCCCTTGAGGATATAGTAAACAATCACCGCAGAGTTTTTGTCTATTTCCATTTGATTGCTCTTTGGGTGGACATTGCAATTTACAATCACGACAACTATGCAGGACTTAGATTTGAGGAGGAAGGTAGGATAGGTTTCTTCCTAAATGGTATATCATGTTTCTTTAAATCTATATTAATGTCAGAGAGTGATACTTCAGGTTGAAAGTTTTGATAAAACTCCTCAGGGTAAAGCAAGTAGTAGTGTGAAGGATAGGAAGACAACCATCATCCTGACATAAGAGGAGTGGCTGCAATCAAGTAGGAGTTGAGGTCATCCTCCAAGATTGATAGTCGAGTTCCGACAACCATGGTAGTTGAGAACGATTTTGGTGGATGGTGGAGGAACAAGAGAAGTGTAGTTCCAATTCAAGTTAGCATAGAATTCATGAACCACTTTTGTGCTTGCATATGAATTAAAGAAGCAAAAAAATCTCTACACACAAAGCACCTAAGCATTGCTCCATGAAAAAATCACAAGTATCAACTAGAAGCTTGTCCTTGGACTCCATCAAATGTATAAAAGGAAAGGGGCACGAGGTAGGATCTCCTTATTGAAATTTATCACTTGTTGATGTATGAAGGTTGCTCCCTCATATGCTAGAATTTGAGGACGAGCAGGAGATGGGTTGTTTGTGAAGGTGCTTCATTTCTTCCTACTTGTGGCCATGGGGATGAGCAAAATAGAGGGAATACAGAAGAGCTAAGAATGGTTGGAGAAACCAGACCAAGAACCTACAATGACACACCTAAACAGACCCATGAAGGGGTTAGAGAAGGTATAAGTATGTTGGAAAGGGCTAGAAAGGGGTTGGAAGGTGGCTATGGTTTAGGGGCGAACGAAATGGAAGGGCTATTGGTCAGTTTCCTCTAGTTAAGAGGGAAGAAATTGACGGAAAGAACCCACTTAACATTGGCGATATATTGTTGTTGGTCAAATTTGTAGTTTGGGTAGCTCAGATGACACTGTGTATAGTTCAACTCTTGGTTAGGCTGTCGGTCGAGTTACCCACAGGACAAACTCGACCAATAAGCATGTCTATCACAAAGATAAGAAATTTAATTTCAGAGTCCTAAAGTGTTATGAGAATGCATTTCTCCAGCCTATCATGTATTTTAAGTATATATGGACATATTTTAATCATCATAGGATACTATTTTGCGAGAAAATGTTTGTTTGCAAAAAAGTCCTATTTGAGCAAAAAAAGCATTAAAACGTGGCAAAATTTAGCACATGATAGCATAGCAAGCATTTATGAGTAACAACATAGGATATGTGAACATCTTAGCTAGAAGGCATAGAATTATCATCAAGATTGGAAATAAGCAATTTTCATCAAATGAAACTAAACTTCTCTCTAGCTAGAGGTTTAGTGAAAATCTCTAGAAGTTGGCTGTGTCCACATGTGTAATATATGTCTTTCTTAGAAATGTGGGAACAAAGGAAATGATGGTGAACCTGTATGTGTTTAGCTCTACTATGAAATATAGGATTGTACAATAGGTTGACCGCACTAGTATTATCACAATAGATGGGAGAAGCATTATAGGAAACATTAAAGTCTTGGAGAATTTGCTTCATCCATAAGACTTGGGCACAACAACTTCCAACTGCAATGTATTCAACCTCGGTAGTTGAGAGAGAAAAAATGTTTTGCTTCTTAGAGAACCAAGAAACTAAACGTTTTCCTAGGAGGAAGCAAATGCCACTTGTGCACTTTCTATCAATTAAGCACCCAACATAATACACATCACTATAGGTTGTAAGAGTAACGTCCCGTGACTTAGGATGCCATAGCATACAGTTTTGAGTCTTGTCTACGTACCTTAGAATCCTCTTAACATCTATAAGATGAGATTTTCTAGGGCTTGATTGAAATCTAGCACACAAACCAACTCAAAACATTATATCCGGTCTAGAGGCAGTTAGCTATAGCAAGCTAGCAATCATACCTCTATAGATCTTCTCATCTACCTTCTCACCTTCTACATCCTTATCAAGTTTGGTAGTGTTAGACATGGGAGTATCCATTGGCTTTGTATTCTCCATTCCAAAGCACTTCTAGAGTTCATTTGTGTATTTGCCTTGATTGATGAAGTTTCCATCCTTTGTTTGCTTGATTTGAAAGCCAAGGAAGAGTGTGAGATCCCCCATCATGCTCATTAAAATTCACTTTATATAAGAGAAATAAACTCCTTAAAAAGATCCATATTAGTCTCGCCAAAATGATATCATCAACATAGATATGAATAATTAAGAAATTGTTAGAAGTGTGTTGAGAGTAGAAGCAACTTTTCCCATGACATAACCATTATCAATTAAAATGTTACATAATTTCTCATACCAAGCTCTAGGTGCTTGTTTGAGTCCATAAAGAGCCTTATGTAAAGATATACATGGTTAATAAGCTTGTCATGTTCAATTCCAAGAGGTTGAGCCACATAGACTTCCTCTTCTATTTCTCCATTCAAAAATGCACTTTTTAAAATCCATTTGATATAGAAAGAAATTTTTATGACTATCAAAGGCAAGTAGCATTCTAATAGATTCAAGTCTCACAATAGGAGTATAAGTCTCATCAAAATCAATACCATACTATTGATTGTAACCTTATGCTACTAACCTTGCTTTTTTCTTACCACCTTACCGCTTTCATTAAGTTTGTCCTGGTAGACCCATTTTTGCACAAACGATCTTTCTATCACTTGGTCTTGGCACTAGGGTCCACACCTTGTTCTTTTTGAAATGTTCTAGTTCTTCTTGCATGGCTAGGATTCACTCATCATCTCTAAGATCTTCTTTGACATTCTTTGGCTCACATTGTGAGATGAAAGCATTGTTAGCTTATTCTTTGTTGAAAGCATGCCGTGTCTTCACTCTTTCAAATGGATTGCCTATGATGAGCTCTTTTGGATGATCTTTAGCAAAATAGGGAGTAGATACTACTTTTCATCTTTTTTAGTCCTTATTCTTCAGCCACATCTTTTCCTTTGTTTTTGATGTTTAGATCTTTTGATCTAGGGATTACTTCATCTACAACATCATCATTCATAACATTATTGGAAATAGAGGGAAACTTAACAATGATAGATTCTTCTATTTTAGATAGTTCAATATTAAACACTCTATAAGATCTACTTGTAGTGCTATACCAAAGAAACAAAGCCTTATAAGATTTTGCATCAAACTTATCAAGAGAATCTTTGATGTTTAAAACAAAACGTGGACAACCAAATATGAAAGAAGTTGATAGAAGGCTTTCTACCATGCCATAACTCATAGGGAGTTTTCTTAAGCAAAATATGTGTGAAAATTTGATTTTGCACAAAACATGCAGTGCTAATGGCTTCGACCCAAAACTTCTTAGGAGTGTCATACTCCAAGAGCATTGTTCTAGACATTTCTTGCAAAGATCGATTCTTCCTCTAAACTACCCCATTTTGTTGAGGTGTAAGGGGGGAGAAAAGTTGTGCAAGTGCCCAGATTTTTTTACAAAGCTTTCAAACAAGAAATTTTCGAAATCTCTCCCATGGTCAGTATGGATGGGATGATTCCATTTGAAGCTCCATTTTCAATCATTTATAAAAGGTAGAGAAAACATTAAGCGTGTCACTCTTTAAAACCTAAAAGAAGGTGCAAGTATAGAGATAGAATTCAACGACAATCGCAAGATAATACTTGCTACCACAAAACATTTGAGTTCTCAATGGTGCAAATAGTTCAATATGAAGAAGTTCAAGAACTCTATTGGTGATAAGGACTCCTTTCCATATAAAGGAGGATTAGTTTGCTTTCCTTGTGTACAAGGTTGGCATTCCTCATCCTTCTCAAAGTCTAATTTTGGAAGCCCTTTGACCAAGTCCTTTTTATTCAACTTATTTACTTTATGCATATTTACATGACCAAACCAACAATGCCACAAATTTACATCATTTTATCAACAACTAGGCATTTAACAAGAATAATATTAAGAGACTCAAGAATAATTAATATAGAGATTTCCACTTCTAGTTCCCTTATATATGACATTGTAGGGGAGGGAATCTAGAAGCAAGCATCAATGAGAAGTAAAAAGAACAAGATATCCATTGTCACATAGTTGACTAACACTAATTACATTGTGATGTAGGCCATCCACAAGAGTGAATCACCTACATTACCATCACCTATAACTTTACCTTTCTTGTTGTCCCTAAAAGTCACCAAGCCTCCTTTCTTTTTATAAGAGTGTTGAAGTGGTCTCTATCACCGGTCATGTGCTTGGAGCATCCACCATCAACAATCTATTTTACTTTATCCTACATAAAAAGGAGAGGATAGTGCCCAAATTAAATGTTGGGATCCAGAGTTAGCTTGGGGACCCATTTCATGTTGATTTGGTCCCCTTCTTGTAAGGACAAAAAGTAGAGTAATGATCATCACACTTACAACGAGATCAAACCATAAATATCTTAGAGTCATAAGTCTCTCCATGGTATATTGAACGTCCCTTGCTCTTTTTCTTACCTTTCCCCTTTCTTTTAGGTGCACCCTCATATCCCGAACCACTACTACCCACTTGTTTGGTATAGTGTTCTAGGACTTCATTTAGGAATTTTTTCCCTTTTAGGAAATTACAAGGTTTCTCTAAGCATATGGTTATCATCAATAAGAGTTATGAATGTAGAAGAAATAGAAGAAAGATCATCTTGAGGATACAATAGGTTGGCCTCCTAACATAGGGCTTTAGTCAAGTGAGAATATTTTTCAAGAGTTAGTCTAGATACTTCTTTATTAGGAAAAGGAGGTCTAGATTCAAGATCATTTACTTTAGCAAGAAACCTAGAATTTTCAATCCTAAGAATGACAAGTTCATCAACATAGACTTGGGTTTCATCTTTTAGATCATTCATTTTGTTAAGATAAATATCATTTTCAGTTTCAACACCATTATATTGAAGTTCAAGTTCAATAAATTGCCCTTGCAAAGAATCTATTCTTTCACGATGAGCTTTTTCATTTTGTTCAAGCACTCAAATTCTAGCATACAAATGATCTATGATTTCCCTAATATCTTATTTTTAGATTTGCACTTAGAGTAAGAAGAAGGGAGGCATGAATAATATTAATGGGAGCATCATTTGAAAGTTCATTCAAACTTAACTCACTCACCTCACTTACATCTTCACTTGTTGATTCCATGAGGGCAATGTGGGACTCTCATTCCTTTGAGATGGAATCACTATAGGAAAACTCATACCAAGTGTAATGGGCATCCTCTTTGCCCCTTCTTTCTTTCTTCCCCCTCTTCTTGAATTTGCTTTCTTTTTTGTAGTCCTCCTTCCTATGGATACTTTTGTGGTGTGACTCTATTTCTTTTAGATACTCATTCTTGTAATGACCCTTTTACCACAGTCATATCACCCAGGGTAGATGAGGATGAGGGTTTACCCTTGAAGTGCTTCCCCTTTGAGTAGTGAGCTTTAAGGTCACTAGGGGAGTCATCTTCACTTAAGGATGGATAATCTTGGGATGCAATTTGTTGTTGCACTATGGCTTAAAGTTGAGCTTTGAAGGATGCATCCTTCACCTTCTTAGATTATTTCTCTTGTAGCTTGTCTTCTTCATGTTACTTGCCAAGTCTTACTTTATAGGCTTGTAGATTCCCTATGAGCTCTTCAATGGGAATATCGCCAAGAGACTTTGTTTCTTCAATTGTGATCACCTTGGTTTCCCACCTCTCGGGGGAAGTTCTAAAGATCTTTGAGTTGATCTTTCCTTGGTCCATAGGTTGACCCAAAGTAAAAATTCCATTGATAATAGTGTTGGGTATTGCATACATTGCAACAACTCTTTCCTTCTTCCCCATCTTGAAATTTTCAAGAAGACCATTGAGCATGTACACCTTGAATTCCTTAGCTTTATTGGTGCCTTCATAGGTAATGAATAGCTTATCCCAAATATCATAGGATGTGTCCCAAGTGGAAATCTAGTTGAACTCGATTGGAGTGAGGGTAGAGTAGATGATGCTAATAGCTTTAGCATTTAGTTGAGATTTCTTTAAGGAAACTTCATTCCATGTAGCCATATCTCCCTCCAGTTCTTTGTATGGAACGACGAACACCTTCAACATGTTGTAGCTTATCCCGTGGATGTAGAATTGAATCTTCCTCTTCTAATAGATTCAGTTTGTGCCATCAAAGATGGGAGGATACGTGGACAATTCACCCTCTATGTTGAGAGACCCCAACATATTTTCCCCCATATTCTCATATCGTAGGAGCACTTAGTTAGAGAATACCTTGATCTGATACCACTCATTGGATCTATGGCCTCTAGAGGGGGGTGAATAGAGATAAAAACACTTAAACAAAATTCATTAGACCTTTAATTGTATCCCAAGATAAAGTTACTTATATGAAATTTTAGTGCAACTAAACATACATTGCAAGGAAGAGAGAGATTGAACAAGCACAAATAACACAAGCTATGCATAGTGGTTCCAACCTCCAAAATAGGATATGTACACCCACTACCTAGAGGGGTCAATCTTTAGGATTTTAAGCCATTACACACTTCTTATATTCCATTATAAAGAGTTACAACATATAGACCACCCTATTCAAGGTCAAGGGTACCTAGCATTCCCTTTGAGGATAAGGGAGACAATAACCTACAAAGAACTTACCTATTCAAGATCAAGAGTATTGTACCTTGACAATGACTTACCCACTTTTGGAATAAGCCTCTTGCCTTCACCAAGGACTTATATACTCTTGCAACAAGTTTTCCTCCTTCAAAGAATAACCACTCTTGTAACGACCCCGCCTCCTGGTAACCCCCAATTAAGGGAGACCCAAAGGCCAGAGCCATTAATCAATTTACAGGATCAAAGGTTCAGCAAATAATCAATGATAATTATGAAATTCTACTACTAAACTGAATATTGGCAGGAAAAATTTAAAACTTTATTTACCTTTTTGAAACTTTGGGAAACTATCTATCCCTTACTGGAATTGCTCTATCTAATCCTCCTTGCACTTTATTTCTTACTTTCCAGATGTGTCACTTTACTGTTTTTGTTTTCAGGGTTACACATAAAACGCCGACAAATAAAACATCGATCAACAATTGCTGGTATGTGGAGGCAATCAAAATTTCACAAATAAGTTCAACAATTTAAATATTGCAACCAAGATATTTAATAAGGCAATTTACATTTTCCATGTGACATTCCCCACCGCTTTTTCCCTAACCCTAGATTTACCCCCTCTAGGGTTTCTCTTTTGCCATTGACTTAAGGCCACCTTCTCAATCTCGAGCTTGGTGCTTGTGAATCACCACATAGGGTGCCCATTAGTCATGCATCATAGACCACCATCTCAATCCCGAGCTTGGTGTCTATGGGTCACCTCTCATGGTGCCCATTGGTCTACCCTCCTGGGCCTGACTCTCTTGGCATCATCCATCAGGGTGGCATGTAGGTGCGGGAATACACATTTATATTAAATTATGATAATCATATTCACTTTATAATTGCAATATGAACATCCAAACTGTTTAGTTGCATTCAATGCGATTAAACATCTGGAAATCTCACAGGAAACTAAAGCGGTTATTCATAATTAACCACATACATGTTATGCAGTCTTGAATGTAGGAAAACTCAATCAATCAGGAATCAAGCAAGCACACACACAATTTGTTCCTAAAAAAGGCATTCAATTTCTTTATTACTAATCATGCCATCATGATTCATTAATTCTAATGGTTTCCTAGGTTATTTGCCCCTTTTAGGGTTTTATTTCCTTTTTATTACTTTTACCTTACTTTTATCAAATATCCCTCAAACCCTAATTATCTTGTCCTATTTTCCATTAAGGTCCTAAAGATCAGGTTTTGACCATAAAAACCTTAATTTTCAGATTACTATATATTTTCCTTTCTTTTTCTCTAATTTAGGGTTTCTAAACATTTTAATCAACATACGGAGTTACAAACCCTAAACTTGTAATCCTATCATCAAAATAGGTTAATAATCATCTAAATCAGTAAATAAGTTAACCATACTCGAATTAACTTAATTGCAAGACTAAGTATATCTTTTATCAACAATTAGGGTTTTTATCCACAAATTAAACCCTTTTCTTATTCAAAAGACACACTTTTACAAAAATATACAGATTTAGACGTCCAAACTATTTTTAACATATTCCTCATATTTTTTTGATCATTTTTCATGTATTGACTTTTCTCATATGAGTTTTCTATCACCAGATACGATTTTTCCAAGATAAATCCTTTTTATCAAATTATTAGCTAATTTAGGAAATTCGTGGATCGTTCGATCCATGGTCCGCGGTCCACTGATGGATCCAACGGCCATGGGCACACGCGCTTAGCTTAACGTTTAGACAAGATAAAAGACTGGACTACCCTTACCTGTTCTGAAGGCGCGTCAGGGTAGTTTAGTAAATCTCTGGTTCCTCTTCTTCTTCCTCTCGCCTCCGTTGCTGTAGCAACGACGGTCAACCGCGAGGTTGACTCTGGGCTTCAGGGCTCCTTTTCTCGTGCCGATGGTCCAGAGAGCTCCGCCGCCCCCCTTCGAACTTGAAGACGCCCCCAATTGGCCACCCGAACCTCTCCAAGGCCACCCCCTTGATCGTCGGATTCCGGCAGAGTCGGCGATGTCGACGAGGGTCTAGGTCGAGACGAATTAAGCAATTGAATGCACGGAAGCACTCCTTGCTTCCTTCCGCAGGGCTTGGGTGAGTAGTTAGGGATGCGGGTTCCCTCCATAGCCCTCCCCTATATATAGGGTCAGGGCAAGGTTCCTGTCCAGTTGGGCATTTCCTGGTTTGGCGACGAAACCCACTCGAACCAGGGGTGAATCCCTTCGGCTTGCTTTCCCAAATCCAACGGGACAGTTTCCTGATTTTCTTATGCACTGGATTCTCGAGAAACTAGGATTGAAAATCCTCCCTGTAACCAATAGAGTCCCAGTCCCAACAGGACTTAGACGATGACCTTCGGCCGTTGGATGAAGATCCAACAGGCCTCGCTGCTCGCGATCAAACCAAGGAAAACCCTTTTTCTTTTAATTCAGGATTAATTCCCAAATTGAGTATATCTTGCAAAATTGATATCTCCCAAACCATAACTCATATTTAGCTCAAAATTTAAGGAAACGTTCCTTTTACTATTTCCTAGCTTTGTACGAAATTTGGGATACAAAAAGCAATGGATGAGAATGCTTCCTTCTCTCCCAAGTTTTCTCATTAATTAATACAAATTAATTTATATTCCTTTTCCTTCTGGATTTATCTTATTATTTTGGGTTCCTTGGACCTCAAGGAAACCCAAAGGCACAGATTCCCATCTTGGGGAATACTGGTTTTCCTTTCTCCTCTTTTAATTGTCAATTTCTCATATTTCCCTTTTATTAGTCAATTTCTTTTCCTTATTAATTCCCTTTTCTTTTCAATTGGGCTCAATGGCCTACAAGGCCCACAACCAATCAATCAAAGCCATTTCTCACGAACTCTATTGCAAATCAAAGAAAATGATCTCATTTATTCATTAAAAGAGAAATACTCTTTACATTACATTTTCAAGAAAATGGGGTTGTAACATCCTCCCCTCCTTATAGGAATTTTGCCCTCAAAATTCAAACAATCAAACAAACAATTCAGGGTATGTTTTCTCCATGTCTACCTTCAGCTCCCATGTGGCCTCATCCTCTCCATGGTGCTTCCAAAGAACCTTTACCATCTCTATACTCTTACATCTGAGTTCTTTCACCTTGGTATCTAGAATCCGCAAAGGTGACTCAGGATAAGTCAGCTTCCCTTGAATCTCAATAGGTTCAATGCTCAGCACATGGCTTGGATCTTGCACATATCGCTTCAGGTTAGACACGTGAAACACATCATGCATCATGCTATACTGAGGGGGTAACGCCAAATGGTATGCAGCTTCACCAATCCATTCTAACACCTCAAACGGACCCACGTATCGGGGACTCAACTTCCCTCTATTTTTGGCTATAGCTCGGAGCGGTCGGATTTTCAAAAATGCATGATCTCCCACAGTGAAATGCACATCAGTCCGCTTTGCATCAGCATACAACTTCTGTCGATCCTGGGCCCTCTTCAGCCTTTGCTTGATCAAAGCCACTTTATCATCATACACTTGGAGCTCATCTGACCTCAACAGGGTCCTCTCACCCACATCATCCCAGTGAAGTGGTGACCGACACGGTCTCCCGTACAAAGCTTCATACGGAGGCATCCCGATACTGGCTTGGTAGCTGTTGTTGTAGGCAAACTCTGCTAACGGTAAGTATTGCTCCCATGAGCCACCCCAATCGAGCACACAAGCTCTCAATAGATCTTCTAATGTCTGGATCGTCCTTTCTGACTGACCATCTATTTGGGGGTGATAAGCAGTACTAAACTTTAACCTTGTACTAAGTTCCTCTTGAACTTGCTTCCACAACTTGGAAGTAAACTGGGGATCTCTATCGGAAATGATTGATCCTAGTATGCCATGCAAGCGTACTATCTCTCTAACGTACAACTCAGCTAGGTATGACACCTTAGCTGTGGTCTTCAAGGAAAGGAAGTGTGCTGACTTGGTAAGATGATCTACCACGACCCATATTTCATCATGACCTCTCTTGGTCCGGGGTAGACCCACCACAAAATCCATGGTGATCTGCTCCCATTTCCACTCTGGAATCTCTATTGACTGTAAAAGTCCGTCGGGTCATTGGTGTTCAACCTTCACCATCTGGCACATAAGACAACTGGCCACCCATGACACAATGTCTTTCTTCATTCCTGGCCACCAGAAAAACCACTGTAGATCCTTGTACATCTTAGTAGTTCCGGGGTGCACTGTGTATTTGGATCCATGGGCCTCTTGCATAATACACTCCTTTATTGGTGAATCCGCAGGAACCCAAATGCGATTCTCAAACCTGATTCCCCCGTCCACTCCCACAGATAGACAAGTTTGTGGCTTCATCATCAAACCTTTCATCTTATCAAGCTCTTCACTGGTCAACTGTACTGCTATGACCTCACTCAACAACTCACACTGTATCTGGATATTAGCCAACCGAACTCGGTCCTCTAGTAGTTGTGGGGTCCATTCCACAAGCTCCTCCAAACTATTCCACTGACTAGACAGAACAACTGCACACTTAAGCTGCTTTTGACTCAGAGCATCATCTACAACATTCGCCTTACCAGGATGGCAGGCGATGGTGAAGTCATAATCCTTCATGTACTCCATCCATCGTCGTTGTCGTAGGTTTAGGTCTCTCTGTGTCAGCAGGTACTTTAAACTCTTATGGTCAGTGAAGATCACGAAGGTAGCACCGTACAGGTAGTGCCGCCATATTTTCAAGGCATGGATGATAGCAGCTAACTCCAGGTCATGTGTCGGGTAATTCACCTCATTTGGCTTGAGCTGTCGGGAAGCATATGAAACCACATGCCAATCCTGTTCCAACACACAACCAAGTCCCATCTTGGAAGCATCGGTAAATATCATGAAACCCTCATTGCCAGAAAGCAGAGTCAGCACAGGAGCGGTAGTCAGCTTCTCTTTCAATTCCTAGAATCGAGCTTCACATACTTCAGACCACACAAACTTCACATCCTTCCGAGTCAATGTGGTCCGCGGTAGAGCAGTCTTGGAGAAATCCTTGATGAAGCGTCGGTAGTATCCGACCAATCCCAAGAAGCTGCGAATCTCGGAGGGGTTCCTCGGTGCCGGCTAGTCTCGAACTGTCGATACCTTGGCTGAATCTACGGCGATTGTTCCTCCTGAGATGATGTGTCCCAGAAACATGACTCAGTCCAACCAAAACTCACATTTCGAGAACTTTCCGAAAAACTTATGCTTTCTCAGGATATCAAGGACTCTACCCAAGTGGTCACGGTGTTGTGCCAAGTCATCTGAGTACACCAAAATGTCATCTATGAACACTATCACAAAAGAGTCAAGGAACGGTTGGAACACACTGTTCATGAGGTTCATAAAGACACTAGGTGCATTGGATAATCCAAACGGCATGACCACAAACTCATAGTGGCCATAACGGGTTCTAAAAGCCCATTTGGGTATATCCTCACTTCTCACTCTCACCTGGTGGTACCCTGACCTCAAATCGATCTTGGAAAAGACTCGAGCTGATTTGAGTTGGTCAAATAGGTCATCTATTCTAGGAAAAGGATACTTGTTCTTAATGGTTGCTTGGTTGATCATTCGATAGTCAATACACATCCGAAGCGACCCATCCTTCTTTTTCACAAAGAGGACTGGTGCTCCCCAAGGTGATGTACTGGTTCGGATAAAACCTTTATCTAACAACTCCTGCAATTGGGTTTTCAACTCAAGCAACTCAGCAGGGGCCATTCTATAGGGTGCCTTAGATATAGGGTTAGTCCCAGGAGCTAACTCAATCGAGAAGTCTACCTCCCTCTCAGGGGGAATTCCTGGTAGATCATCTAGAAACACATCTGCATACTCCCGAACCACCTCTATATCCTCTAAGGATTGCCCCATAACCTCAGGTGCGGTAACTATGGATAAGTAGGCTCGACAACCCTTGGATAGCATCCGTTCAGCTTTCAAGGCGGACACATATAGGCTGGTTGTCACATCTTTCCTTCCTCGAATGGTGAAGTGTGGATAGCCATTTTACCTAATGAGGATCTTCTTCTTTCTACAGTCAATCTGGGCTCTATAGGTGGAAAGCCTTTCCACACCGATGATCACATCAAAATCATTCATATCGAGGAGGATAAAGTCAGTGGGAAGCTCAAGGTTCATGTACTTTACTGGAAAGACAGGGGTTTTCAAAAGAGAGGTATAAATACGACCACTCGAGGTTGTGACATCCAAAACATAACCCAAATCCTTGATATCCAAACCAAGCATAGTTGCCAGATTTCTCGAAATAAAAGTATTAATTGAACCAGAATCAAAGAGTGCTTTTACATTTTGTCCCATGACTTCCAGCAAGCCTACAAAGTTATTCCATATCATAAGCTATTACATGGTCTACTGAACTAAAAGGAAAAACTCTATGGGTTATTACCCTCAATCAACTTATTAGCATTCACCTGTGCTTCTTCATTGTCGATGGCAAACACTCTAGCTTGTCTCCTCTCTCCAGCTGGTGGTACTCCGGCTGGGGGTGCTACAGCTACGGGTTGTGCTACCACGGGATGTGACCCTAAAGGTCCCCTCGGGTCAGGATGAGGGCAGTTGGCGATGAAGTGTCCTTCTTGGTGACATCTGAAGCACACCTTCCTCTCAAAGCGGCACTTCCCAGGGCGTGTCCGTCCACAGGTGCGATACTGCTGGAGGCAACCACGAGGCTTTCCTTTGTGCCCTTGCTTGTTCTTGTTGTGGTTGTGTCCTTGTCCCTTCTTGTGTTCATTCCTCTATCCTTGAGCTCCTTCAGTGAAGCCAAGGTATCCTTTGGATTGATTCTGTGCAGGCATCACCATCCTTTCCATGTCCAAGGCGGTGTTGTAGGCTTCATAGAAGGTCTTTGGCTTACTGGCCATCACATGGGGCTTGATGGTGGGGTGTAGACGCTCTATGATGTGGTCCACCCTCCTCTCTTCATCCAGCATGTGCCCGAAACGTTCCAAGATGCGGAATCTACGACCAAAGTCCACAACTGAAGAGCTCCCTTGAGTCATGTTGATGAACTCTCATTCCTTCTCTTTCTTAGCTGATACAAGGATGAATCTGGCGGTGAAGATGGTCTTGAAGTCGGTCCATGCCATCGGTTCCTCACTTAGGTCTCTTCCCGTGATATGGTTCTCCCACCATATCTTGGCTGCACCTTCCAAAAGGTGAGTAGCAAATAGAACCTTCTTATTCGGCTGTACCTTAAGCATCTGGAACCCGTTCTCGACTGCAAGCAGCCAAGCCTCGGCCTTGTCGACCACTTCGGTCTTGTCTTCTCCCCAGAACTTCTCGACGTTCATCTTGATGAAGTCCAGAATGGTGGCTCCCAATCGAGGACATACTGGAAGTGGCTCACCTTTCTCATCTCGAGCTATGTCCCTCAGAGCCAGGGCATGAATAGCTTCAGTTAGCCGTTTCTGCTGTTCCATCCATTCTGTAGTGTGAACTATCATGGTTGGTTCTAGATCACCAGGCTGTTCCTCCTCCATTTGGGCTTCCTCTTCATGCACTTGGTAATCCTCGTATTCTGGTCCTCTCCCTTGCTCTTGGTTGATGCCGAGCATTGGTTCAGGGTTTGGGGCCTCATGCTCAGCTTCTTCAGGCCTCTTTCTCTTCTTAGAGGTCTCTCCCCCATGGTTCCACTTCCTCTTCTCTGAGGATCCATTCTCCTTACGGGGTGGTCCACCACCACTGGTGGAAAAAGGGATAGCCACGACTTTTGTACGAGCCATCTGCATAAGTACACAAACAACTTTTAGTTTATCATTAAACTAATTATACTTATGTCGATGATATCTCATTACGTATCTTTTATTGATCTGACAGAGGATTCCTTAATCCTTAATTTACTTACCCATGCCACATGAGGGTGAGGAAGAGAGAGAAAACCCTAATCCTTAAAAGAATTTGAGTTGAGAAGGGATGAATAAGATGAAAGAGTCCTAAAGGTATCTTATTTCGAGTCTTATCCTAAGACATCGTCCAGGCAGTCACACGATCCGGGAGTCCTCGTATTCCGACTAGCGGTGCGGAGGAAAATTTTGCCAGCCTCCGGATGTGATCCTTTTCTAGACACCTCAGTCTTTTGGAAAATCCTCTAATAACTCTCTCGGTTCTATGGAATTTGTAAAATTTAATAATTATTAATGATTAGATGGAGAACCTACGCTCTGATACCAATTGTAACGAACCCGCCTCCCAGTAACCCCCAATTAAGGGAGACCCGAAGGTCAGAGCCATTAATCAATTTACAGGATCAAAGGTTCCACAAATAATCAATGATAATTATGAAATTCTACTACTAAATTGACTATTGGCAGGAAAAATTTAAAACTTTATTTACCTTTTTGAAACTTTGGGAAACTATCTATCCCTTACTGGAATTGCTCTATCTAATCCTCCTTGCACTTTATTTCTTACTTTCTAGATGTGTCACTTTACTGTTTGTGTTTTCAGGGTTACACCTAAAACGCCGACAAACAAAACATCGATCAGCAATTGCTGGTATGTGGAGGCAATCAAAATTTCACAAATAAGTTCAACAATTTAAATATTGCAACCAAGATATTTAACAAGGCAATTTACATTTTCCATGTGACATTCCCCACCGCTTTTGCCCTAACCCTAGATTTACCCCCTCTAGGGTTTCTCTTTTGCCATTAACTTAAGGCCACCTTCTCAATCCCGAGCTTGGTGCCTGTGAGTCACCACATAGGGTACCCATTAGTCATGCATCATAGACCACCATCTCAATCCCGAGCTTGGTGTCTGTGGGTCACCTCTCATGGTGCCCATTGGTCTACCCTCCTGGGCCTGACTCTCTTGGCATCATCCATCAGGGTGGCATGTAGGTGCGGGAATACACATTTATGTTAAATTATGATAATCATATTCACTTTATAATTGCAATATAAACATCCAAACTGTTTAGTTGCATTCAATGCGATTAAACATTCGGAAATCTCACGGGAAACTAAAGCGGTTATTCATAATTAACCACATACCTGTTATGCAGTCTTGAATGTAGGAAAACTCAATCAATCAGGAATCAAGCAAGCACACACACAATTTTTTCCTGAAAAAGGCATTCAATTTCTTTATTACTAATCATGCCACCATGATTCATTAATTCTAATGGTTTCCTAGGTTATTTTCCCCTTTTAGGGTTTTATTTCCTTTTTATTACTTTTACCTTACTTTTATCAAATATCCCTCAAACCCTAATTATCTTGTCCTATTTTCCATTAAGGTCCTAAAGATCAGGTTTTGACCATAAAAACCTTAATTTTCAGATTACTATATCTTTTCCTTTCTTTTTCTGTAATTTAGGGCTTCTAAAAATTTTAATCAACATATGGAGTTACAAACCCTAAACTTGTAATCCTATCATCAAAACAGGTTAATAATCATCTAAATCAGTAAATAAGTTAACCATACTCAAATTAACTTAATTGCAAGACTAAGTATATCTTTTATCAACAATTAGGGTTTTTATCCACAAATTAAACCCTTTTCTTATTCAAAAGACACACTTTTACAAAAATATACAGATTTAGACGTCCAAACTATTTTTAACATATTCCTCATATTTTTCTGATCATTTTTCATGTATTGACTTTTCTCATATGAGTTTTCTATCACCAGATATGATTTTTCCAAGATAAATCCTTTTTATCGAATTATTAGCTAATTTAGGAAATTCGTGGATCGTTCGATCCATGGTCCGCGGTCCACTGATGGATCCAACGGCCATGGGCACACGCCCTTAGCTTAACGTTTAGACAAGAGAAAAGACCAGACTACCCTTACCTATTCTGAAGGCGCGTCGGGGTAGTTTAGTAAATCTCCGGTTCCTCTTTTTCTTCCTCTCGCCTTCGTTGCTGTAGCAACGAAGGTTAACCGTGAGGTTGACTCTGGGCTTCAGGGCTCCTTTGCTCACGCCGATGGTCTAGAGAGCTCCGCCGTCCCCCTTTAAACTTGAAGACGCCCCCAGTTGGCCACCCGAACCTTTCCAAGGCCACCCCCTTGATCGGCGGATTCCGGCAGAGTCAGCGATGTCGACGAGGGTCTAGGTCGAGACGAATTAAGCAATTGAATGCATGGAAGCACTCCTTGCTTCCTTCCGCAGGGCTTGGGCGAGTAGTTAGGGATGCGGGTTCCCTCCATAGCCCTCCCCTATATATAGGGTCGGGGCAAGGTTCCTGCCCAGTTGGGCGTTTCCTGGTTTGGCGACAAAACCCACTCGAACCAGGGGTGAATCCCTTCGGCTTTCTTTCCCAAATCCAACGGGACAGTTTCCTGATTTTCTTATGCACTGGATTCTTGAGAAAATAGGATTGAAAATCCTCCCTATAACCAACTGAGTCCCAGTCCCAGCGGGACTTAGACGATGACCTTCGGCCGTTGGATGAAGATCCAACAGGCCTCGCTGCTCGCGATCAAACCAAGGAAAAACCTTTTTCTTTTAATTCATGATTAATTCCCAAATTGAGTATATCTTGCAAAATTGATATCTCCCAAACCATAACTCATATTTAGATCAAACTTTAAGGAAACATTCCTTTTACTATTTCCTAGCTCTGTACGAAATTTGGGAAACAAAAAGCAATGGATGAGAAGGCTTCCTTCTCTCCCAAGTTTTCTCATTAATTAATCCAAATTAATTTATATTCCTTTTCCTTTTGTCTTTATCTTATTATTTTGGGTTCCTTGGACCTCAAGGAAACCCAAAGGCACGGATTCCCATCTTGGGGAATACTGGTTTGCCTTTATCCTCTTTTAATTATCAATTTCTCATATTTCCCTTTTATTAGTCAATTTCTTTTCCTTATTAATTCCCTTTTCTTTTCAATTGGACTCAATGGCCTACAAGGCCCACAATCAATCAATCAAAGCCATTTCTCGCGAACTCTATTGCAAATCAAAGAAAAGGATCTCATTTATTCATTAAAATAGAAATACTCTTTACATTACATTTTCAAGAAAATGGGGTTGTAACAACTCTTGACTTGGATATTCAACCTTCTTCTTCTCCTTCACCAAGGAGAAGCTTTCACCATTATAGCTTGGGAGAGAGAGGTTGAGAAAGGAGTGGAGATCTTCACAAAGTGTACATTGGAGAAGATCTCTAACAATAACTCACTCAATTATATGTATATTAATAGATAAGCTTGAGAGATAAAGGTGTCTCTTGGAGGTAAAATCACTTAACTATAACCAGGGAGCATAGAAGGCAAACTTGGAATGAAGTACAAGGCCCCCTATTTATAGTTGACGGTGCCTACTAGCCAGTAGAGACACTTAGGATCAAATCCTCTCCATTTTGGGAGTGCCAGTGGATATATATTTGAGTTTTGTAACACACCAATAGCTAGAACCACTTTTCTACACTTTTTCGTACACTATTATCGACTAAGTTATCTTCTAGGTATATCGACCAATGACTCTATATGACAACACAATTTGAAGTTATCAGTCGAGTTTATCCTAGATGAAACTCAGCTGAAGCCTTTATGTTATTTTACAGTGTAGGGTTTTAGTAAAGTTGTCACCAGGACAAACTCGACCAACCCTGGGAATTATCAAGGATCTATAGCCCATCGACTGATTTGTCACTAAGACAAACTCGGATGACAAGGCAACCTATATTGATTTTTGATAATTGCCCTAAAAGTGCTTAACCATTCGAATTAAGTGATCTTGATTTTTTTTTCTCAGCTTATTTACAAATCATACATTCAATACAATTGATTTGAAACATGATTCTAGTGGAGGTATAGCTTATTCTGCAAAACATCCATTTGCATTGATTTTGACTTATTAACTTGCACCTATGATTTGCCAATAGTTATCCTCTTCATGTACCTAATACTTGAAATGTATCTCAAATAGACATATTAGATACATATGAATGAAATGGTCAAGTCGTCATCAAAATATGGACAATGTATAACTATTAGGTCAACATGTATTTCAACAATTTGAGGTAAACATCAAATTTCAACATTGTTGTTTAGTATCAAAATCAATGGAAGGTCTCACCCTAGTCTACATGAGAGCTTATCCCTAATTTATATTTGAGAGGTCAACATAACCATCATCAGTATATTCAAAAGTGGGAACATGAGAGTCATAAATCATATATCAAGTGTGATATTGATAACACCCAAATTAGAGCATATTTTCTATGCATTTTATCTATAGTTTTGTGCCACTTTAGTCTTAATATGCACTCTTTTGTTCATGTTTTATGTTTTCTGTCTCTCCATTAGATAATGTAGTGAAAATAGCCAATAATGTAGCTAATTAGCCTGCTTTAGACTTGCAGGCACCGAAACTAGCCAATTTTGGGACTCTCAAGTACTGAACCTGAAAAGACAAGAATTCTAGCAGCTGGCCGATACGTCCGCCACCCGATACGGCCGCGCCGCCCGACACGGCCGCGCCGCCCGACACGGCCGCGCCGCCCGATACGGCTGCTGCCCGATACGGCCGTCGCCCGATACGGCCACCTGATGCCTCAAGATCGAAGCCACGGATGAAGGACACGTGGACCAATAAAAGCTACGACTCCCATCAACTCGCTGCCTATAAATAGCAGCTGCCAACCTATAGAGCAAAGGGGGAGCCGGAGGGAGGACCCGACAAGAGCTAGTGCCTAGACCAAGGAGCTAGTGTGTCGAGTTCCCCAAAAAGGTCTACTGACCGATACAGCCGCCGACCGATATGGCCACCGACCGATACGGGTGCCGACCGATACGGCCGCCGGCCGATACGGGTGCCGACCGATACGGGTGCGTCGACCGATACGGGTGCGTCGACCGATACAGACGCCGCCCGATACGGTCTAGAGAGAGAGTGAGCCGAGGAGTCCAGAGGGATGAAGAGAAGACCCAAGGGCCGAGATCCGACCTGCACAGAGGCCGAGGAGCGAGAGCCACCTCTCCTCTACGGGCTATATCTCTTCTCTCTTCTCTTTCGTTCTACTGCATTCCTTTGTTTCTTGTACAAACGATGTTTATCCATCTTTGTTCGGTGCCAGCTATGCTTGTCTATGGCTAGTTAGCTCCTTCTTGGCTATGCAGCCCGATCTGGGCATGTTTATATACTTTTGCCTTAAACAAGTAGATTCATATCATATCTAGTATGTTGCATGTTCTATTTTCTCTTTCCAAGTTATGATTGTTAGTTTGGTTGATCTCTTACTCACTTGAACTGCTATTTCATCCTGTATCGAGAGATCCGTTGTAGGAATAGCTAAGAGACGATAGTTTGGATCTGAACCCGAGAGGAGGACGATCTGAGATATTCTATTCCTAACATCCCAGAATATCCTAAGACCTGAGAGGGAACTTAGTATATTCCGAGGTGTTGATATGTCATTCCTTGAGAGAGGGTCGATGACATATCGTTGATGGTTTTAGTCACGTATCGCGAGAGTGAGTGGGACGACCCCACAGGACAGATGCCACTATGCATACTAGATGCTTGCTTGGGTGTTCGAGGGTTGTCTATGCCTGAGAACGAGTGCATAGACTGCCCCGTTTGTGGTTACATAGCCAGGAACTCTCTTTCTCTGATTAGTAGACTCATGAGCTCTGTTTTATTTTGTTTTCTTTTCTTTGTTTTGTTTTATATCGTGACAACCTGCTAGACTAGTTTTAGCAATTACTTTTATCGACTATCGCCTTGGCTTATCTGACTATAGAACAAAAATCTGTGGCGTCCTAAACGTCACCACGTCACTGTGTTCGACCCCGTATATCTACTTCGACCCCGTAATAAAAGTTGTGGGGGCCTAGGAGGTTTTGGGTTATAAATTTAAAGCTTGATTCCTTCCTTTGTCCCGCGTTCATTTCCGGATGCGTAAAAAGGCAAGTCAATTTTTGGCGCCGTTGCCGGGGACGTGGGTTTTCCACGTTTACACGTCTAGTAGATTTTTGTTCTGTCACTATAAGTCTGTATATACATGCATAGTTTTCCTCTTGCTTTACACATACTTGTTCATATATACTAAATCACTTTTCTTTTTCTCATACCTTTTTCAGCCATGGACCTTGCTTCCGCAAGACAAGTCATCTTGTCCACCTGTCCTCCCGAGTTTTTCTGTAGTTTCGACTGCTGGAAAATAATTGAAGGTCGTGCTCTGCAACTAGTCGAGTTATACTCATCTCCATCGTCGTCATGTGTTGAAATTCCAACAAAGGAGACTGCCAGTCAACCATCGACTCATGTGCTATCATGGGATCAAGAACTGATCAAGGCGGTGGAGTTAGCTGGAGAAAGTGTCAAGGCACTCACCTCCCTAGTTCCTCATCTCCAAGAAAACATCGATCCGCTCCAGGAACTATTAGATAAGCAGGAGCATCATCTCAAAGTAGCCACCAGGGCTCCAGACCGCAGTAGTAGTATAATTCAAACCGTTGAACAAGGATCCATCCTAAAGCATCAGTTTGATACAGCGGGTTCCCCTTATATGTGCATGGCAGAATCGACGGGTCTCGAAAGCATTGCTGCTCAAGTACAACAACTTAATGATAAAGATGTTGAACAAGGCAGGAGGCTCCAAGAGCTCATCGATCTGGTTACAATTCGGTTACAACTGCCATCACAAGACAATGACGATGTTAGTCATCAAGACCATCCCATTGGGTATGAAGTGGAGTATGAATCACCATCCTATTCAGACCACCAACTGGATTCACCAGGATTTTTCTGTGAAGACCAACCCACTTGGGAAAGCCCTTCATTTTATACAGATGACCCAGCTGATGAACCAATGGAAGAAATGAGTCATAGACATGAATGGGTCCATGATGACGATGATGAAGACTCGAAAATCCAATCGACCTCACAACCATAAGGTTGGTTTGAGGAACTAGAGTTAGATATTGAACCAGACCAAAGTGACATTTGTCATATTGAGACTTGTCATTTCACTTTGAGCAGTATGCCAACCATGGTTTGGAACAATTTGTTCAACGACGACGAAGATGACAGCTGCTCGACATGGAGCAGTGAGTACAGTAACGAAGACGAGTTGGAGAAGCATGAGCCATCATTTGCCACCATCCCTTTATAAGGCCTGGTGGACGTCAAGGGGGCAGGATGGACGGTTCACTACAACATGGCTGCTGAGCATGAAGACACCCCTGAATCCACGCCAGAGATGGAGAGAGAAGATATGAGTCCTCAAGATAACGTCCAACCTCTCTCATCTATCTCATCCGGTGTCGACATCCCAGGACCTTCATTTTTAGAATCATATAATGAAAGGTACCCTGAGGATGAAATGCTGAAGAATTCATCCCAGTACAGTTCAAGCCACTTCCAGCACAAAGATGACTTCACCGAGTCACCAAGTTTTACTTTTCTTCTTCAGACTCGGCAGAGCCAACACATCCACCTATTCTACTCATATTATGTGGTGGAACCCGTCGGCAAGACACAGGTGACACTGGTCCCAAAACTCAGAATTTGGGATCCCAATGTCGGTATCGTGGGGCAACCACCCCCTTTTCTCTTACCCACCCTCCCGCCCTTTTATTACAATAAATTTTGCTTTTCATGTTCTTGTTGGTTAATTTCTTTCCTATAACTGTTTTGATATCCTTGCACCCATGCATCATCTTTAGAACTTCAATAAATGTCGTTAGACTCATGCATTCCTGCCTCACTATTTCAAGTTTGAGACTTGCTCGAGGACGAGCAAAATTTTAAGCTTGGGGTGGTAGGATTCACCCTTCTTTTCTCTTCACCCTTCTTGCATGCATGTCTATTTCCTGCATTTAGTCTTAAATTTTCAAAATTTTCAGCTTTTTAGCTTTGCAATTATGGCTATATGGTGCAAATCTAATAGATAAATGCTTGATTGTATGCCTAGATGCACAATTTTTATCTTAAAAATTGCTTGACCTCTTGCTTGACTTGCTCTTTGACTCTTTCCTTGAGTTTGGTAATAAATCTAAGGTTATGTCCCTTTTTCATAGCTTAAAGCTAAATTCTCTTGATCTATGTTGTGAATGGCAAATCCATGGTAAAGGACCGTTGGAATGAGCTAAATCATGATTAAAGTCTCCTAGCTGCGAATTTCACAAGCTTGCCTCTATTCTAAGGATTCTTGAATCATAATTACTACTTCTCACACAGGTATCAAGCGGATTATGATGGGCTTTGAGCTATGATCAAGATGAAATGTTTCTCCTTGATGGACTACGTGCCTTCTCACATTAGATTGAGTCAAAAAGATGAAAAATATAAAAATGCGCAAAAGAGGCTTGGCCACCCACAAAATCCCAAAAATATCTATATAGTTCTCACCCAAGCCCACAAAAATAGAATGCAGATGATAAAAACCTGAGTGTGAACAATAAATGAGCGTTGTTTTCTCTTTTAGGAGAGTTGAGGATGATGCCCAGCCGGTGTATGACTGTGCTCATGAACGCGGGTATGTCGTGCCTGGCAGTATCACTCTAAAAGCTCATTAGAGAGTCACTAGGAACCCCCTAGGTGACCTATGAGACAATCTCAGTAGTAGGGTTGGTTCGGGCACAGTACGAGGAGTTCATCTCACTACTTTGGACCAACTGGTTCAGACTGTAGGGACTGTTGCTCGCTACATGGACCAACCTGACGCAGATCGGGATCCTCAGAAGTCATTAGAGTCTTTTTGCTTTATTTCTTAGGACATGATTAAGTGATAGGCATGGTATTCCTAAATGGTATGCATGGATTCATGGTGATGGATCATTACTCATCACTCACATGATCACCTAAGTGACAACTCTTTCATGATCAAATAATTATGATTCAAACCCTCATGAGTATTGGCAGGCTATAGTGAATTCGCTTAATCTTGCCTGGAAATTCTTTGATCTTACTTTGGCAGGATTGTGCTTGTTTGGTGGGGGTTTGTTCTGAAATGACATCGATCAAGAGTATTGATGCTTTAAACTATTTTTCTTAACCTTAGCATTTATTGCCAAGCTTAATTTGGATGTTATCTTTTGTTCTTTGAGCACAGTCTTGCTTGAGGACAAGCAAGTTTTAAGCTTGGGGTAGTTGATAACACTCAAATTAGCGCATATTTTCTATGCATTTTATCTATAGTTTTGTGCCACTTTAGTCTTAATATGCACTCTTTTGTTCATGTTTTATGTTTTCTGTCTCTCCATTAGATAATGTAGTGAAAATAGCCAATAATGTAGCTAATTAGCCTGTTTTAGACTTGCAGGAACCGAAACTAGCCAATTTTGGGACTCTCAAGTACCGAACCTGAAAAGACAAGAATTCCAGCAGCTGGCCGATACGGCCGCACCGATCGATACAGCTGCCGCCCGATACGGCTGCGCCGCTCGACACGGCCACACCGCCCGATATGACCGCTGCCCGATACGGCCGTCGCCCGATACGGACACCTGATGCCTCAAGATCGAAGCCACGGATGAAGGACACGTGGACCAATAAAAGCTACGACTCCCATCAACTCGCTGCCTATAAATAGTAGCTGCCAACCTACAGAGCAAAGGGGGGAGCCGGAGGGAGGACCCGGCAAGAGCTAGTGCCTAGACCAAGGAGCTAGTGTGTCGAGTTCCCCAAAAAGGTCTACTGACCGATACGCCCGCCGACCGATATGGGTGCCGACCGATACGGGTGCCGACCGATACGGCCACCGACCGATACGACCGCCGGCCGATACGGGTGCCGACTGATACGGCTGCGTCGACCGATACGGGTGCGTCGACCGATACGGCCGCCGCCCGATACGGTCTAGAGAGAGAGTGAGCCGAGGAGTCCAGAGGGACGAAGAGAAGACCCAAGGGCCGAGATCTGACCTACACAGAGGCCGAGGAGCGAGAGCCACGTCTCCTCTACGGGCTATATCTCTTCTCTCTTCTCTTTCATTCTATTGCATTCCTTTGTTTCTTGTACAAACGATGTTTATCTATCTTTGTTCGGTGCCAGCTATGCTTGTCTATGGCTAGTTAGCTCCTTCTTGGCCATGCAGCCCGATCTGGGCATGTTTATATACTTTTGCCTTAAACAAGTAGATTCATATCATATCTAGTATGTTGCATGTTCTATTTTCTCTTTCCAAGTTATGATTGCTAGTTTGGTTGATCTCTTACTCGCTTGAACTGCTGTTTCTTCCTGTATCGAGAGATCCGTTGTAGGAATAGCTAAGAGACGATAGTTTGGATCTGAACCTGAGAGGAGGACGATCTGAGGTATTCTGTTCCTAACATCTCGGAATATCCTAAGACCTAAGAGGGAACTTAGTATATTCTGAGGTGTTGATATGTCATTCCTTGAGAGAGGGTCGATGACATATCGTTGATGGTTTTAGTCACGTATCGCGAGAGCGAGTGGGACGACCCCACAGGACAGATGCCACTGTACATACTAGATGCTTGCTTGGGTGTTCGAGGGTTGTCTATGCCTGAGAACGAGTGCATAGACTGCCCCGTTTTAGGTTACATAGCCAGGAACTCTCTTTCTCTGATTAGTAGACTCACGAGCTCTGTTTTGTTTTGTTTTCTTTTCTTTATTTTGTTTTATATCGTGACAACCTGCTAGACTAGTTCTAGCAATTACTTTTATCAACTATCGCCTTGGCTTATCTGACTATAGAACAAAAATCTGTGGCGTCCTAAACGTCACCACGTCCCTGTGTTCGACCCCGTATATCTACTTCGACCCCGTAATAAAAGTTGCGGGGGCCTAGGAGGTTTTGGGTTATAAATTTAAAGCTTGATTCCTTCCTTTGTCCCGCGTTCATTTCCGGACGCGTGAAAAAGGCCGGTCAGATATCAAGATCCAAATAGGGTTGTCATAGTCAAATCAACATCGAGATGCATTATCGATAGTCAAGATTTGTAAATCAATACATAGAGTCATGATTTTAGACAAAAAAAGTCATAGGCCTAAATTTTTTTAAGCTAGTGTATAAGATTTCTAATTAGACCATAAGTGTGTTCATTCATCCATAAGCAACAATCGAGAAACTTTTAATGATATCGACATTGATTTTGTTATCACATTATATAAGGTTGATGAATGATCTACACCTAGGTATTTCTAGGGACTTAACTATAGGCTATAATCAACATCATCGTATGTCAATATTATCATGAGATTGAGATTTGATATCGAGTTTCAATATAATCATGAGACCTGACCTATTAGAGACTTAGATCAACAGATCAAATTGTATGGAAGGGATTACCTTTCCAACTCTAAATGGTGAACAAGATGAAAATTTAGAGGAAATCATAATAGGGATGTGACCCAGGTTATGGGAGTTGTGAAATAAACTACCACCCTTAGATAGCACATTTGTCCACATTAGTCGTGAAGTATCGAGTCTATCAAATTAATAAGAGCATCAATTTTTGATTTGTATTTGACAAGATCATGAGATCAAAGATCATTTATCATCATACAATAACCATTTTTAAGATTTTATGTATTTTAGGTCATAAAATACTTCCCTTTCCTTCATAATGAAGAGAAAGGGGGTACACTTGAAAGTAGAGAAGTCAGTATATGTTATTTTAATGATTTGATCATTATAAAGTATGATTGAGATATTGTATTTGTCATATTATTCGAAATTGAGTTTTACAATGAGGTAATATAATCAATGGGGATTTTGTCTCTTGTATAAAAGTCTTTCATCATATTTTGGGAGTCCAAATGCATAGTCATTTTCGAGTATGATCATGATACATATTCAAATAGGGGAAATTTTGATAAATCATGTTTGAGGTTTGATTAACAATAGCAAAACATAGACTTAATCAATGAGGACCTCGTTAATAATGAGGTGTAAAGCATGAGTTCTCATTATTTCGTCATATTAAGGATCATTATCATTTACCTCAAACATGGGAAGCACATAGGTCAAGTTTGGTAAAATTGAATATACATGATTTGAGATATTACATATGAGTACCTAACTTCAAAAGTAATTTTGTGAATCATAATCGAGTTTTCAAATTAAGATCATATAATGTGATAATTATCATCTTAATCAAATTTTACCAACATTTGATTTTTCTCCATACACAAGCTACCCTTAGTTGAAAGATCATGTGATTAGTTGTCATGAGAGAGATCACATAAGGAGATGAGAAACTATCTAATCACCATCTAATGGGTGGCTTAAGTTAGTCCTTAAAGAAAATATGAGATGATAGAATACTCTCTAAGATTTAGGGGAAGAAACCTAATCCAATCTTGGATAGGAAAGTGTGTAGAGAACGTCATCCATCATAGCTAGGAAAATAGGAGGTGATTACTAGCCAAAACCTCTACATTTAGCACCATACTTGTTTGTTTAGCTTCACCATTATGTATTTTAGTTTCACCTAGGTTCATATGAGTAATTGGGTTATTAAACACACACTGAGAAATGTGATTGCTCTAATACCATCTATCATGGAACCATTAGTTACCCAAATACTAACTCCTAAAAAATAGATAGCTAAAGATGAGAGGACACGAGTGTCCATCCTTAAAATGAATCACATGACATATGCATGAATAAAACTGCAAACACCAACTTAGGTAAGACAACATGGCATATCAAAAGAAACTAAACTAACACCTAAAAAGAGATTATTAGGTCCCAAATATCAAACCATGTATATTACATTTGCATGTAATTAGTTGTCATCATAGGAAGAGTAGTAGATTTATCATATTATAGTGAAAGAAACGATCTTTGTAAGATATTCATGGTGTATATGTTACCTAGAATCATGTGATGGGTACATGTTAGCACAAGTGTGCTGAGTATACTATACAAACATATGAAGTCTGAGGTTTAGAAGAACATATATTGCTTGTCAAAAACTTGATATAATAACAAGAAAGGAAGCAAAAACATTAAAGGATTTCTTATTAACATGCAAGTGTGGTTTAAGTGTATTTCCACTATACCAACAATATCACAAGGCCTTTGACCAGCTTCTCAAAAGAAGGGGTCCATGAGGGACATTTGTGCCAAAGATAAAAATGTACCCTATTTCAACATGAGGAACTACAAGACTAAACATCAATAATTAACCCTATTCATAAGGGACCTCAAGGCCATCACTAAGAGATAACTCTTCAATCAACATGGTCTGCCCTTGCTTGATAGACCAAGTAGGACCCCAATCTTGTGCCCTTACCCCAAGAATATAGGCTGGTGCACAAGGTTGTATAATGGACATTTACAATTATGTTTTCAAGTTTGTTCAACATAGAATAATCAACACCTAACATAGTAGTCATAGGGAACATGTATCTCAAGAAAGTATATAAAGACAATTACTTTAGATTACATACATGCAAGCAATTTTTAATACAACTAGTGTGGCCAATAGGAGGATAGATCTTACTTTGATTTAAGTAAACTAGCATTAAGGACATGATAAGTCTTTGAAAAGAGTCCATAAAAGAGATCTCGACATTACAAGAAAGTGTGGTATGATTAGAATGAGAATGACTTAGGTCATCTTAAGAAAATTCATCTAGGATGGATGTTTCACCTATTCTAGTTTCCATTTTTCTCAATGATTGATTTTGACATCTCCAAAGGAAAAGTAGACTTAGAAGAGACATGCGAGAGAAGTTATATGTTAAGGCAAGAATGATAGATAGGGTCAATGGATTGTTTGAATCATGGGAACACGAGAGGGATGACCAATGAGGCAATTGGGAGAGAGTTAGAGAAGCAAGCCATGAAACCACCACGGTAACCCCTGAGTCTTGGGCTAGTGCCATCGACAGAGGAAGGAAGGTTTCCCCTCACTAGTCGATTTTAGTTTTGAAGGAGGCTAGATAGTGTTCAATAGTGTTCGCTTTGGAACCTTTAAAATAGAGTTAATTATTTCAGAAGACTCAAGTTGATGGAGGGAAAGCTTATCTATACAAAGACAATAATGGATTCGAGTGGATGATGGTACGTGATTGGCCTCAAAACCTCACTGGAAATCCCTTGTGACTCACTTAGAACAAATCTGAAAGGTCAAGAGGCTGATTAAGGTGGGATCAAGAGGTAAGGGTTGTTGGATCTAGGGCTCTAGGGGGGGGGGTGAATAGAGCTTCAAAATTCTCACAATAATAGTTAGACCTTAAAATTATATCAATTGAAAACAAATGCTAAAACTAAATTTGAAGTCCTATCTAAACAAGCATAGAAAGAATGAGAGAGATTGAAACAAACACTTGGACAAGGTGTTTAGAGTGGTTCCAATCTCCAAACTAGGAGACTATCAATCCACTACCTAGAGAGGTCAACCTATAGGACTTTACAACCCATGTGTACCTATATTACACTATAAGAGATACAAAAAGACCACCTTACATCCAAGGGCTTACCCATCCAAGACAAGAATCTTTCACCTACACAAGGACTTACCCACTTGATCAATATGTCTTCAGCCTTCAACAAGGACTTATCCACACTTGCATCAAGGTTTTGGCCTTGTAGGGATTACCCACTCTTCTTGGATCTTCCGCCTTGTCCTCATCCTTCACTTGGAGAAGATCTTCACACCTTCTCCAACCAGTAGAATAAGAACAAATCCTCCTTCACTCGGAGAAGATCACTTCAGCCTTTGATCTTTGATAAAGGGGATTGGGAAGATGGAAAGATGGAGAGATTTATAAGATAACATTGAGGTAGCTCTCTTACAACATGCCTAAATCACTCATAATCACGAAATGCTTTGTGAATGAGAGAGAGAAAGGGGCTCAAAGGGTTGTAGCATAGTCAACTATAGCAAGGACCAAGAATAGCATGAATGAGAAACCTTGTAATGAACTTTAAGAGGTCCTATTTATAGCTGGTGGTTTTTATTTAAGTGTGGGATCACTTAAGAATGAAAAATAACCATTTTACAACTTGAAACAGATGTATTTTAGTTTCTAAAAACTCTCCAATGGTTGGAATCACTTTTTCTGCATTTTCTGTACAATACATTCGATCGAGTTTCAATAAAGGTAACTCGACCGATCTACTATCCAACAAAGCCAATTTTTAAACTGTCCGTCGAGTTTGTCCTGGGCTAACTCAACCGACCAGCTAAAACCAACTTTGGTTAGTAAGTTGGTCGGTCGAGTTTTGTGAGTGTACAACTCGACCAATGCAACCATTTCCAGATCAGTCGATATTCAAACTCGACTGAATATATTATTGTGACAAAATTTTCAAAATATTTTTTAAGTGATCAAACGATGGAATTAAGTGCCCCTAACTTTTTATCATCTTAGCTACAAGTCATATCATTAATGCAAATGATTATAGAAATATTCTAAGGTGGTTTGGAGTGATTTCAACAAAAGTGCATTTGCATTGCTTTTGACTTGAACTTGGACAAGCTAGGGCTTGTGTAATTTGATCATTTTCATGTACCTAATGCCTGAAATCAATCTTAAGCAAACATATTAGATACATTTGAATGGAATGGTTAAGGTGTTATCAAAATATGGACAATATATAACTCTCAAGTCAACATTCTCCCCCTTTTAACAATGACAAACCATTCTTCAACATATTAAAAAGGATATGTGAAGTTATATCTTAGCATTGTGGATTGTAAGGGGATTCATAATTTGAACAATGTGAATTGCTCCCCCTCAGTCTATGCTCACTCTTTACCAGCATAGTTAGTCTTTCTACACAAATCTATATAGCATATATACTACATGGTCCTTTAGCAAGTCACATGATAAAACATATACTAGACAAGAAAAGGATCACATAGGCAATAAAAACAATATGGTTGAGCTTCCAAACATCAAACTTATCTCCCCCTTTTGGCATTATTGAAAAGTAAGGGGGTTAGAAGAGCATAAAAATGGGTCTTCTCCAAGAACAACCAAAACATCTAACCTCAAGATAAAAAGATGCAACCACACAACACACATCAAACAGAGATGAGAGTGAAACAAGCAAGTTGTGTCATAATCAAAATATGGAAAACATACCAATAACTCACATGATACACCATACATAGAGTTATGATACACAAGATTAAGATTGCAACACATAAGCATGTTTTCAAAGCAACTACAACCCAAAATAATGAAAACAACATGATGATATAAAATAGTACAACCCAGATAATGTGCCCAGATCTTAAGCACAAAATAGTATAGAAAGATACATATGATGAACATCTAAAGACTAAAAAATGAAACATCTAAACATCTAAACTATCTAAGTCTAGAGGGTCATCACCATCGACATCATCATCAGAAGCTTTAGGCTCATAGTCCTCATCTCCATCTGAAGGTGATGTAGAGGCAACAACTTCACCTTCATCACCAGAGGCACCAGCAAAGCCATCATCATCAGAACCATCCTCAAGGCCATCATCCTCAGGTTCCTCCTCATCAGAAGCAACAACTTCCTCATCAACCTGGTCGGGCATCTCCTCATCGACAGAAGGACCAAAATTGCGATCGGGCCAATGGCATTCTGCTCAGCCCAAGGCGTACCAAGGTCATGTAGCTCCTAGGCTTGAGGGAAAGTGGGAGCAGAAGTGCCAAGTTATACAAGAAAACAATGGGGCCAGTAAGGAGAGGTAGCACTCTAGGGGTAGGTCCACCAACAGTAGAGGGTGCATCAGCAGAAGCAGTAGGTGGAGGGGCTGGGTAGAAGTGATTATACGTATAGGAAGCATAATCACCACCTAGGTAGGGTATGTAGGTAGTATAAGGATGGGAACAATATAAGTTCATAGAAGACATGATAGGATAGAGATACTAATGTAGATGCTCATGAACCTATAGGTTGTATGCCTATAGATTCACCATGTAACCCATGAGGGCTTCATTGGATACATGAAACGAGGTGCAAGCAGGCCATGATGGTGGTGGGGGTGGAGGTGCCTGGGTGGAGGTAGAGGCTCTAGGTGTGGTGGAAGAATATGGAGGAAAAAGGCTTTTCTTGATTGTGGTCTCACTGATATAGACTCCTTTAAGATCATGAAAAAGAGACTTCTCAGTCGCAAAGGTGAAGAGACCATAGATCAAAGTTGGGTAGGGAGGGTGGGTGCCACAGGTGTTCTTCCCAGAGTTACAACAAGTTATATGGTGAAGAATATATCTAGACCACTTGACTCTGATGTTTTTCAGCTAGAAAAACATAATCACTGTGGTATTCTCTGGAATTTCAATTTGATTCTTTTTGGGGTGAATATTGTAGTTGACTACCAAAGCGAGAATGCGGTTTCTAAGGTCCAAGGCAGAGGAAGGTAAGGTGGATTTCTTCCTGTAGGGAGACTGAGGCTTCTTCAAGAACTTATGTATGTAAGGGAGAGTGATATCATATTTCTTGTAGAAAGCCTCATGGTCAAAGAGGTCAAAATACTCAGGATAGTCTTTACTCCATGTGTCGGTTACCTCAATACCATTGAAAAAATATTCAAGGTATCTTCTGAGATTGTGAAGTTCTTACCGACAATCATGGAAGTGATAATCACTTGAGTATTAGGAGGGGGTACAAGAGTTTCATAATTCCATGACAGATTAGCGTAGAATTCATGAACCGCCTTAGTGGTTTTCATGGAATTGTGGAAGCACTATCGTTTGACACTCAGGGTAGCTAGATGATGATCATAAAACAACTTCACTACCTCATCTATGACTTTTTACTTAGCGGGTCTAGGCTCAAACAAAGCATGCAAGGGAAAGGGGTTCCTAAGAAGGAGCTCCTTGTATTGATTTAGAGCTTCAGTTGAGACAAAGAAGGTATAATCATAGAGAATGAGGTGAGAGTTGGATGAGGATGAGGGAACTCCAGCAAGGGCGACTCTCTTTCTTCTATTTGAAGCCATGGAGGCAAAATGGAGAAGAATGGGAGACACAACTGGAGAGGATCTCCACCTAAGGTCATCTAACCACCTAGGGCTAATAGGAAAATGAGCTAGGAAGGTCAAAAGAGGGTTGGTTAGGGCTAGGAGAGGGAAGGCCAGGGCTAGGGTTGAGAGCTTGAGAGAGGTGGAGGAGGAATTAATCACCTTTTCTCCGGTTGAGAGGGAGAATAGTCGACCAAACCCTAATTAAGTTTTGTTCCTGTCCGGCCATCGATCGAGTTCTATAAGATGGAAAATCGACCAAATGGCTTTTTACAAAAGCTCTCAATCATCAATCAGTCGAGTTGGCAACTCGACCGATAAAGGTTCTATCCAAACTTTAGAAATCTTAGTTTCTAGCCATTTGGGTGCTAATTAAATTAATTTTTTGGTCCATTTACATTTTAGACATACTTAGGCACATATCACTCATTATTGGGTACTGTTTAGTAATAGAACCATTATTTGTGAAAAATACCCAAAATAAGAAAAAAAGGCAAAAGAACATGAAACTTTTAGCACTTTAGTAAGTAAGGGTAATCAAGACATGAGCAAAGCATATAGTATATATAACAACTAACTAGAAGGCATATCACATTCATCCAAAGCAGTTATGAGTAGTTTAGATCTAATAAAATTAAATTTCTATCTAGCTAGAGTTTTAGTGAAAATATCTGCCAATTGATTTTCCGTGTCCACATGCGTGATATAAATATCCTTCTTGGCAATGTGATCACAAATAAAATGATGGAGAACCTCTATATGCTTGGCTCTACTATGCAATATATGATTATAAGATAAATTGATTGCACTAGTATTATCGCAATAGACAGGAGAAGCATCAAAATAAATGTTAAAGTCTTGGAGCATTTGCTTCATCCATAGAACATGGGCACAACAACTCCCGGAAGCAATGTATTCAACCTCGGTAGTTGATAAAGCCACTGTGCTCTATTTCTTGGAAAACCAAGACACCAAGCATGGTCCTAGGAGGAAGCAAGTGCCACTTGTACACTTTCTATCAATCAAACATCCTGTGTAATCAGCATCACTATAATCCGTAAGAGTAAAGTCCCTTGACTTAGGATACCGTAGTCCAAAATTTTGGGTTTTGGCTAAGTACCTTAAAATCCTCTTAACAACTATGAAATGTGATTTCTTGGGATTTGATTGAAAGCAAGCAAACAAGCCAACACTACACATTATGTCAGGTCTAGAGGAAAATAAGTAAAGTAAACATCCAATCATACCTTTATAGAGCTTCTCATCAACTTTCTAACCTTCTTCATCTTTATCAAGTTTAGCGGTGTTTGACATGGGGGTGTCCATCGACTTGATGTTCTCCATCCCAAAGCACTTAAGTAGCTCACTTCTATACTTGCCTTGGTTGATGAAGTTCCCATCTTTAGTTTGCTAGATTTGAAAGCCGAGGAAGAATGTAAGATCACACATCATGCTCATCTCGAACTCACTATGCATAAGATCACTAAACTCCTTGCAAAGATCAAGATTAGTTCTGCCAAAAATAATATCATCAACATAAATTTGAATGATAAGAAAATTTTTAGAAGTGTGTTTGAGAAACAAGGTAGAATCTACTTTGCCCATGATATATCCATATTCTAACAAAAAGTTCTTTAATTTCTCATACCAAGCTCGAGGTGCTTGTTTGAGTCCATAGAGAGATTTTTGCAATAGATACACATGGTTAGGTAAACTATCATGTTCAAAGCCCAGAGGTTGTGCAACATATACTTCCACTTCAATTGTATCATTCAAAAATGCACTTTTAACATACATTTGATACAGAAAGAATTCTTATAACTGGAAAAAGCAATCAACATATGAATTGTAATATCCTCAAATTTTGGTAAAATTGAACTATAAAATATGATGCACGAACTAAATTGATAATTCCTTAATGATTTTTTGGTGGAATAGTAATATTAATTGCCTTTGTCGCACAAGTGCTTTTGGCACAAGACAAATAGATAAAAGGAATTCCTGCATTAATAAATAGTAGCATATTTTGATATTGATAAACATTTTCCAAAGGAGAATAAAGTTTATAATGTGTTAGATAGTTAAAAGAATACTTATCTTTCCATTATTGGAAACACAATGATTGGGACACCAAATAGTGTTACCTTGGGTTCCCTTTCTGGTATGGTGAAGGATAATTACAATATAAGATAATGAGAGTATTTCTAGGATAATCCAAGATAATATGTGGATTAGATAATTAATCAAAAGTTTATCCAACTTTTTTATGGATGTGAGATTTGAAAAGGAACATAATCATTCCTAGTTTGTTTTGGATTGTTGAAGTAAACGGAAATCCTTCTTTCTATAAAAAAGAAAATAATCACAATTATCCAATAAGGAAAAATTGGATGGGATCCATTATATCCTTCCTTATTTGATGTGGGAACCGCCCAATTATGTATAAACGTCAAACAAAATCAGAATCCCACAGACTAGAAAATCCTAGTTTATACTGATTATATATATATAAGATCTACCCTGGTGGTATTCGTAGTCTCTTACCACGGATGAACCCTAGCAGCTGATTTGTTGCCTTCACCCATCTCCTGGCCTTGTACTACATCCTCTCTTGGCTTCATGGGGTGGAAGGAACCCTCTCTCTCAAAACCTGGCCATGGAGGGAGACAGCCGTGCGGTTAGATGAGCGGTGAGAATGGCGTCGTGAGGCATAGCGTCACCTGCGTCTAGCTTGTGAGGATGCGTGACGAACACTACTTGCCTTCACACACTGCTACCCACAGAAGGGAGATCACGACAGACTAGAACGCCACTACGGGTGCCAGTGCATGTGAACCAGGGGCTTAGCATCGAGGACGAGCTGCGACGTCGAGGACGAGCTGCGACGTCAAGGACGAGCTGCAACGTCGAGGAACCATCCTAGTCGTACAGAGGGGAGTCGAGTAATTTAGAGCGAGAGGAGGAGTGCGGCCAGTCGTCTACTAGGGGCATAGTCGTGATGGGATCCGAGTGGAAACGAAGTTCGAGCGGTGCCCGTCCTTCCCGAAGCGAAGCCACGATAGCGGGCGACAGTGTTTCCTTCTCATCCTTCTCTTTGTGTCGTACTCCAGTGCGGCAAGAGAGTGCACTGCCCCATGAACGCCCTAGAGGCTTACATTAGGATCACGACTGGAAGTCGTGGATGTGCCCAGGCTACAACACTCAGCAATACATGGTTTTAGGACAGACCGAAGTATACAGGTTGAAGCAGAACGGGGTCATCGTTCTCGAGTTCTTGACCCCAGCGAGATGAGACGGGATTCCCAGGGAGTCCGGAGGGGTCTGGAGGAGGCAGGGCGGCCAACTCCCAGGCCGTCGAGGGGTCGAGGAGGGCGAGTCCACCCCCGGTCGATCAAGACGCGGCGGGTAGGGCGTCGCTCGTTCTGTCGAGAGGAAGAGGGTAATCCGGGGGTCAAATTACCCGGACAGCCCTGGACTGAAAATGTTAACTCAGGGGCATAGGTGTCTTTTTCCACCCTGGCTGGCCCGACTAAAAGAAAAGGGACAAACAAGTAAGTTGCTGACGTGTCAGCGTATGATTGGTCTATTTGTCTTAATTTTTGTGAAAATCATAACTATTTATTGGTTACTCAGATTGCAAGGTATGATATATCAAAATTGATCAGGAGAACGAGAGGAATCCAAATAAAATATTGTTAGAACCTAATTACGCTTCCTGTTCCAAAAGTATGTGTAATACATGTGTTAATGTGATTAGTATAAAAGAAAGCCTAGATTTAGGTTAATATGATGCTTAATTGATTAGAATTAGTTGTGTTCGTTCTAAGCTAATGCCTGATCTAGACCTGTATTATGAAGAAATCCTTGATAATGATGAATAATGGATGATTCTAGATTAGTAATCTTATTCATGCTATTTAGGGTGTTAAAATCAATGCCAACATCTTGCTATGATCTCATGCTGATAATGTAATTTAGATGTCATGAATAGTTTAATATGCTTAAGTTGACGATTAGGGTATAACCTAACATGCATAAGTGAGATTATAATCTTAGAAACCATAACGTGAGGAGTTAGGGCTTGTGACCCTAATCCCGGATCCAAACATGAGATAATTCTAAACCCTAGTTTAGAATCACATCTCGATATGAGTAATGTAATGTGAATACATGGTGACACATATGTAGTATGCATGTTTCAGATACTGTTGATTGAATGCCTTCTTGCTTGGATGGTTGGATACACTCTTAAAGTACACGTGATATATTCTGCATTATTCTGTGATGGCATAAGGTACGTGGTTACGCTTATGAATATGCATATCGAATTCTGAGATTGCCGATGTTTCTCGATGAGATTGGACGACAAATAAACTGCTTGCTTGTTTATTTAGTTCTTGCAAACTATAAAGTGCATATGAGTATCATGTAAAGTAAATAATAGTATTTTGAACCCTGGGTTAGACTGATCTTAAGGGTAATGCACATGAGCCCTGGAGGGACAACGATTACACCTGAGGTAGTTGACTAGATAGGGGTTAGAATATGAAAACAAGTTTATTTTCTTATATTTAAGATAAAGATGTTTGCTTATATATGTACTTATGATTATTGTTTGAACCCACATACTTGTATAGTGATATACTGACCGCGTATTTGTTTGTTGGTGTTTTAGGTATCAGATATACTTGATAGCGTGGACATGAGGGTACAAATAAAGATGTTGAAGACACTACAGTTTAATCATGAAGGTTTAGTCTTAATGGTATATCTTCACAACTGTAAAAGTTAATTTTGTTTAAAAGTTATGTAACTCCTTCGAGGAGCTTTTTATCTAAACATGTACATATTTGATCATTAATGGAAATTATTTACTATTTTATATTATTTCATGAATCTGATCCTAGAATTTTTGAATGACGATCTGTGACTTTAAGGTCTTTTAGACACTCAAAAGTGCGGGTTGTTACATTTGGTATCAGAGCACAGATTCATCAACTAATACTTAATAGTTTATAATTTCAAATCATCCTTAGAAAATTTAAGAGAAAAAATAGTAAAGCTTAATGTGTCTTTTAGGTTTCTCATATCACATTTCATCTACTTCTCATCTCTTTCTTAAAAATCTTTGAAAAGAAAATATTAATAAGAGAATTAAAATGTGAAAACTTAAAATTGGTAATCAACATGGTGTGGTGGTATGGGACACTACCAATGTGAAACTTAAAATTGGTAATCAACATGGTGTGGTGGTATGGGACACTGCCCATGTGAAACTTGAAATCATGATTAAGAAAGATAAGGGATGGTCTAGGTAACCCAATCTCCCATGCATATGGGCATGAGGAGCATAAAAATTATGTGATAAGTCTTAAGAGATATAAAAACCCAATATATATATATATATATATATATATATATATATATATATATATATATATATATATATATATATATATATATATATAATGAAAAGTTGGAATATAACTTGCTCAAACTCCTCATGTTGTCTCTAGAAGTTTAGTGATGGTGGCCAAGCCCCTGGAGGGGAAGGCCGAGGTAGCACCAAGCCCTGGAGGGAAGGTGACCCAAGTTCATTGAATGAACAGAGACCATGAGAGGGTATTCCAGAGGTTGAGAAAACATGGGTTGATATGTTATAATGATAAAAGTTATACTCAATTAAAACAAAGAGATATCTATAAAACCTTTAGGGTTAGTAAGACAACCTGGGGTGGGTCAACCCGAGAGTGGGAAGATGACCTATGAGGGAGGCAAAACCTAGATCTTGGGATCAGGTTGTGGCTAGTGAGCCTAACCCCCTCCTATGAGCCAAGAAGGCACCCTAGGCTAGGACTTTCCCTTAAAAAAAGGTAAGTGAATAAATGTATTTAAGTATTGAGATAACCTTAATCCTCACCTAGAGGAGTGAAGAGTTAAAGATATAAAAAAATGAAAGTACATAAATTCTTTGAATCCAAGGATGCCAACTCTGAGTGACACAGTTGGTCAAGCCCAGGAGGGAAGACCAGTAAGGCACTAAGCCCAGGAGGGAAGGTGGCCTAAGTGGAAGACCAAGCCCAGGAGGGAAGGTCATTAAATGGTCAAGCCCAGGAGGGAAGACCAGGCAGGCACCAATCCCAGGAGGGAAGGTGGCCTAAGTCTACGATGTAGTTGTTTAGGATAAAGCCCCTGGAGGGGAAGATCACAGAGGTCTAGCCCAAGAGGGAAGACCGACATGGCACCAAGCCCTGGAGGGAAGGTGGCCCGATCCCAATGATGGGACGACACTGCATTATGTGTACTCAAAAGAGAGAGATGAAGGCAATCCAGGTTAAAGAATTAAATAAGAGAATAATGTGATTAAAAGATGTGACATTTCAAAAGAAACCCTTAGGGAGGGTAGAGACCTAATGCAATCCTAAGGTCAAGTAGGGTGTATTAGAGGTAAATTGGACTGATGGGTTAGGAGTTGATTGTTCCCTGCATGCACATGACCATGTGGCCAGGAGGTAACAACTAGGTTTATCCAAGGTACATGACTCAGGAGATTAGCTACCTCTATGAGGATCATGTAGCCTAATGGGTGAATATGAAAGGTACTCTCTTGATGCATAAGGACGAGATCACTCCAAAAGAGTACCTATACCCCTAGAGACCCCAAGGATTTGGATAAGGCTCATAATGATACATGAGATGTAAATATAAAAGATATAAAGAAGTCATGAAAAACTTAGAGAAGTTGTGTCTTAACTTAAGAGTAAGAAAAGGGACACTTGACTTCATGGAACATAAGAATGCTATAAAATTAAGAACAAGTAAGTTTAGAGTCATATCGGGTATGATTCAACTTAATATGTGAAATTGGAAGGTGATGTGTGGATGTACTATCTCCGCTCTTGGAATGGAATGAACTTTGTGTTTGGTCTGTAGTAAAATGCTTATTTCATCTCATTATGAGGGAGGGAGATTATATAGACACACATTATGCTTAAAATTGAGATAATGAGGATGAATATCCTACATTGAATTGTAATGACTTGACCTAGGGTTAGAGGTGTTACCTCACCTTTGTGTGAAAGTGATGAATTATAGGTTGGAACCTAGGTGAAAGGAGAAATCACCAAACAATAATGAAATCACTAATAAGAATAAAATCATCAAGAGTTGATGAGGTACGATTACTAAAGATGTGGATATACTTGAATGAAAATTCAAGTGCCAAACTTAATAATAAGATGGATTTGGCATAATAAGAAAAGATGTTGAGACATCTAAGTAGGATGCTAACCCTAAGTTTTGAAAATAAGATAAGTCACCATTCACCTAGGCTTGGTAGGCCTGAATTTTGAGGATAAAATTCCTTGTAAGGAGGGGTGAATGTAATATCCTCAAGTTTTGGTAAAATTGAACTATAAAATATGATGCACGAATTATATTGATAATTCCTTAATGATTTTATTGGTGGAATAGTAATATTAATTGCCTTTGTCGCACAAGTGCTTTTGGCACAAGACAAATAGATAAAAGGAATTCATGCATTAATAAATAGTAGCATCTTTTGATATTGATAAACGTTTTCCAAAGGAGAATAAAGTTTATAATGTGTTAGATAGTTAAAAGAACACATATCTTTCCATTATTGGAAACACAATGGTTGGGACACCAAATAGTGTTACCTTGGGTTCCCTTTCTGGTATGTTGAAGGATAATTACAATATAAGATAATGAGAGGATTTATAGGATAATCCAAGATAATATGTGGATTAGATAATTCATCAAAAGGTTATCCACCTTTTTTATGGATGTGAGATTTGAAAAGGAACATAATCATTCCTAGTTTGTTTGGATTGTTGAAGTAAACGGAAATCCTTCTTTCTATAAAAAAGAAAGTAATCACAATTATCCAAGAAGGAAAAATTGGATGGGATCCATTATATCCTTCCTTGTTTGATGTGGGAACCACCCAATTATGTATAAATGTCAAACAAAATCGGAACCCCACGAACTAGCAAATCCTAGTTTATACTGATTATATATATATATATATATATATATATATATATAAGATCTACCCTGGTGGTCTTCGTAGTCTCTTACCACAGATGAACCCTAGCAGATGATTTGTTGCCTTCACCCATCTCATGGCCTTGTACTACATCCTCTCTTGGCTTCATGGGGTGGAAGGAACCCTCTATCTTCTCTCTCTCAAAACCTGACCATGGAGGGAGACAGTTGTACGGTTAGATGAGCGGTGAGAATGGCGTCGTGAGGCATAGCGTCACCTGCGTCTAGATTGTAAGGACGTGTGACGGATACTACTTGCCTTCACACACTGCTACCCATAGAAGGGAGATCACGACAGACTAGAATGCCACTGCAGGTGCCAGTGCATGTGAACCAGGGGCTTAGCGTCGAGGATGAGCTGCAACGTCGAGGAACCATCCTAGTCGTACAGAGGGGAGCTGAGTAATTCAGAGCGAGAGGAGGAGTGCGGCCAGTCGTCTACTAGGGGCATAGTCGTGATGGGAGCTGAGTGGAAACGGAGTTCGAGCGGTGCCCGTCCTTCCCGAAGCGAAGCCACGATAGCGGGCGGTAGTGTTTCCTTCTCATCCTTCTCTTTGTGTCATACTCTAGTGCGGCAAGAGAGCGCACTACCCCGTGAACGCCCTAGAGGCTTACATTAGGATCACGACTGGAAGTCGTGGATGTGCCCAGGCTACAACACTCAGCAATACATGGTTTTAGGACAGACCGAAGTATACAGGTTGCAGCAGATTGAGGTCATCTTTGTTGAATTCTTGACCCCAGCGAGATGAGACGGGATTCCCAGGGAGTCTGGAGGGGTCTGGCAGAGGCAGGGCGGCCAACTCCCAGGCCGTCGAGGGGTCGAGGAGGGCGAGTCCACCCCCGGTCGATCGAGCCGCGGCGGGTAGGGCGTCGCTCGTTCTGTCGAGAGGAAGAGGGTAATCCGGGGGTCAAATTACCTAGAAAGCCCTGGACTACAAATGTTAACTCAGGGGCATAGGCATCTTTTTCCACCCTGGTTGGCCCGACTAAAAGAAAAGGGACAAACAAGTAAGTTGCTGACGTGTCAACGTATGATTGGTCTATTTGTCTTTATTTTTGTGAAAATCATAGCTATTTATTGGTTACTCAGATTGCAAGGTATAATATATCAAAATTGATCAGGAGAACGAGAGGAATCCAAATAAAATATTGTCAGAACCTAATTACGCTTCCTGTTCCAAAAGTATGTGTAATACATGTGTTAATGTGATTAGTATAAAGGAAAGCCTAGATTTAGGTTAATATGATGCTTAATTGATTAGAATTAGTTGTGTTCGTTCTAAGATAATACCTGATCTAGACTTGTATGATGAAGAAATCCTTGATAATGATGAATAATGGATGATTCTAGATTAGTAATCTTATTCATGCTATTTAGGGTGTTAAAATCAATGTCAACATCTTGCTATGATATAATGCTGATAATGTAATCTAGATGTCATGAATAGTTTAATATGCTTAAGTTGACGATTAGGGTTTAACCTAATATGCATAAGTGAGATTATAATCTTAGAAACCATAACGTGAGGAGTTAGGGTTTGTGACCCTAATCTCGGATCCAAACATGAGATAATCCTAAACCCTAGTTTAGAATCACATCTCGATCTGAGTAATGTAATGTGAATACATGGTGACACATATGTAGTATGCATGTTTCAGATACTGTTGATTGAATGCCTTCTTGCTTGGATGGTTGGATACACTCTTAAAGTACACGTGATATATTCTGCATTATTTCTGCGATGGCATAAGGTACGTGGTTACGCTTATGAATATGCATATCGAATTCTGAGATTGCCAATGTTTCTCGATGAGATTGGACGACAAATAAACTGCTTGCTTGTTTATTTAGTTCTTGCAAACTATAAAGTGCATATGAGTATCATGTAAAGTAAATAATAGTATTCTGGACCCTGGGTTAGACTGATCTTAAGGGTAATGCACATGAGCCATGGAGGGACAATGATTACACATGAGGTAGTTGACTAGATAGGGGTTAGAATATGAAAACAAGTTTATTTTCTTATTTTCAAGATAAAGATATTTGCTTATATATGTACTTGTGATTATTGTTTGAACCCACGTACCAGTATAGTGATATACTGACCGCGTATTTGTTTGTCGGCATTTTAGGTATCCGATATACTTGATAGCGTGGACATGAGGGTACAAATAAAGATGTTGAAGATACTACAGTTTAATCATGAAGGTTTAGTCTTAATGGTATATCTTCATAACTGTAAAAGTTAATTTTGTTTAAAAGTTATGTAACTCCTTCGAGGAGCTTTTTATCTAAACATATACATATTTGATCATTAATGGAAATTATTTACTATTTTATATTATTTCATGAATCTAATCCTGGAATTTTTGAATGACGATCTGTGACTTTAAGGTCTTTTAGACACTCAAAAGTGTGGGTCATTACATGAATGGACCCATGTCCAGCTACAAGTGCATATGTTTCATCAAAATCTATACCTTCTTGCTGATTTTAGCCTTGAGCCGCTAACCTTGATTTGTTTCTTACCACCTTACCGCTTTAATCTAACTTTTTGTAGTAGATCCACTTGGTGATAAAGATCTTTCTATCACATGGTCTTGGCACTAGAGTCCACACTTTCTTCTTCTCAAATTGTTGTAGTTCTTCCTGCATGACTAGGATCCACTTATCATCCCCAAGAGCTTCTTTGACATTCTTTGGCTCGATTTGTGAGATGAAGGCGATGTTGGATTGTTCTTTGTTGTAGGAAGCCCACGTCTTCAATCTTTCAAAGAGGTCACCTATGATTAGCTTTTTAGTATGATTCTTTGCAAAGTGTAGAGCTGGATCCTTCTTTTCTTCTTGATTGGCCACCTCTTTTCCCTTTTGGGTGAAGTTGAGTTATTTTAGGATAGGAATTATTTCTTTTGCAACATTATGATTAGAAATATCCTTGGAAACAGAGGGGTTAGTCTCATTAAATTTTACATTAATAGATTCTTCTACTTTAGATATATCAACATTATATTTTCTATAAGCCTTGCTAGTAGTGCTATAGCCAAGAAAGAAAGCCTTGCATGATTTCAGATCAAACTTGTCAAGAGAATCTTTCATGTTCAAAACAAAACAAGGACACCCAAAAATATGAAAATACTCGATAGAAGGCTTCCTACCACACCATAGCTCATATGGGGTTTTCATCAAAGAAGGATGTGCAAAAACCCAGTTCTGCTCAAAACATGAGGTACTAACGGCTTCGGCCCAAAAATTCTTTGGAGTGTCATACTCCAAAGCATGGTCCTAGCCATTTCCTGTAGTGAACTATTCTTCCTCTCTACAAACCCATTTTGTTGAGGTGTTCGAGGTGAAGAAAAGTTATGTGCATATCCAGACTCTTCACAAAAATGTTCAAAAAGATCATTTTCAAATTCTCCCCCCATAATCACTACGGATGGAAACAATCTGGTAATAAGCTTCATTTTCAACTCATTTTCAAAATGCTAGAGAAAACATCAAGCTTATCACTCTTCAAAATGAGAAAGAGGTTCCAAGTATATCAAGAAAAATTATCGACAATAACAAGACAATACTTGGAACCATGAAGCGATTGAGTTCTCATAGGTCCAAATAGATCAATATGGAGAGTTCAAGATCTCTCTTGGTACTAAGGACTGTTTTGGATTTGAAGGAGGACTTGGTTTGATTTCCTTGGGTTTAAGGTTGGCATTCCTCATCTTTTCAAAATATAATTTGGGGAGTCCCTTGACCAAGTCCTTTTTGCTTAAATTCTTCAATTGATGCATATTTACATGACCTAGGTGAAGATGCCAAAGAAAATATCATTCAAATTGATTACAAGGCATATACCAACAATAGCCTTAATAGAGTCAAGAACAGTTACATAAAGATTACCATTTATAGTTCCCTTATATATGACATGGTAAGTGAGGGAATCTAGAAGCAAGAATTCAAAAGAAGTAAATAGCACAAGGTAACCATTATCACATAATTGACTAATACTTACTAAATTGTGATGTAGGCCGTCCACAAAGAGAACATTTTTTAATACACAAGGATTCACCTACATCACCCTCACCTTTTACCTTACCTTTCTTGTTGTCCCTAAAAGTGGTTGAACCTCCTTTATTCTTTGTGAAATTGTTTAAATGGCTTATATCACATGTCATGTGCTTTGTGCACCCACTATCAACAATCCATTTTCCTTTTTCCTGTAAAAAAGGAGAGTGTCAGTTCCAACTCAAAATTTGGGATCCAGTGTTAGCTTGGGGACCTATTTCATCTTTGTGTCGGTCCCCTTAGGCTTACAAGGACAATAAATATAATAATGATCGTCACTTTTACAATGAGAGAATATCAAGGGTTCTAGAGCCAGAAGACTCTCCAATGAAAAGAGGAGTTTCCTTACTCTTTTTCTTACCTTTGGCCTTACTCTTGCCCTTAAGATCTCCCCCTACAAATCCCAAACCACTAGTACCACTTTGTTTGGTAGAATGGTCAAGGATTTCATTTAGGGAGTTTTCCCTTTGAGGAATTTCTATATAGAGGCTCTAAGTCTATGATTGTCATCATTAAAAGATATAACAGTAGAAGACAAGCTAGCAAAATCATCCCTATCATGAACAAGATTGGCCTCTAAACAAAGGGCTTTAGTCAAATAAGAATCTTTTTCAAGGGTAATGGAAGCAACATCATTACTAGGCAAAATAGGTCTAGAAGATGAATCATTAACTTGACCAAGTAACCTAGCATTTTTAGATTTAAGCAATTAAATTTCTTTGAGATAAACATCCCTCTCATCTCTACAAGCATCACTAATAATCTTAAGTTCAACATTTTTAGTTTTGAGTATCTCAACCTCATTAAGCCACTTTTGGTTGTGTTCCTTTAGAGATGCAATATTATTAAGATAGACAATGTTCTCTACTTCAACTCCATTATATTGGATCTCAAGATTAAGAGATTGACCTTGCAAGGAATCAATGCTCTCAAGATGAATTTTCTCATTTTGCTCAAGAATATCAAGTTTAGCATATAAGTCATTAATAATTTTACTCAACCTCTTCTTTTTAGATTTACATTCGGAATAAGAAGAATGGGTAGTAACAAGCACTCCAACAAGAGTTTCTTTAGCTAACTCATGCAAACTTACCTCACTTACCTCACCAATATCTTCACTTGTAGAGGCCATGAGTGCAAGGTGCACTCTCCATCTTCATCGGATCTTGAGCCACTAGAGGATGATCCTTTCCAATATGCATGAGTTGTGTATTTGTGTCTCCTCTCCTTCTTGTCCTTCCTCTTGTATTTGATATCTTTCTTGTACTCTTCCTCCTTCTTGGAGCTGCTCTTGTGGTGTGACTTTCTAGCCTTAGGACATTCACTCTTGTAGTGCCCTTTTTTACCACACTTGTAGCACCTTAGAGTAGATGAAGAAGATTGCTTTCCTTTGAAGTGCTTTCCCTTGGAGAAGTTGGCTTCATGCTCACTAGGGCCATTGTCTTTACTTGAGGAGGAGGGAGAGGTCCGACAAGCAAGTTGTTGTTGAAGGATAAGAGTCTCCACTTGAGCTTTGAAGGAACTATCTTCGATCTTTCTTGATTCTTTTTCTTCTTGCTTTACTTCCTCTTCTTTCTTATCAAGTCTTGGCTCATGAGCTTGTAGATTTCCAATAAGCTCAATGGTTGGAAGATCACCAAGACTTCTTACTTCTTCAATGGAGGTCACCTTTGACTCCCATCTCTTTGGAGGAGACCTCAAGATCTTTGAGTTGATTGCTCCTCTATCCAAAGTATGTCCCAAAGAATCTAGGATGTTTATGATGATATTGAGCCTTGAGTACATATCAAAAAATACTTTCTTCTCCATCTTGAAGTTCTCAATGAGACTTCTCAACATGTAGATCTTTGCCTCCTTCACTTGCTTTGTGCTTTCATAAGTGATGCATAACTTGTCTCATATCTCATAGCCTGTATTCCATGAGGAGATGTTGTTGAACTCAGATGGAGTGAGGGATGCATAGAGGATGCTAATAGCTTTAGAATTGAGTTGTGCTTTCTTTAGGTATTCTTCATCCCAAGTTTATACAACTCCGGTTCGCTCCTTTTAGGTGCAATCATCACTTTCCACATATCAAAGTTCATCCCTTGAATGTAGAATTGCATCTACCGCTTCTAATAGAGGAAGCTGGTGCCATCGAAGACTGAGGGGCACATGGAGAATCCTCCCTCTAGGTTGAGGGAACCAAGTAGGTTCTCACCCATCTTCTTGTCTCGTAGGTGATTTGTTGGAGAAGATTCTTGCTCTGATACCACTTGTTGGATGTAGGGCTCTTGGGGGGATGAATAGAGGTTCAAAATTCTCACAAGAATAGTTAGATATTGAAATTATATCAATTGAAACCAAATTGTAAAACTAAATTTGAAGTCCTATCTAAACAAGCATATCAAGATTTGAGAGAGATTGAAACAAACACTTGGACAAGGTGTTTAGAGTGGTTCCAATCTCCAAACTAGGAGACCGTCAATCCACTACCTAGAGAGGTCAACCTATAGGACTTTACAACCCATGTGTACCTATATTCCACTATAAGAGATACAAGAAGACCACCTTACATCAAAGGGCTTACCCATCCAAGACAAGAATCTTTCAGCTACACAAGGACTTACCCACTTGATCAATACGTCTTCAGCCTTCAATAAGGACTTATCCACACTTGCATCAAGTTTTTGGCCTCGTAGGGATTACCCACTCTTCTTGAATATTCCGCCTTGTCCTTATCTTTCACTTGGAGAAGATCTTCACACCTTCTCCAGCCATGAAGAAGAACAACTCCTCCTTCACTTAGAGAAGATCACTTCAGCATTTGATCTTTGATAAAGGGGATTGGGAAGATGGAAAGATGGAGAGATTTACAAGGCAACATTGAGGTAGATCTCTTACAACATTCCTAACTCACTCATAATCATGAAATACTTTGTAAATGAGAGAGATAAAGGGGCTCAAAGGGTTGTAGTACACTCAACTATAGCAAGGACCAAGAATAGCATGAATGAGCAACCTTGGAATGAACTCCAACATGTCCTATTTATAGATGGGGGTGTTCCTTTGAGTGTGGGATCACTTAAGAATGAAAAATTGCCATTTTACAACTTGAAACACATTTATTTTCATTTCTAACAACTCTCCTTCAGTTGGAATCACTTTGTCAACATTTTTCATACAATACATTTGGTCAAGTTTCAACAATGGTAACTCGACCGATCCACTACCCAACAAAGCTAATTTTCAAACTGTCAGTCGAGTTTGTCCCAGGGTAACTCGACTGACCAGCTAAAATCAACTTTGGTTAGTAAGTTGGTTGGTCGAATTCTGTGAGTGTACAACTCGACTGATGCAAGCATTTCAAAAAATCCATCACAGATCGGTCGAGATTCAAACTCGACTGACTGACAAATTTTCCAAAATGATATTTAAGTGATCAAATGATGGAATTAAGTGTGCCTTATTTTTTCTCATCTTAGTTGCAAGTCATATCATCAATACAAATGATTACAGAAATATTCTAAGGTGGTTTGGAGTGATTTCCACAAAAGTGCATTTGCATTGCTTTTGACTTGAACTTCGACAAGCTAGGGATTGTGTAATTTGATCCTTTTCATGTACCTAACGCCCAAAATCAATCTTAAACAAACATATTTAGATACATATGAATGAAATGGTTAAGTCATTATCAAAATACGGACAATGTATAACTCCCAAGTCAACAAGGGTTTCTTTCTAATTCTATTCTCATCGACGGAGACATGGAGACAACATTAGAAGGGGCCTCGTGGTATGTCACAAGGGAGCCCTTGACTATCAAGTGTTAGTAGAGGGGTGACTCCATGAAAAACTAAAACTGATAGATTTTCAAATCTCGATCAAAATTCATGACCTTCCTTCAGAACTTTGGGATGATGAACTATTTGGATACATTAGATCCTTCTTGGGAAACCATGTACGTACAAACAACTTAACTCTTTTGTTCAAGAAATGGAATTTGCTTACTTGCACATCTTGGTCCCGGTGGAGTTTGATTTTCCAAAGGAACTTGTTCTTCAGAGTGATGACACTAATAATGTTATAAAGTTTGAATATGAATGTGAACCTACAAGATGCTTGGCCTATGGAAATTTCATACATGAAACATTTCTATGTGGTACTTCGGTGGATGGTTTGGCACATAAGGATAAAACACAAAAGAAGAAGCCTTCTTATTTGGAGAATAGAATATGGAAGCTTAAGAAGACAATGGTCATTGAAGGGAGTGACATTTAGACCTTATGTGATGTCGTGCCAGAACTTGAACCCTAAGAGGACATGGTTATTCTTTGTATCAGATTTCTAAGAAAGTGGTGCATTCTGAATCACCATTTGACAGAAAATCTCTGATGGCAAAAGTTCTTATACCCAACTTGTATACCAACAAATGAGGATGGATGAAAAATGATTGGTAAATCTAAAATTCCACAAAAATGCTTCACGAAGAGTGTTGCATCATCTATACATATTGAAGTTTACCGATAGAGTTTCACTACTTGATCAAGGAAATATTGCTATTCAAGCAACCATATTCTGAGAGGGAAAACCACCCCCAAATGGATAAACCCCTCTCCATTATCTCTTGCAATTGTGAGGAGATCTCATGATAAGATTGCACATATCCAGAGTGAATGAGGAGGTTAAGGGTTGATATCTATATTATCCTTCAGTCCACATTTGCTATTAACAATATCATGAGGATGTTGAGAAGGTATGAAATAATGCTAGCTTTGTTATAACTCCAAGCTTTTATTCTTACATGAAGATCATTATTATTTGGGATACTCCTCAAATTTAGATCAACAATCTTTTTGAGAATGAGAAATTGATTCACTTTAATGTTGTTCTTTTGAGAGTACACATCCAACTCACTACAATTTATGTTGCTAATGGGGAACATGATATAAATATTTTTTGGGATGTCCTAACTTCTATATACAAGATCTCTTGTTTTAACTTATGTGTTATGGGAAATTTTAACATTGTTTGTCTGCCTTGTGAGAAGTTGGGGAAGAAGCCACCTACTGACCCTAGAATGAATAGCTTTAATAATGCTTTGAGAGAGACTGAGCTTATGGAAAACCCGGCTAAAGGCCCCTTCATCACATGAGATAGTAAAAATAGAGATGGATAAAGTACCTTTTTTAAGATTGATAACTTATTTAGTAATATGGATTTCCTTAACAACTTTCAAAGTGTCACTCATGAAGTTATTACTAATATCCTTATTGATCATAAAATTCTATTGCTACACCTTGATGAAAAAAAAATTTTGTCTCTCCCTTCAGGTTCATCAATCCTTGGGTTTCTCAATACAATTTCAAAGAGGTTGTGAAGGTTGTGTGGTGTGTGGATGTCACTGACCCTCCGATGTACATGTTGTACATGAAGTTACCCCACCAAAAGAACCTTAATTAGATGGAACATGGAAAATGTTGTGAACTTTAGCTCAAAATGTTATAACTCTTGAACTCGAGTCATTGAACCTACAACACATAGTAGACATTACCCCTCTGAATTCAACTTACATGCTAAGTTGAATGATCTTCATATAAAGGTGGACACACCTCAAAAAGAGGAGGAAATTTTTCTAAGACAAAAGTCTCGTGTCCAATGGTTTAAGGAGGGGATAAGAATTTTGGGTTATTATATTATTTTTTAAATCTAAGAGGCTAAGAAGTAGCATATATAGATTGGATATCAATGGAGTTTTCTTATCTAATTATGAAGTTGTGTCTGGTCACATTATATCATACTATGAAGATGTTTTCAGTTCTTCTGATTCTTTTGATAAGTGGTTGACTTGTGGGCTGATGACTGGTCTTTTCCTATTTTGACTGCTTTTTAAGTGGAATATCTAAGGAGATGGGTAACTAAGAACGAGGTTGGGTAAGTGTTCAAAGGTATGAGCACTGATTAGGCCCCTAGGCCCAATGGCTTGAATTCCTACTTTTTTAAAGAATGTTGGGACAATGTAGTTCCAACTGTGGTCCAAGCTATTTTGAACTTCTTTGAAAACTCCATGATTATTAAAGAATGTAATACATCTTACATTGTTCTTATTCCAAATATTATTGATGCCACACAGATTAAGTACTATAGACCAATTTCTCTCTGTAACATTGTCTACAACACAATCACCAAAGTTGTTGCCAATAGATTGATGAATATTTTTTTTGGAAAATATCTGTATTCAGTAGGTTGCCTTTTGTAAGGAAGGAAGATAGGATATGCAATTATTTTTGCAACAGAAACCCTTAGAACTTTTGATAATAAGAGTAGTATGAGTCACTATTTGAATACTGACCTTTCTAATGCCTTTAGCTCAGTTTACATGAAGTACAATCATTTTATTCTTAAGAAGAAGGGTTTTCCCTATTGTTGGATTCAATTGATAGATACATGATCTACCTCTATAGATTTTCAAATTATCATACATTGTTATCCCTCTACTTCCTTTATTGCTTCTATCAGATTCAGGCATGGAGACCCTTGTCTCCATATCTCTTTGTCATTGCAATTCATGTGCACACTACAATGATTAACTTCTTTATCTTTACAAGCTTCAGAAAGGTTGGGAGTCTCTCACATAATCTTCATGGATGACCTCCTCATCTTCTCTAAAGCTGATGATAAAAGTTCAAATAGAATTACGAAGTTTTTGGATATTTTTGGGGTGATATTTGGATTGAAGCTCAATTGTAATAAAAGTCAGTTGTTCCTTATTTTTGGTTCGGCTGCTTCCATTTCTTGTACCATTGATGTTCCTGATGTGAGACATCATGTGAAATACCTTAGCCTCCCTCTTTTACTTGGTAGACTTACCAACACTATGTGCTTCCCCATAGTGGACATGATGAAGATGAATATGGATACCTAGAAGTGTAGTATTCTTTCCATGGTAGGAAGAGCAAAATTATACATCTCTAGATTTTCCTCCAATCACATCTTTTAGACTTCCATTTTCCCTCTTCCAAAATCTATGATTGCATATATTGAGAAAATCATCAACAATTATTGTCTAGGGGGTAGTGTAGAAGGAAGAATAATGCATACTTCTTCATGGGATCTCATTTGCAAATCAAAGAAGGAAGGGTGGCTTGGTATTAGACATACTACTGATTGGGAAATCACTATGCTTATTAAGAAAACTATTAGATGTAGCCAGTTGTAGAGATTCACTTCGGATAAAGTGGATTCATGAAAAATATATTTCTGACTCTTCTTTATCGTCTTCTAACACTAAGCCTTCTACCTCGTGGATGTGGAAAAGACTATTAAAGATGAAGAGTGTTCTTACTTCTCATGTTACTTTCAAAGTTGGAGATGGTAATAGTTTCCTTTTATGGACATACCCTTGGTGTCATGGGAATACCCCCTAGCTAGATCACATTGATAAGAAACTTTTTGACAAGGTTTTTAAGGAGGAGGGATCACCTTCTTACTAAAGATTTGAATAATAAAACATCCATTCCAAAATCACTCAAAGGTATGCTAGAATAGGTGCAAAATTTTCAAACTTCAATAAATGGTATTCAAGCCACCAAAGTATAGTAGTAGAATAAAAATAATGACTATATTCAATTTTCACAAAAGATACAAAAGTACATCATAATATCCCATAAGGGTTTACATGTATGATACAACATAAGGATCTAAGTTGAGGGAAATCTAAATCATAACAACTTTGTCTCCATGCTTTAACTCCTTAAGCTAGTCCAAAACTTCATGTCTTATCATCCAAGTCCTTCACTTAGGGTTGGAAGCATACCCCAACAAGAATAGATGACATCAACAAAGGTTGGTATGTGCATACTAAATAGGAAATTGAGCAATATATGGAATAAAGGACATCAAATATAAAAGGCTTCCCATAGAAAGGTTAAGGACCACCCAAATGGATATCAAGAGAAAAGGAATTGAAATCATATGAAAAAAAAGAATACTTGCCATTAATAAAACATAAAGATTGTGCCACACAAGCACATCTAAAGAATTAAGGCACACACCCCATATCATCAACCTGCATGCATGTGAGATAAACATATCCCTAGAACAATAAAAACACAAAGGTGGCCAAGTCTCATAAACTTGAAACCTGATAGAGAAAGGAATACTGCCAATCTCCCAAATATATAAAACATGGGCCAAGAATCACACATCTTGCCTTGGGTATGAGGTTCCTTTCTATCCCAAAAGAGCAGGAAATATCACATCTGCTCGGTAGGAAATGACACATCTTCCATAAAAACCAATGCAAGTACACTACTCTAGTGCTACTGAATCACATAGCATGTTAAATTTAGAGGCAAGTAGAAATTACAATCATAATATATAAACTAGTCACCACATAAGTGACTAACATATACATCCACCTCATAAGTGGGCAAAAGACATCACATGTCATCTTTTAGAGTTCCATCATGAACAAAGCATAAGATAAGAGTTCAAAAGAATATTCATGATCACATGATCAATATCAAATAAAGTAGTTCACATGAACCATGATTTTCAAAAGAAAAGACATTGTGTATAGGCTAATGTCCATAGGACAAAGAGAATGAATAAGCATAGGTGAATTGCTCAACATAGAAGAATAGGGGATACATCATACCTCAACTTCAGAGTCTAAACAGTCCAAGTCAGTCCTAGATCCAAGCCTAGGCCTCCAAAGAACCTCTAGGGAAGGTGGATAAGTCCAATAAGCAAAGTTCCCAAGCTTAGAGAGCTTGGTTTCTCCAATAAAGCTCCTAACTCGAGCAAGAAGCACCTTCTCCACTTTAGAGGTGAAAGCCCTAACAAAAGAACATGGAGATGAGGTGTTTATGGGTTCTAGGTGGTGTTTCACCATGGAAGGCCATGGTTCTGATTTGGAGGAAGGTGTAAGGAAGACTAATAACATGAAAATAGGAAAGGAAAGGAGTATACTTACTAGTTTTGGTCAAAATCACCAAGGAGGAGCTTAAGAAATCCTAAATAGAGAAATTTGGAACCCTAAGAGCCTTCTTCACCAAGGTAGGCACCTCCTTTTACCTTGGGATAGAACCTTCGTGGCAAAAAAGAGTAGGAATGATGCTCTAAGCTATAGGGAATAAAGGAGATCAAGAGTTTTTGAATTGGGAGTTGGGAAGGGGTAGACATGGCTATATAAAGAAAGAGGTCAAGTATGAGGTGTCTATGAGACTTTCCATGTGTCATGTATAAGGGATTCCATGGACATGCAAGAATTTATGGATAAGGAAGAAGTCAAGCACAAGGTTTCAAGTTACTTTCAATGTTTCCAATGCTAAGGTTGCCTATGGACATGCAAACCTTTATGGATAAGGAAGAAGTCAAGCATGAGGTGTCCATGGAGCTTTCCATGTGTCCTTAGCCTAGGGATTTCATGGCCATGCAAGAGGAAAGCTCATAGAGGCTTCTTGAATATCAAATGTAGGTTTATGGACACTTATAGGCCATACCAACCGACCTCTAATCCAAGAAATAACCCCATTGGTTGATAACTTCTAAAGATAAGCTCATTTATAAAGAGAGTAATCCCTAAAATGCCCTTGGAAAGAAACACCTTCAAACCAAGGTGCAACTAGGTGCCCTATGGTTCTAAAACTCGATAATGGTAAGGGAATATATAAGGATTATAATTCATGTGACAGTTTGCAAAGAAAACCTCCCAATTGGGTAAATTGTAGAAAAGTCCAGATTGTACCTAAAATTGCATAACTTGCACAAACAACATCCAAATTGGACCAAACTTTATCCACAAGTTATATTTGATGTTTTGAATATGAATTTTACATTATTTCAATATTTTGAAGTTATATAATCACAATATTCATTACTTATGCCTTTTACTCATTTTCTCTCTCCTAAACTTATCCTAATATTTCAAGGTTGTCCAAATTAGATGAAATATGACATGTAAGCTAATTTTGATATGTAGATTTCAAATTTGAAGTTTGTTTCCACTTTTGAGACTTATTTTTATGATATATGTCATATGGCCCATTAACGACCCATTATTAAGATTATTCATCCAATTAAGTTTGCTATCTTCATATTACCACCAAAATGAGTTATGTGGCATATTTTATGTATCCATTATAAACCTAAGATAAATGTTAGAATATTAGGTTACATTAAGGTGATCTATACATGCATTATCTCATTGGTGTTATACTAAACATCTATTTAGGTCTAACCTTCAACCTTGTTTGGCTAAGTCTAAAATGTCAACTTCCAGGGTAGGGTCTGAGATCTAGTATGTTACAAGGTTGGACAAGTATCATTTTTAAGATCATCATTTATGTGACTGGTAACTCCTAGAATTTCCTTGATGTTAGATGTGTTGAAAAAGCTTTAGTTTACCTAAAAGCACCCCTTGCTTGAGATGTAACTCTACTGGCACAATCCTATTGAATGGGAAACTTAGCTACAATTTGAGAGATTTGTGGGAGGTTTATAGAATCCATCAACCCATTTTTAAGTGGGGTGAGTGGATATGTAGAGGCATCATCTCAAGGAAAATTTTGGTGTTCCTTTGATTTTTTTTTCTGAATCAACTTACTAAAATCGATTGCCTAGTTTTTCTATGGCATCAAGATGTGTTCTCTGTCTAGAAGACAAGGAAATAATGAAGCATATTTTCTATGATTGCAAGTACCCCCAGATTCTTTGGTCCCTTACTCTTGAGAATTTTGGTTCTGTTCCTAAGGATGATGAAGATATCATGAAGGTTGGCAATAAGACCCATCTTCCCTTAAGCTCTCTACTTTATACAATTTGGTTGTAAAGAAACAACAAGATCTTCTCTTCCTCTACTAGGAAGCCTGAAGGTGTGTCAATTTTGTTTCTTACTGATCACATGATTATGTACATATAGATAGATTGTATAGTTTTTTTTCTTTTTTCCTTCCTTCTCTCTATAGAGAACTCCTCCTCCTTGAGGTCATATACATAGTTTTTGAAAAAAAATCAATAAAAAGGGAGCAACATGTTGGGTTTACAAAAAAAAAGACATCTTCAAAGTTCATGCAATATTCATCGTCAAACTGTATACTACATCATATATCACTTTGACTTAGGGTGAAACATTGTAGAGAGATCGGGGCTACACAATCAGGGTTTCATGGATCGAAAGAGGCAAACCATATGATGTGAATAAGATTGAAGTCGTAGTCATTATATCATCCATTTAATTCATATCGAGTCATTTTCATGAAAGATAATCAAAATTAGATTACATATGAGATCAAGCTTGATTTAGTGTCATAAGTATCAAGTTTTTACTATTTTAATATGTCTAAATAGAATGGGCGACCATCAAGATGCGATTTTTACAAGGTTAGATCTAAATTTAGCAACATGATATTATGGTCACATTTTATGTCGTATTTAGGTCACTTACTCATTATAGGGCACAAGATAGATGAACAAGGATTTAATGTGTTCAAAGCATATCAAGTTACTCATTTGGTGTCCAAAAATTAGTTTTGAACATATTTGATCCAAATTTTCAAAAAAAAATAGCATCATCATTTAAAGTCCATAAATATCACTTTGTCGACATTTTCCACATCATGAAATCATTACTAGATCATTGCATGGTCAAGTTGGATTTCATAGTTCAAAATATACCATAAGTTACTGAAAGGGTCATAATAATCAAAAGGGGTCATGATATGATCAAGGTTTGGCATAATAATCTATGAGTAATATCTGGCTATGAAACAAATTCCATTGGATATATCTCATTCTCTAAAGCAATTTTCATATATAATATGCCAAATTGGCCTTACAAATGATTTAGTATATAATTTACAAGATTAACCATATTTCCAGCTTAAAAGAGGGAGACAGTGTGAGATTTAACCTTTTGTGAGAAGCAATTTGGTGCTTTGAGATTGGTTTCCAGGCATAGTGCCACGGAAATCAAAGGGGAATAGGGCTTGCGACCCTTTGTCTAGTCAAACGTGAGCAAACAAGAGAGATTGAGGCCTTGGGGAATACGACCATTCGCCCCTAATCTAGTGGCATACATGGTAGTGAATCTGCACCCTCCTTGTCCATGCATGTTGCACATAGCCATCCATCATCGTGCCGTTGAGGCCACCGGGGTGTAGAGGAAGAAGGAACTAGAGGGGAGATCGAAGGCTAGGAGACAACTTCCCAAGATCAACCAGACCCCGCGAACATGGAAAAGGTCTTGACTGCTGTTGGGGTTCAACAAGGCATGAAGGCCTTAAGCTTTCCATATGGTGGCTTCAACAAACTTCAAGGAGGAAGGTGAAGTATCAGAGGTGATACATGGGGAAATAGAGGTGGAAAAGGAGAGAAAAATGAAAGGAGGAGTGTGGCAGAGCTAAGGGACATAAATAGGCATTAGGAGTGTGAATGTAAGGCCTCATCTACCATGGGCGTGACCATGGATGCCGACCATGGTTGGAGGGGTGTTCCATACCCCTATCAGCACCTTAAAAACTAGAAATATGTAGGGCAAAGGTGGGGAAGCATGGGAGATGTGTTTGGTGTTGAAAAACAATGAAAAAGAAGTCAAACTAGCTTCTGGGGGATAAGTATAAACACAATGGTTTCAAGAGTATTTTCCCAAAAGGAAAGCAGAAGACCAATTAGACTCATCTTTATACTACCATGTCCAACAAGGTGTGATTTCTTATTTTTGATATTCGATTATGTTGTGGAGTTCCAGTTGGATTCCTTTGTGATACAATACCACAATATCTTAAAAGGACCTCAAACTCTTGACTTAGATATTCACCACGTCATAATGATGGAAGTACTTTACTTTTTCCAAGTTTAATATGTACTTCATCCATGAATTAATTAAAATTTTCAAAGGATTCCGATTTGTGTTTCATAAGATACACATGTCCAAATCTCCTAAAAATGTTAATAAAAGTGATGAAGTATTGATATCCATCTCTAGCACCACATTAGTATGTATGAGTCCTAAAAAGTCACTCACTCTCAGTATTTCTAGTGAATGTGCATTTATGATCTTGCACAATGAACAAGATTTACATGTCTCTTTTGATTCAAATTCAAAAGATTCTAGAATACCATCTTTATGGAGTCTAAAAATGTGCTTCTCATTTATGTGCCCTAGACGACAATGACAATGACATGTTTAGTCCAATTAATTAAATATTAACCTCTTGTTATTTATGTTACATACATTCGTCTCAAGAACTAATAAATAAAGTCCATAAGACATAGGGGAACTACTATAAAAGATGTCATCTTTAGAAATGGAAATACGAACATTCTTTATTGGAAACTCAAAACCATTCTTATCCAAACAAGATATAGAAACAATGATTCTGTTTATGGAAAGTACATAATATAAATTCTCTAACACTATTACAAGTACACTAGACAAAGATAAACAATAGGCACCTACTGCACCGTCGGCAACTTTGACTCCATTTGTAACATGTAGTTTGACGTCCCCTTTGTTTAGAGGTCTACTTCTTTTCAGGTCATGCATATTTGAACATATGTGAGATATACATCTGGTATCCATTACCCATGATGAAGAAGTAGATAATTTGCTTTCAATAGCATATATACTTGAAGTGGAGATATCTAACCCTTATCTCTTACTCTTCAGTTCCTTAAGTTAGAGAGGGCAATTACTCTTCAAATGTCCATCCTGGTGACAATGGTGGCAATTGCCTCCACTGGACACTCCTTCTTTTGCTTTAAGTGGAAAAGACTTTTGGATAGCTTTAGAACCTTTCATTGATTTGCCTTTGATCTTTATTTTCTCTTTTCAGACCATCATCACAGAATTGCACTTGTCTTCCATTTTCTCCTCAACATTTCTCAACATGCCAAGTGGCCCACTCAATGTCTTATCAAAACTGTACATATTGCAATTCATAATAGATTGCTTATATGAATTTGACAATGATTTTAGGATCACATATGTGGCCAAATCTTGACCTAAAGAAATCACAATCTTGCAATATTTCCCACATAACTAATTAACTAGAGTACATGAGGTCCAACTGGATCACCTTTTGCCATTTTGCACTTAAACAAGGCCTTGAAAACATCACACCTCACTTGCCTTTCTTATTCTTGATAAATATTCCTAAGATGTGTTATCATCTCAATACCATCCAAGTCTCATGTTGCTTCTGAAGCTCATGGTTCATGGAGAAAAACATTAGGCATTTGATGTAGTGTCATAAAAATGCTTCTTGTAAGCATCCCTTTCCGCTGTACGCACATTCAGATTTGGTTCATTAGGTACAAATGTTTCCAAGACATAGAGATTATTCTCATGAGTGAGAAAAATTCTCAACATACTGAACCATTAGTTAAAGTTATTCACATTTAGGTTCACTTTATCGAGGACAAATCACAGTTGAAATGGATTATGGGTTGTGTTTGCCATTGATGTACAAATAAGATATTTTACACGATTGAATTGATTGAAAATTAATGTGATTGACAAAATCAAATTGGACTTTAATTAATTATGCTCCCACTATTTTATTCAAATTAACAACCCTCACTATTAATGTAGAATATGACAATGAACAACATTCTAGTGAGTCAAGATCCAAATAATCAAGTCATTGCTTAGCCAATGTCGACACCCATAAGTTAATTGTTAAGGTAGGTAATGATTACCAGTTGCATCATATGCAATTCTTGGATAGATGGTTGCACAACTCTGTGTCAATGATTTATAATGTGAATTATATGCCATCTTTATGCCTTTAGGTGCTTAAGCTCATTATGGTTAACTAGTCAAGTCCAACCTAAGGTCAATACAATAAGCATGCACCTCTCTTGGGAGGTCCACATACTTATATCATACTTCTCAGAGGTACACGGTGAACCATACAAGGTGTGTTCACACTAGTTCAAACAAGGTTTTCATGTGTATCACACTTTGAAGACATATTCAACATTGATAATATATTGAAGAATATAGATACCCATATGTATCCAATCACCATTAGACATATATTATTAAACATATCATATACTTAACAATAATCACATGATATATTACTAGATATGGAAACTAGTACGTGTTATAGAAAATCAGGTAAGATATTCACATCTATACGTAAACCTAATGTTTCCATTTTAGGTTTTCTGATTGCCCCATCAGACAAGCTGATTGACCAATCAAAATTCCTTGATTTGGTAGATCTTGTGTTGCTGTTGATCCATCATATCATCTTAATAACAGACCCTCCAAGGATCATCCTCTCTGATGTGGGCTTCTGATCATCTCCTCCTCTGCACCATCATCCATCAATGATTTTTCCACATCTTCTATTCTAATTCCATAATTGAACTTTATATGGAGAATGAATAGAGAAAGGCATGACATGTAAGTGATATACATGTTACATGGTGTGTGATCAAAATCAAAACATCAATATACATGTTTCATATCAAACCACAATAATGTAATCCCATATGCACATCCACTAAAAAACTTATGTGAAGGTGTCACATGGATTTATGTAATACATATCATGTCATATATGATAATAGGTGATTATCATGGATATAAGTTTTCACAATTTCTTTTAAACAATTTGTTTGCAATTCAAAACCCAAACCGCTGTTAGAAGCATACCATATTTGCTATGATACAACTATTACATTTTTTGGAAGGGGGTGCAATGGTATAAAACAAAATTCTTCCATTTCAACTGAAGTCGTTGGATCTGTCATATCTATAAAACCTCAGTGAATAAAATACATAAGAGGGGATGAAGGCGATACCTTTTTTCACACTACTTTTCCAACAAGTAGATGCATTTGATTTCACTAAAGAAATTTAACTTCTAGATCTAAACCCATACCAACCACCAAGAAGTCCAGATAGATAAGAAGAAGAAGATCTAGATTGGGAACAAAGCAACAAATTGTCACATTGTAGCATGTGTTCTCCAAGCCTCTGCACATATGCGTCAACCTCTACTTTTTTCACATAGATGAGGGAGAATGTGGTGTGCCACCTTGACCACCAAGTCAAAGAGAATAATAGTTGTTAGTGTGGTAGACATCTTGGAACCCCATTTTTTATCCTATCTTGGGAAACAATTCTTAAGGCGACTTCCTCTCCAAGAGAGAGAAGTTTGATGGCCAACTTGTCTCACAAGTTGTCCCAAAAGAGTTTTTTAACCCTTTGGGAAGTGCCCCCTTTATATAGGAGAGTCATGATCTTAGAAAACTTAAATTCCAATCCTTTTCCTTTTGCAATTCCAAAAATAGTGCAATGCTAAAAAAACTCGGACAAGGTTGAGATTGCCCAATCTACTTTACATATCACCCAATCTCAGAAGCAGATATCCCAATCACTATGGATCTAAAACCTGACACTTTACTTGTTGAACTGTGATTGCCCGATCTCAAAAGAAGATCGCATGATCTCAAAATTCCAGTGGAAAAGTTAGATGATCAATTGAAAATCAATTGATTTATCAACCTAATCATCTAATCACCGATCAAACATTTTGATTGCCCGATCTAAGAGTTAATCAACTTGTTTATGATTCAAAATCATACTAATCATATGTTTGATTGTGAACTTCAATTCCCTTATGCTTCCTTATGTGTGTGATCTGGTAGGCTGCTAATTACATTGGTAATGAAGTTCAAAATAACACAAGAAAAGATTGTTGTCTATCTAGACATCATTTCCACTCAAGTAATAGGAATGAGTTGAAGAACAACTACAAGTAGTAATATAAAAAATGTTACCAGACCACACAATCCCTTTGTTAGAGATATCCAAATTGAAATCTAGGCATAGAATGTCATCCTATTAATCATTCAATATATGTTCCGTGAACTAGAGCATGTTTTACAATATAATGTGAGATCAATGTCATATATTTACTCAGATGAGCATGACCATGTGTTGCATAGTCTCTCTTATCAAATGGATGGGGATATCACTCCAAAGGATGGAAAAATTCCATCTAGATCACTCACAACATGCCCCCATGTATCACAGTGTACCCACACCACCTTTTTGACAACACATATTTCAGATCATGTTGGGCCAGTGTCAAAGTACACAAAACAACCTGTGTTACTTCAATGACTTCAGGTCTAAGGATCACAATTGCCACTTTCACATTGAGATATGACACCAAAATGTCATTATGTGACTTCCATGCATCATGATCAAGGTAAGTCTATCCAATACAACTTGTTCTCTAACAAGTACCCATACATCTGAATTATCATCCAATATCATGAATTAAAAGATATAGTCACCACTCACAATACATGCTAGTCTTATGTATTATTGTTGTTGTATACTATCCACAATAATAATAGACTAAGGATACAAGAACAATGAAAAATCTTATTATGCATATGATCTCATGTTCATGCCCTCAACCCAAATCATATGTCATAGAGTTAAACATTCTTAAGAAATTATTAATTATTCATTATCTCAACATTCAAACAAAAATAATAATTGGATTTTCCTTCCATTATAATCATATTAAGTACAAAATATCCCTTTTACAATCATCACATTATGGTTGATAGGGCATATAAACAATAATATCCCACTTGCACTAGAGAAAATCACTCATGAACCTAAGTCCAATGTATCATATTTCTGTTGAAAGTAGTTTAGTAGATGATCAACAAGTTTCTTTCATTTGGTACTCTACCAAGCTTTATATCTCCTCACTATACAATTTCACATATGTGATGGTCACGCCTGAGTATGTGATTGGAACACTGAAGTGATATGGGTTCCTTAGCTTGTGCAATAGCTCCATTATTGCCATAATAAATCTCTACTACGTATTTACTGGTTGGAGGCACCACAAGTCTAATGATGAACTTCTTGATCCATACCACTTCCTTTGATGAACTGGAGGAAAGAATGTACTCGACCTCTATAGTAGAATCAACTCCAAACTCCTTATTTGAAAATTTTCTAGGTTACAACTCCACTGTTTAGGCAAAACACAAATATGGATTGCGATCGACAATCATCTTTGTTAGTTTGGAACTCTTCCTCACAACCAAAAATTAGGAATTGATTCTTAGTTCTTCTTAAGTAGTTAAGGATGTTCTTTACAATTACCTACTGACCAACACCCTGATCCGAATTGTACTCGCTCATCATACTTAAGCATATGAGATATCTGGGCATGTACATATCATTACATACATGATAGATCCAATTGCCAAGGCATATGGAATCTTATTCATGTGTGCTCATTCTTCCAAAGAGCTGAGGCATTGATTTCTAGAGAGACTTGTTCCATGAGAGATGGGTAAGTTTCCTCTCTTCAAATTTTGCAAGGTAAACCTGTTTAGCACTTTGTCAATTTATGTACTTTGTCTTAGGATAATAAGCCTTGTAGATCTATCTCTATAGATCTAGATTACTAGACTATAGGATGCCTCACCTAATTCCTTCATGGAAAAGGTATTACCAACCATGTTTTAACCATTCATAGAGTAGGTATGTCATTTCCCATCAATAGTATGTCATCCATACACAATATGTGAATTTCAATCATGCTCCCACCAACCTTCTTGTGGGAACAAGGTTCATTTTATTTTGAGTAAAGCCAATCTATTTGTCTGTTTCATTAAAATGAAGATTCCAACTCCAAGTTGCTTGCTTCAATTCATAGATTGACCTTTGCAGCTTACAAATGTTATTGAACTAATTTTGAGTGATAAAACCTTTGGGTTGTCTCCTGTACACATCCTCTAGAAGATTCTAGTAAGGAAAACAATTTTAACATCCATTTGCCGAATCTCTTAGTCATAATAAGCTACAATGGCAAGCGTGGTTATGATGTAATTAAACATGTCAACTGGTGAAAAATTTTCATCGCTGCCAAGACGTTGAACTTATTTGAAACCTTTTGCAACCAATATACCTTTGTAGGTTTGTACATTACCATCCATGTCTGTAATGACCCCGCTTCCCGATAACCCCCAATTAAGGGAGACCAAGAGGTCAGGGGCGATATCCCAAAATAGGATTAGTGGTTTTACAAATAATCAACAATAATTAATAAATTCTACAACAACTAAGCTTTAAAATGGAATAATTTTTTTCTTTTCTCATACCTTGCAAAGTATAGGAGCTGAGGGACTTTACCCCATATAACATCTATCTACCTAAAATCCTCCAATCTTTATTAAGATTTATTCCATCATTGTCACTTTAAAGGAATATCCATTTTGTTGATAAACCTAAAATGCCGGCAAACAAAATGGTGGTCAGTATAACGAATTATACTGGTATGTGGAGGAACCAATAATCTTGCATTTAATTGTAACAACATATTACAAGCAATTATGATTTAACAAAACAAACTTTACATTTTAAACATGACTACTCAATCCTTACATACCCTAGCCTCTGTGCTGTCCCTATAGTGGACATGGATACTACCTCTCATATGGTAGATCTCAACTAACCCCCATGATCCTACCTTACAGGTAGATCAATACATAGGGTCGTGGAGTCATAAGGTCCTACCCAAGGGCAGACCAACACATCGACTCATGATAACCTGATGATCCTACCTCGTGGGTAGACCATGTACTAGGTCATCTATCTCATCATCATCAGAGCTATAGAGGAGGACCAGGATCTAAGATAGTCATGCACATATAATTATGGTGATAGTCCTAGTCACTTTATAGTTGCATGAAATAAAAGTCAATCAAGCAATTATTTCTAAGAAACTGATAAAACCTCAGGAATCACCATGAAACTAAAGTGATTTAATCATAAGCGTAACCACATACCTGCTTTGGAGATATCAAAGAAGCAATTTATCCAAATCCAACTTAGATGTCGAAACAAAATAAGACAAGCAACCAATCAAGCAAACTTTGATCCTGAAAGCATGTATAATGTCTAATTGTCACAAACATATCCCAAACAACTCCTTATTGACTTGGGACACCTTTTTACAGTTTCTAGGTCTCATTAGGATTCATTAGGGTTTCTTAGATCAATTTCTCAAACTTTATCCTTTTTAGGTCAACAAACTCTAAAATAGATTTTCTACTCATAAATACCCCTAATTATTCAAATTATTCATATTAAGGGTCTTTTATACTCAAATTGGCTATGGACAACATATCTCTATATTATTCATGGATTTGTGCAATTAAAACCATTAAAAGTCATAATTATCAAAATTAGGGTTTTTGAGATCATTAATGTATATTCATGTACATGGAACCCTAAATTAAGCCAATTATGTACAAAGATAATCTTTTTAGACATAATTCTCTCTTTTATTAACAAAAAGTTAATATTTGCTCAAAATATTCCAAGAACGTTATTAGATCTAATTATCATAAAATCTTAGGGTCTTTCATTAATAAAACCATTAAAGATGACATCAATATACACTTTTCAAAATTGTAAGAATAATTATGCTTCAATTATATTTTTAATGAATTCCTTACATTTTTATAATAACTTTTCATATAAAACTCATTGAAATCCGAGCTACCAATCATTAGTTAGGATTTTCACAAAATAATTGACCTTTGGCCAATAGCAGGGTGCCACGTCAGCGCTGCGGCCCACTATTTCCTTCCCTAGGAAGACTAGAACAGGACAATGGGCCTTAGCCATACTGGACTCATTTGGCCTATGGCCTGTGCCTAGTTCAGTCAGTCGCTCGAAATGGGCAACACTCAAAACGGACCCAAAGGACGAAAAAGTCCTTGCCTCTCTATTTTGGACTTAGGGGTAGCGTGGTAAATTCCATGGGCATCATCTTCAACCTGTCGCCCTGCTGTTATTCATGAAACAATGCCAGGGCCAGTCAACCGATAGGTTGACTTAGCGAATCCTGCCTCCTCAGCAGCGGGTGAAGGTCTTCGTCCCTCCGCCATGACCCACCAAATTCAATGGTGGTCTCAGATTCACCCAATCCGGCTGGAATTGCCAAAATGGCTAGGAGGTACCTTGTCCAGGAAGCCATAACTCAGAGAGGGTAACTGCATCTTCAGACGAGAAATTGGGTCGGGGAAGGTACTTCGGAGTCCACCAGAGTCCCATGGGTGCAGTTATCGCTTCAAAGGGTGACTTGTATCCCCTTATATAGGCCTGGGTCAGGAGTCAACACAAGGTGTTTTGGGAAAAACTGCCCTAGCCCTCCACAGGAGGGGAAACTTGGTATGATCAGGTCTGAAACCCTCTACTGATCTTGTTGGGAGAGTTTCCAAAACCACACATAGACTGGATTACAAGAGAGTCTAGATCGATCAAACTCTTCCTATTTCCCAATCCTACCTGAGGTAGAAGATGACCCGTGCACCCTTGGATTTTAATCCAACGGCTGCTTGTGGCGTGCCTGGTGGTTATTCAAGTTTTAATATCAAAATAATTGGGGAAAATAATTGTGATATCACTGATTATCCCTCTCACTTTAGAAATCTTATAAAATCCATATATCCCAAACCACTTATCCAATTAATATCAAAATTTAAGGGAAATTATTAATAATGCATTATTTGATTTCTTCTTTTTCTTTTAAACATATTGGACTCATTAACATATTATGATCCACAAAATCACATGTACAAAGAAAATATTGCAAAGGGAACCCATTCAATACATATAATTCATACAATTCCCATAGTCATACATTTATTGGGAAAATTGCATTCCCAACCATATGAACCCAAAAATTGGGGTTGTAACATCCTTCCCCTCTTATAGGAATTTTGCCCTCAAAATTCCACCAAACATACAAACAATTCAGGATAAGACTTTTCCATGTCCATCATTGGCTCCCATGTGGCTTCATCCTCTCCATGGTGCTTCCAAAGAACCTTTATCATCTTTCATTCTTTAATCTTGAGCTCTCTCTCACCTTGGTATCTCGTACCCTTATAGGTGACTCAGGGTAAGTTAGCCTCCCCCGGGAGCTCACTAGGTTCATTGCTCAGCACATGGCTCAGGTACCTCACATAGTGCTCTAGATCGGATACAAGGAATACATCATACATCATATTATCTTGAGGGGTAAGACTAAACATAAACAACTCCATCGATCCATCTCAAATGGACCCATGTATCAGGGACTCAACTTCCTTAGCTATATCTTAGAGGGGTCGGGTTTTCATAACACATATTCACCCATAGTGAACTACATGTCAGTCTGCTTCGTATCAGCTTACGACTCATGTCAATCTTGGGCTTCCTCAGCCATTGCTTGATCAAAGAGACATCATCTGCATACACTGTGGTCTCTCTGACCTTCACAAAGTCCTCTCACCGACATCATCCAAGTGAAGTGGTGACCAACACATCCTCCCTAACAGAGCTTCATACATCCTGATACTGGCTATGGTGGCTATCATAATAAGCAAACTCTGCTAGGGGTAGGAACTGCTCCCATATATCACCTTGAACGAGCACGTATGCTCTCATCAGACCTTCTAGAGTCTGGCTCATACTCTCTTGACTATCCATCAGTCAGGGGTGATATTTTGTACTAAACTTCAACCTAGCATCGAGTTCTTCATGTTCCTACTTCCACCACATGGAAGTGAACTTGAGGTCATGCTCAAGATATTGAGCTTAGATCACGGTGTAGATGAACTATCTCTCCCTCATATGTATATTTCAACATGATATATCACACTGGAGGTGCTCTCTCTTAGGCAAGGGATTAGGTCAACTTGGTAAGGCGATCTACTATAACCCATACTGCATCATGACCTCTCTTAGTCCATGGGAGACCCACCACAATGTCCATGGTACTCTACTCCCATTCCCTCTTGGGGATTGCTTATTATCTATAGCAACTCACTGGGTTCTGGTGTTCAACCTTCACCCTCTGGGGTGTACGACAATAGGGCACATGCAATACTATATCCTTCTTCATCCCAGGTCCTCAAGGACTACATACAAACCTTAACCATCTCAGTGGTACCACGGTGTATGGTGTACTTAAAATCATGAATGACTTTGCATGACATGATTCCTGAAGGTTGACTCCTTAGAAACCGTAAAACACTCTAGTAGTGGGTTTCACCACCTTCTTTTTCCAATAGGTGTATCTAAGGTTCTTGTATCAATCCTTCCATCCCATCAAGATCTGGGTCGGCTAACTCGGCAACCACCAACTTGACTAATGAGTCTGGTTGTATCTGGGTGTTAGCCACGTAGGACTAGCCTTCTAACGACCACAAGGTTCACCTAGAAACTCTTCCAGTCTCTCTACTGGTTACACAAGATAGCTGTACACCTGAGTTGTATTCTACTGAAAACATCTTGTTACCACATAAGATTTCTTACATGCTAGGTGGTGGTGAAGACATAAAACCCTCATATACTTCACTCATCATCCTCATCTTGGATTTAGGTCTAATTGAGTCAAGAAAACTTCAAGCTCATCATCTCGATTATCAAACCCAAACTTATGACTCATAGATTCCAAACTACTTCTAGAGAGGTACGTTCATCATATCACCTTGGTTCTCTTCGTGTTTTCAAACCATGTATCCAACATACTCTCATAAGGTGTGATACTTCCTCTTTCCTCAAGCATCATAGAAATGTTTCAACTCATATCACCTTGATCCTCAGTATGGCATGCATTTTTTCCTATCTCTCAAACCCATAACAAGATGAAATAAGCATTTGGCTGCAGTCCAAATATAGAGTTCAACTTGTTCCAAGAGTAGAGATGGTGCATCATGCATCACCATCACACTTTCCAAACTAAGTTGAAACATACATCACATGTTTCCACACCATGAACATCTCCATTATGGGTCTACACCCATGGGAAGACTGTTCCCATCTATTATGTACAATCCTTAGTCATTACCTCAAGGTCTCTAGGGTGGCGTCACTTTTGGAGTGATCTGACCCTTATGCATCTAGGGAGTGCCTCTCACATTTACCCCTTAGGCCACATGAACTCATGAAGGTGGACAACCTCATAACCCATTGTACTTGGGCAAAGGTAGTTGTTACCTCCTGACCCTATGGTCTTGTGCATTCAGGGAACATACAACTCCTACTCCCATCGGTCTTATCCCTACCTGACCCTAGTATTGACTTAGGATTCCATCATAGCACATCTCAAACCTGAATCCTTGCATAGATCTTCATCATCCTTCTGGGCACTCATGGTAAAACTCATATTCCTTCATGGGAATTACGATGACCTACCTATCTCGGTCTGCCCATATAGGTTACCACCATGGCAACATATCCTCATGCCCCTTATAGATGGTCACACATGGGTCTGAGATTCATGCTCACACGATGTGCTCTTATACTTAGATTATAAAGCTCTTATAAGTGTCCTCTTAAGGTTACTTCAAACCTAAATAAGAGCTGGTACTCACCCTATAGAAGGGTCCCTCCCCAGGATGGGAGAAAACTATCTCTTGGTAGTAACTAAGGTCACAAACGTCCTTACTTCCAAGGTTTACCTAATCATGTATATGTTTAGCCCTATCATGCTACTTGGGCACATAGCTAGCAAGGAGACGATCCACTAAACCATGCCCTGAGAGCCAATCATGGGATGATTGATGGGATACATTAAGATTGATTTGATAAACATCAAAGGCAAGCTTCCAATTCTTTCTGGTTCAGTCATATGAGATAATGATAGAACAAATTGAATGTCTAGAGAATGCCACTACTCAATGACATATGCTTTCAGGTTCAGGACCTGAACGATGAGATCATACAGATGCTAAAGAGTTTGTACATTCTTATTATGTCCCTAGTCGGATGTCATTGTGGAAGGTAGATAAACAGTAATGACACACAAGACTAGATTGTGGTGTTGGTTGATGATAGAATCTTGTTAGTCATGACATGGAGATATCAAACCAAACACATAGGTACTTGTTAGAGAACAAGTGTACTGGACATACCCACTGTGAGTTTGACACATGGAACCATGACATGGTAGTCACAGTCAGTTCTCACAGTGATGGTGGTGAGTGTGATTCTTTGACCTGAAATCACTACACTCAACACATGTCGTAGGGTACACTTTGACATCATCAAACGCAGTCCTGAAACATGGGTTGTTATAAAGGTGATGATTGGGTGGCTTTGACACATGGGGCTTTTGAGGGGTGAGTGATAGATATGGGATTTGTCCCTCCTGAGGGAGTTTGATATCCATGGCCACTTGATGAGTAGGATTGAGATAGGCGTGCGCACGCATGTGTGAATCAGTATGTGATATTGATGTCATACATATCTCCTCCAGTCTACTCTGAGATCAAGAAAGTGAATGAACGTTGACAGGATGACTGTTCCATGCCTTGAGTTCATTCGGGATATCAGAGACAAAGGAATTATACATTCACTGTAACACCATTCATGGATTGTAGGATTGAAAGTTGTTCTCCAACTTTCCTTTTCACTTGGGTAGTACTGATGTGCGACTAGGCACCACTCTTTGCTTGTGAAGTCATAAGTGTTATGGACCTTCACTTCCAACGTGAAATGGGCCTGCAGGGTCACACACATAGGATTTAACCTGGAAGAGGAGTTTATCCACAAACGATGTTTAAATTGATTACTAAAGGAGTTTAGTAGTTCAATTAAACACTTAATCAATTGATAGTTCAATATCATAGTGTTCAAGGTGTTGGACCGATTGATTAGAGTATCAGATTGATTGAAACTGCAATTGACTGATTCTGCGCAGTCTCCACTCCCAACTGATCGACTCATGTGATGAACCGATCGGCTCAGGTTGGCGAACCGATCGACTCATGTGATGAACCGATCGGCTCAAGACAGGTTGAGATGACCGGTTCAAGGGTTGAACCAATCGGCTCAACTGGTCCAAACGAGCGAATTGGTAAAGTCAGGTTGGTGATAAATTTCTCTTCGTTTGACTTATCCAATTTGATAGGAACAAGGATTGGTATTTGGATCAATTCAAAATAGAAGAGGAAAAGTCAATCGGGAACTGACCAGGACAGTGAACCGATCATTTCAGAAGTGAACCGATCGGCTCAAGTGTCCCAACCGACCGATTCAGGTGTGAATCGATCAGCTCAAGGTCCCAAACGATCGGTTCAGGTCTGAACTGATCGGTTCAAGTGGCGCAATTTGTCAGATTTTGTGGAAAACCTCAAACCCTTCTACTCCTGCTTTAATCCCGCATTGCCCGGGGTAGAGAACCCTATCCAATGACTCTCCTATATATAGGGGTATTGGGGGCTTCTCAAGTACAACTCAGAACACCAGTTGCTCTGCAAAGTTATCGTTCTCTCTGGTTGTGGTAACCGAGAGAGCCCGAGTAAGTGTTACCTGATAAGGGAGGCATAGCAAGGGAAAGACAATTGTAGAAAGGCAACTGGTTGCAGGAGAGTGTGTTGGTGACTAATACGCTGACAGGAGGGTACGAATCCTTCCGGTGCCTTATGCAATAAGGCGATCGAAGTTCAGGTGGTCCGTGTGGACTACTATAGAGGCGGGAGATTTCTTCCGCTCGGAGGACAGCTGTCAATCTTGACGGTCCCAGTGAGACCAGGAGCTGCACAGACAATGTCCAAGACCGGAGGTGAAGACCGCGCAAGCTGTGAGGTAATTTTGCTGAGCAAGCCTCGGGACAAGGTTTGTCTCTACAAACTATCCTTCCTACTGTATAGACGTTGACACGATTCCTTTATAATGGGTTCGGGGAGAAGAACATTTTTTTTCTGCTGCCTTCTCTGCCTCCCCTAAAACCCTACAGTGGTATCAGAGCCACATCAACTGCTCTATACTTTAGGATTATCGATGTGATCGATTTTGGTTTGTCACCTTTATTGCATACGATGCGAATAAAATTGACTTTATGCATGTCCAATCCTAAATCCACAAATCCCAATATACATATATGATATGTAATATGAATGCACTCGATACGCGTCGCCCTTAAATGAGTTTTGTGGTGGATGTATAATGTGGTTATGACCAATAAACCCTATGTATGTGTATGGTTGAATGTGGTTGCTTGTATCTCGGACTGCACACCGATTCCCTACCTCCTTTTCTTGATGTAACTCGAGATAACTCGATATTTCTTTCCTACCTTTGCTCCCCCCGAATGTAACTCGGGGTTTCTCAATTCAAATGTAAATATGATATAACTTTTATTTACTATTATGCCAAAGAATGACGGACAACCTGACGACAACTAAGACGATCGGTTGAAGGCGTGAACCGATCGGTTGGCGTTCTAGATGACCAGTTCAAGGAGAAAGATGAGCGGGTGGCGACCTGAGGAGATGCACGACGACCAGTAAAATGATCGGCTGGAGGCGCCATTCGACCGGCTGGTGGCACCCAACCGACTGGCCAGATGGTGAGCCGATCAATCATGGAGATGAATTGATCAAACCCAGAATGGCAAAGCATAGAGTTCATCTTGTACAGGTTGCATGTGATGTTGACCTAGATGACTGTGATTCCTCTTTGCTCGAGGAATCACATTAGGATGGCCATAATCATTGCTTTTATCATTTCACATGTTTTCTGTGGGATATAGCATGTATATGATACATACTATATATTGTGGTGATTGGATATGTATATGTATCTATAAAACCGAATCCCTCATTAAATATTAAAGTTTTAGATGCCTTCCAAATGCGACACATGTGAAAAGCTTGATCGGCCAAGTGTGGGCACGCCCTAGCGTGGTGCACCGTCTATCTCGTGGAAGCGTGAAGGATGGATATGTGGGTCTGCCCTAGCAGGGTGCATATTCATCATGTTGGCTTTGGGTTAGACTTAATAAGGTGACCTAGATAGGATCTAACACCTTGAGGCATGGTGGGGATCATGGCAAGGAGTTGCATATGACATCTTTCAAGAGTTGCATATGATGCAATTGGCAAAAGTTGCCTACCTGGAAGATCTAAGTTGTGGGTGACAACCGTAGCTGGTCCATGACTCAGAGGATTTTGGGATATTGACCCACTAGAAGATTGTACGCTGCAATCTTCTGAATTGATGGTGAGGGCTATCAATTTGAACAAAAATAGTGGGAGTAATAATTAATTAAAGTCCCAATTATATCGTCAACCTTTGAAATCAATCAAATAAGTCAAAACTTAGTTTTAGACTAAATTTCATATATTTCCTTTTGTAGTATAAATGACAACAAACAACAATCACTTGTCGTTGCGATTGGTCCTTAAAAAGGACAAGCTGAATGGGACTAACTTCCGCGACTGGTTTAGGACATTAAGAATTGTTCTCACTTAAGAGAGAAAGCTCTATGTCCTGGATACTCCAGCTCTAGAGGAACCTGCTCCTACCACACCAAAGGCAGAAATGGATGCTTATAAGAAGCATTCTGAAGATGCCGTTGATGCAAAGTGCTTGATGTTGTGCTCCATGAACCATGAGTTGTAGAGACAACATGAGAACATGGGTGTCATTGAGATGATTCAGCATCTCAAGAACATGTATGAAGATCAAGCATGTCAATAGAGATATGATGTCTCCAGGGCGTTGTTCAATTGTGTCATGACAGAAGGAGATCCAGTTGGTCCACACACACTCAAAATGATTGGGTATGTGGAGAACCTGACAAGACTGGGATTTCCCCTGAGCCAAGTGTTGGCTACTGACGTGATACTACAATCATTGCCAGAATCCTATAGTTAGTTTGTGATGAACTACAACATGAACAACTTTGACAAGCCATTGATAGAGTTCTTGGGCATGTTGAGGACAGCCGATGCACGAATGAAGAAGGACAAGCCTAAATCTGTGATGATGATCAGAAACAAGAAAGGCAAGTCCAATCCCAAGGGCAAGGGCAAGGCTAAGAAAGGTTCTGATGCTAGCCAGCAACCCAAGTCGTCTTCAACTCTCAAAGCCAAGGGAGGCGTGACCAAGAGAGGCAATTGTCACCATTGTCAAAAGCCAGGACATTGGAAAAGGAATTGTCCTATCTATCTGGAAGAACTAAAGAAGAAGGAGGCGAAAGATGTCTCCACCTGAAGGTGTCATGAAATAAACTTGTAACATTTTTGAGGTATATGATACCAAGATATAAAGTGTAAAGCACCCAATAAATGGGGCAAGTGTTGCCGCCATAGATAGGAGTACTTTAGTTTATTTTCAGCCTTGAAGGCATGTAATAGAGTTATGAACTGCTATTTCATATTTTCCATTGGATAGAAACACCTTAATTTTTGCATATTGTATGACAATGATGGCAATTAATAAAGTTGATGTTTCAATCTTTGTGGCAATGCCTTGTTTATCTTGTGGTACTTGGTATGCATAATATAAAATGATACCTAAAAGTTATTGATAACTCAAACAATCAAATTAGCATAAATCATGAGAAATTCATTTCTAGTTTCCATATGATGGATAAGTCTAGACTCTTTTTGGTTAGAGAACCAGTAAGAGACATGAATCTCTTGGACATGATCAATCTTCACTAGTCATAGTGGGAGATTGATTATCCTATTAGGTATAATACATGTGATTTATTTACATACCTATTGGACTTAATGCTAGTACTTCAAATGGTGTTTAGAAAAATGCCAATATGAATATCTTGAAGTATTCAAGAATATCATAGATGAAGTGTGAATTTGGTAAAGTGCTAATTCTTGACGAGATGAATGAATAAAATACTTGAACCAAGTGTTTGAAATACTTATGAGTGATTATGATAGTGTATCATAGTGAACTCATGATTAAGGCATGGTGATGTCTAAATCAAATAGAGTCATACTCTAAGGAGTTAGAGGATGATTATCAAATAACTAATTTCTTCTTAAATAAAGAATACCCCACACTAATAAAGGACATTAAGAATCACAAGGAGTTGTGAGTTCTTATATCCTTTACAGATACACCTCGATTATCTATGTGATGAGTTGGTCATGTGATGAATCAACTATCTAGATGAATATGTGGAACCTGATTTTGAGTTATGGCTTATGACCATTACATCCTAAATGACTTCCATGTGAACCATAAGGTACAACCTTGATGGTAGCACCCATTGGGATGAAATCCATAAGTGTGAATGAGTCTTAAGCGTTAAGACACATGGATAACATTTTGAGAAGGATGATGCTTGTTGATTGCAACTTAATGACTAAGAGATTTGGTATATGGATACTAAAACCACATTCCTATGAGGAATAAAACAAGGATGTGTACGTGACACAACCTATACGGTTTATGAATCTATTAATGCAAACAAAGTCTATAAGTTACAATGGACTAATCAATGTGATTAATTGAGTACAAGCAACTCAGAACTGCGATCTTTACTTTGATAATATAGTCAAAGGGTTTGACTGATATGACAAAGATAAAGAAGGGATCTGTGATTTAGTGGGAGAGTATTTGCATTCCACATATTGATGAGGAATGAAATGTTCTAGAATGGAAATCCAAAGTGGAAATTATCTTTAGGAAAGATAGAGAAGTTTCCTATGTAATAGGAATAGAGATCTATAGATAGTTCTAAAAAACCTCTTGACCTAAAAGGAGAGAGCATACATTGACAATCTATACTGAAGGGTTCAGTATACACAGATTCAGTGGGAGAAAATTTGGAGTTAGTATCCCAGAGCCAAGTGTCTCAATTCTTATGGAGAAATGGGAACACTAAGAATAGATATGGATCTATCATGTATGTAATCGTCCCATTATCTTGCATGTATGGACATGGCAAGAATAAAAAACATTCATCTTGTATGTAGGACATGACAATATGATATGATCATTCTGATAACTCGTATGTGGGACATGACGAGTGGATGGTTGTCTAGTTCCAGTAAGGGTTACTGGAATACCATAAGAACTTGATAAGTACTTGAGAAGTAATAGTTCTATGGAAATAAGGAAGGGTTCACTGTAAGAGTTACATTGATGCGAACTTCCAAAAAGGACAGAAGATTAATCGCAAAATATATATATATAAGTGAATGCTCGTTGATAAATGGAAACGTTCCATTAAATCCATTTTAAAGGGAAAAGCTGAGTATCTGTGTGATAGAGAACATTAGTGGATACTATATGGATCTGGAAGTTCATGAGATGAACTTATAGATATTCCGGTCATTGATGACAAATAAGGAGTGCTTGGTCATGCAATGTGGCTAAAGGTTAGTAAAGGAATACTAGATCACATATTAGGACAACTCCATCTCATACATGTGGCGTACATCGAAGAGATGCGAGACATGCAGTTAATACCGAATTTGGCAAGGTGTTACCATAACTCACTATGTTAGCACTAGAGCACAGTAACATGTGGGACATGTTTGAAGATCACTATGAATATGATTCAAGGGTGATTGGCTCACAGTGCAAGTGGGAGTCTGTTGGTATGTATGCCCTGATAGCCAATAATGAGATGATTGATGGGATACATTAAGATTGATTTGATAAACATCAAAGGCAAGCTTCCAATTCTTTCTGGTTCAGTCATATGAGATAATGATAGAACAGATTGAATGTCTAGAGAATGACAATACTCAATGACGTATGCTTTCAGGTTCAAGACCTGAATGATGAGATTATATAGATGCTAAAGAGTTTTTACATTCTTATTATGTCCCTAGTCGGATGTCATTGTGGAAGGTAGATAGACAACAATGACACACATGACTAGATTGTAGTGTTGGTTGATGACAAAATCTCATTACTCATGATATGGAGATATCAAACCAAACACCTAGGTACTTGTTAGAGAACAAGTGTACCAGACAGACCCACCGTGAGTTTGACACATGGAACCATGACATGGTAGTCACAGTCAGTTCTCAGAGTGATGGTGGTGAGTGTGATTCTTTAGCTTGAAATCACTACACTCAACACATGTCATTGGGTACACTTTGACATCATCAAACGCAGTCCTGAAACATGGGTTGTTATAAAGGTGATGATTGGGTGGCTTTGACACATGGGGCTTTTGAGGGGTGAGTGATAGATATGGGATTTGTCCCTCCTGAGGGAGTTTGATATCCATGGCCACTTGATGAGTAGGATTGAGATAGGCATGTGCATGCATGTGTGAATCAGTATGTGTTATTGATGTCATACATATCTCCTCCAGTCTACTCTGAGATCAAGAAAGTGAATGAATGTTGACAGGATGACTTTTCCATGCCTTGAGTTCATTCAGGATATCAGAGACAAAGGAATTATACATTCACTGTAACACCATTCACGGATTGTAGGATTGAAAGTTGTTCTCCAACTTTCCTTTTCACTTGGGTAGCACTGATGTGCGACTAGGCGCCACTCTTTGCTTGTGAAATCATAAGTGTTATAGACTTTCGCTGCCAACGTGAAATGGGCCTGCAGGGTCACACACATAGGATTTAACCAAGAAGAGGAGTTTATCCACAAATGATGTTTAGATTGATTACTAAAGGAGTTTAGTTGTTCAATTAAACACTTAAGCAATTTATAGCTCAGTATCATAGTGTTCAAGGTGTTGGACCAATTGATTAGAGTATCAGATTGATTGAAACTGCAATTGACTGATTCTATGCAGTCTGCACTCCCAATCGATCAACTCATGTGATGAACCGATCGACTCAGGTTGGTGAACCGATTGGCTCAGGTGATGAACCAATCGGCTCAGGATAGGTTGAGATGAACGGTTCAAGGGTTGAACCGATCGACTCAAATGGTCCAAACGAGCGAGTTGGGAAAGTCAGGTTGGTGAGAAATTTCTCTTCGTTTCACTTGTCCAATTTGATTGGAACAAGGATTGGTATTTGGATCAATTTGAAACCGTGAACCGATCATTTCAGAAGTGAACCGATCGGCTCAGGTGTCCCAACCGACCGGTTCAGGTGTCAACCGATCGGGTCAGGGTCCCAAACAATCGGTTCAGGTCTGAACTGATCGGTTCAACTGGCGCAATTTGTCAGATTTTGTGGAAAACCTCAAACCCTTCTACTCCTACTTTAGTCCCGCATTGCCTGGGGTAGAGAACCCTGTCTCATTACCCTCCTATATATATAGGGGTATTGGGGGCTTCTCAAGTACAACTCAAAACACTAGTTGCTCTGAAAAGTTGTCGTTCTCTCTAGTTGTGGTAACTGAGAGAACCCGAGCAAGTGCCACCCGATAAGGGAGGAACAACAAGGGAAAGACAACTGGTTGCAGGAGAGTGTGTTGGTGACTAGTACGCCGACAGGAGGGTACGACTCCTTCTGATGCCTTGTGCAACAAGGCGATCAGAGTTCCAGGTGGTCCGTGTGGACTACTACAGAGGCGGGAGATTTCTGCCACTTGGAGGACAACTGTCAATCTCGACAGTCCCCGTGAGACCAGGAGCTGCACAGACACCGTCCAAGACCGAAGGTGAAGACCGCGCAAGCCGCGAGGTAACATCACTGAGAAAGCCTCAGGACAAGGTATGTGTATACAAACCATCCTTCCTACTGTATAGATGTTGACGCGATTCCTTTATTCTGGGTTCGAGGAGAAGAAATTTTTTTTCCGCTGCCTTCTCTGCCTCCCCTAAAACCCTACATAAAGAAGGGTCCCTCCCTAGGATGGGAGAAAACTATCTCTTGGTAGTAACCAAGGTCACAAATGTCCTTACTTCTAAGGTTTACCTCATCATGTATATGTTTAGCCCTATCATGCTACTTGGGCACGTAGCTAGCAAGGAGACGACCCACTAAACCATGTAAAGTTCCTTGGTATGTCATATGTATTCATCATTCCTCAAGCTTGGACCAATATCATATGTCACCAACTTGTGTGAGTGGTTCATCAACATTTATCTCAGTTCGAGTGGGGTTTCCTTTTTCTCTAACACACGAGGGGTGCCAAACTCAAATAGTATGAACTCAATCAACCTCATGAGCATCATGTGCATCAGGTACTACTACTTCCCTTCTTTGGTCTAGGAACTCCAGGTTCACCTCTTATGCATCAGCTAGAGAACCTATGTCAAGTATAGCATACACATCCTAACACTCTTCCACGTGAACCACCTTTAGCGTCCCCTAGTTATGATGCCTCTCAACTTGTTACCATACCTTTTTTAGGGTCTAAGGAACTCTTCTTCATGCTCCTAAAAGGTAGGTACTCATATCGTCTGTACATGTTCACCAAGCCTCTTTCTCATTCTTGTAAGGACCCTGACCTTCGTTTTGGGCTTACCCTGTTTGTTTTGCCTAAACCTTGTGCTTGGTTTCTTGCTAATCATCTTTGGTGGTGATTAGGGTTTTCTTGTGCTTAGTTGAGAGCTGGAGGGGCTACTTGCAAAATAACCTGAGTTAAGGTTGAAGAGCAAGCTTGTCACCTTAAGAGATGTCCTTCTCTCTCTTTGCTTCCTCTAGGGTTGAGAGGGAGGTTTGGGCTCGTGCCTTGAGTTGTCTTGGGCTTGGTTGAGCTCTTTTGGGCCTTGTTTTCCCTTATTTGGTCCTTTCCTTGCTAGGTTGAGCCCTGTATCGGGCAAAGGTGCCTTGTGTCAACCATGGGGTATCGCCCATGAGGGTGTGTCATCCATGGAGGAGTAGTGTGTCAGCCTTTGACCTTTGTTGACCTTCTTGCCTTAGTTGTGTCACCCTAGCTTGGACATGTGGCCGATCCTTGGATGAGTAGTGGCATGGCATGTGCATGTGTTTTGCAAGGTGGTGGGTCGTGTGGACAAGTGTCCCTTGGGAAGGTGACACCTTGACTTGGTTTAACCTTGACCCCCCATCTATATATGCCTTGCCTTTCTCTTCCTTAGGAACCCTTTTAGCTCTTTGTTGCTCCTCTCTTCCTTAGAGCACGATACACCTCTCCCTTGCAACTTTGGTGGCCGATCCCCTTAAAGGAGTTTCCTTTTTCTTCCTTTAGCTTGGTGGCTGAACCCTAGGTGGGTCTTGTTCTTTGGTGGCCAAAGGAGGTGTGCTTGGAGCTAGGAGCTTGAATCTTGGAGCTTTGGAGCTTGAGGAGTTTGCTTAAGGTGGGTTACATAACTCCTAACCCTAACCTTACTACCTTCTTTTATGTTGCACATTTTCATATGATCATGATCGGCCATGAATGTTGCTAGATACGTTTCTTTCTTAGTTTGCACCCTTAGTCTTGTGGATATAGTGATCTTGTTGTTGTGGTTGATGTTTTGTACCCTTGCACCTAGTTTGTCGAACCATGGTTTAGGGTTTCCTTGTTGAGCAATACCCCTCTCTCTCCTTGGTTTAGAGATGTGAGTTTGAGCTCTAGAGATGTAGGCAATACCCCTCTCTCATTTAAGTTGAGAGGTGAGCTTATATTCTAGTTGCTTGGGCAACACCCTCCTCTCACCATGGATTTAAGAGGTTAGCTTCTTGGTAGATGATGTCCTATGTTAAGGTTGATCCTTGTGGTTTCCTGATTTGCGATAGAGCTTGTACAAAACCCCTCTCTCTTGGTTGTTGAGAGGTAAGCTGACCTTCTTGATCAATTAGGGTTTGGTGCCCTTGGGCTTGAGGTTGAAGATGACCTTGTAGGGTTGTGTCTTGTACGATATGACCTTTGAAGTGAAGTTGCCCGATACAGTGCTTGTTCTATAGCTTATGCTTGATAGTTATGGCAATATCCCTTTCTCTCCTTTGGACTTGAAAGGTGAGCCTATGGCCTAGACTTATGGATGATATGATGAGTGGATGGGCATCTTGGTCGATAGGGAGCCTCAGCCCAAGCTTGAGCATTAGAGTTGCTTGGGCAACATGAGTTGTCTACCCTTTATGCATGTTATGATGTTAAGGTGTAATCCTTGGTAGCTATGCTTGCTTGGGCATTGGGATGTCCCTTGTATCCTTGGGCGATATGCCTAGTAAAGCTTAGATGGTGACCGTTATGGTCCTTTGGCTGATATCGCTTGTGGAGGTGATGGATGGGTGATACACTATGTTGAGTGCCCTACGTGATACATCTTGTGAAGGTGGTTACCCGATACACATAGTAGAGATGGTTGAAGGATACACCATGTTCAGAGGATGCCTGATGCACCCCCTTGCCTTGAGATGATCTTGGCTGTTATCCTTGTTTAGATGAGCTTGGGTGATATGGTATGGTACCTAGGGTGTCTTTGGCCGATACCACCATGTCCTAGTTGAGCTTTGAAGTGTTGGACGATACGACTTAATGCCCAACATGCTAACCCTAGATGCTGGCCATTATGATGCTTCATGGCCATGCACAACACCATTCTTGGGCGTCATGGGTATCATGGCCGATAGGGTTAACTCTAGAATGATGCCGAGGTGGTTGCATGATAGTGGTGCCTTGGGCGACACCCCTCTGGTCGATATGGCTCATGTTGAAGGTTAGACGATAGTGAAACCCTAACCCTAGTCATTACACCTTTGGTAAGGGTTTTTCTATACCAGGCACATCCTTTGGTGAGGGATGGCGCTGCCCACCGGACCTTTAGTGAGGGTTGTGGTAGCTTTGGTGAGGGTTCAGATGGCTATGTTGCATATAGCTAATATATGTGGTCACATCTCTTTAATAACAATGATACATGTGATATGGTTTAATCACCTTGAACCCTGCACCTATGTTAATAATGAGATAAGATGATAGCATGGTATGATGATAATGTAACACAGGTATAAGATCACCAGTATGAGCCATGATGTGTGCTCATGTATAATAACAAAAGTATGATGAACCAAGATGATATGGGTTGTAGACCTTTGTGCAGTGGTTTTGATGGGTAACAATAGAGGAACATTTGATAAGGTTGAATGGTGGGTCATGGTGTATGATCCTTAAGATAATCCTGAGGAATGATGTGCCCTTGGTTTGATAAGCTGTGGTGTATTTATGAATACATCAGTCATGACATTAATCTACATATGTTCATAATGATAAAAGAATATACCGATGTATAAACCTTAATCTTGATGATATGATGATCAAAGATATGCTCAGGAGATATGGGGCATGATGGGTACTCACCATTTGGTAATGATAATGTAATTACATTGCTTGCGTTCACAACCCTAAATCTCAGGTATATATGAACATGGATGATGTACCAATTCTGTAAACGTGAATTCCTGATAGCATGATAATCCCAATATGTTCTTGGTAATCCGGTTATCTCTTTTTATGCAAGCTAACCATGCAGGTGTATTGAGTTCATAGCCAGGTAAGAGCTATGGTGATCTTATGGTTATGTGCTTTATGTAGCACTTGATGAACGCGTAATAATAATAACTCGGACAACATGCAACAACAAGTATAATGTGGAAGGTCTGAGGACATGATTGGGGCTAAGTGCCTAGTGAGGGATGCATTCCCAAGATGATGATGTATGATGTGAAAGCCTTGAGAGGCAGTGGCTTTGTGTGATGTATGAGGGATTGATGTCCCATGGTGATATGATGACTGTTGAGGGTAATGAGAACAACAAAGGCAGTATAACATCAATACCATGATATCTAATGTTATTCATATTCTATTTATGATTGGTTGTTCAATATAACTTGATTACCCCAACAATCTATTTAAAATGCATTAACTAATTACAAATGAATCTCTCATATAGTTTCCCTAGCCATAGATCCATTACCATTAGTATTTGGTGATGGTGAAATAGGTTTATCCTGCGAGATTACCTGGAGCACATATTGATGAATATGCGAGGTTTCCCCTTAGCCTAAAACATGAGGATTGAGTGCAACTGTGGTTGCAGACTCAGGATATATGGAGCATGGTGAATAGGCCCATGGCTCAAGATATGTGATGATGAGCATGATGCGTTCATAGCTCAGATAAAAGAACTAGCACCTATGATGAGGTGATCTAGAGATATGGGTAGCAGGAAGAGCTGACCCAGAGGCTGAGGCCCTATAAGCATATGACTGCGGTCTTGCCTGATGATTCGTGTACTGACCACGAGAAGGTGAGGTCATGGAGTCCGGACCTCCTTAGACCTTGTATGGCACCGGATTGGGCTTCACAGCTGATGGTTGGATATGAGCAGGGAAGGCTCACTTCCTTAGGGCATAATAAAACATAATCCAGCCGAATAAGTATATCTTGCTTAGAGCAAAATACAGAACATTGATTGAGGCCTTGCTTATATAGCTGATCTAGTCATACCTTACAGTTATTTGTACGATCTGTATATTTTGTGATAAGTTCTTATAAATCTTATCTTGTCAATCATGTTCCATAAAGAAATACTTGGTTATATGCCTCCCGGATATCTTGGTAAGTTTGATGGTAATAATAGCCTTACTCAGTATGCTACTCTTGTTATATGTTTTAATTGTTATCTGTTGTTGCCTTAACCTTCTAAGGTTTTATAGTTTCAATGGGGAGTTATGTTTCTCGCTGGGACTGTGTGTCTCACCCCGCTAGTTTACAACCTTTTTAGGTGATCGCTCTAGACGTGGTGGTGGTTGCGGGGTTACGGCCGAGCAACAAGAAGAGCAGTAGAAGGCAAGAGATGGACATACTGCTGTTTTCATGGTTCTTTAATAGCATCCTAGAGTCATCCCTATACACTCAGGTACTCAGAGGTGTTTTATGACGTTTCACGATGAATAGCTATTGTAATTTTTGTATATCCTGCTGCCCGCAGTACATGGCCATTCTGTATGAATAAACATGTGTTGAACTCTGGTGCTGACAGCACAACTGGTTTCGATAAGCTATCGACCTATAACATGGCTAGTGAATGTTTATATCACATGTTTCCTTGTAGGATCGGGATGCAAAAGTTCTCTCATGTATGATTTCCGCAATCGGTTTTAATTAACCCGTGTTTTCGATAATATGTGGTTCCGCACGTTTTCACGTGTCATCTCGTTGTCTGTGTGATGGTGGGGTTCCCTGGTATGCCATAAGCGGGATATGTTTGTCTCCTTGCGGCAGATGAATGTGCAGTTGGAAGTTTTCCTTGTTGGCAGGAATGTTGGCACAAATGCAAGTCAAGCCTATGCTGAGACAACAGATCAAAGACGAACAACAGGCGGATGATACAATACAGTTGATCAGATCAGAGCTTGGTAGTGAAAAGCGTGATGGGTTCCATGAGTCTAAGGATGGATTAGTTTGCTATCATGGTAGAATGGTGGTCCCGACGTTGATAATCTAAGGAAGCTAGTGCTCGAGGAAGCACACACATCGATGTATGCTATGCATCCAGGAGTCACCAAGATGTATCGTAATCTAAAGGACTTGTATTGGTGGTCTGGCTTGAAGAAGGATGTAGCTGAGTTTGTGGCTAAGTGTGCAGTATGTCAGCGAGTTAAAGTCGAGCATCAAAAGCCGGTAGGTATGTTGCAACCCATGCCGATACCACAATGGAAATGGGATCATATAACCATGGATTTTGTAGTTGGTCTACCAAAGATAGCTAGGAATCATGATTCCATTTGGGTAATAGTGGATAGGTTGACAAAATCTACCCATTTCATACCTATAAAGATGACATATACAGCAGAGAAGCTTGCTCAGGTGTATGTGGACGAGATAGTGCGGTTGCATGGTATACCAGCAACGATAGTTTCTGACAGAGGTCCTCAGTTCACAAGTCATTTCTGGGAACAATTGCACAAAGCATTGGGAACGCAGTTGAGGTTCAGTACCGCTTCCCATCCGCAGATAGATGGGCAGTTTGAAAGGACTATTCAGACTCTGGAGGATCTTCTCTGAGCTTGTGTTTTGCAGTTCCTAGGTAGTTGGGACATGCATCTCAGTTTGAATAATAGTTATCAACAGAGTATTGACATGGATCCTTATGAGGCTCTATATGGAAGGAAGTGCAGATCCCCTTTATGCTGGTATGAGTCTGGTGAGTATCAGCTTTTGGGTCTGGAGTTAGTACAACAAACAACAGAAAAGATCAGAGTGATACAACAAAAGTTGAAAGCGGCACATGACAGATAGAAGTCTTATGCAGACAATCACCGACGACCTTTATAGTTCCAAGTGGGAGACAAAGTATATCTCAATGTCTTACCTTGGAAAGGCGTGCTAAGGTTTGGCCGAAAAGGTAAACTGGCACCCAGGTATATGGGGCCATATCCGATAATAGCACGTGTTGGCAAGGCAGCTTACAAGTTAGAGCTGCCACCAGAATTTCACATGTTACATCCAGTGTTCCATGTCAGCATGCTAAAGAAAACTCATCCAGACACAGGGACAGTGATACAACCAGTTGAGGTTGAGCTTGATGAAGACGTGACCTATGAGGAGGGTCCGGTGGCGATCCTTGATAGAAGAGTAAAGAAGCTGAAGAGGAAGGACCTGGTTCTTGTAAAGGTTCTTTGGCATAATCGTGGTGTTGAGGAAGCCACGTGGGATCTTGAGGAAGAGATGAGGTGGAAGTATCCCTCACTTTTCTCTTCAGATTTTGGGGACGAAATCCCTTTGTAGAGGTTTATGGCTTGTAAGGACCCTGACCTTTGTTTTGGGCTTACCCTATTTGGTTTGCCTAAACCTTGTGCTTGGTTTCTTGCTAATCATCTTTGGTGGTGATTAGGGTTTGCTTGTGATTAGTTGAGAGCTGGAGGCGCTACTTGCAAAATAACCTGAGTTAAGGTTGAAGAGCAAGTTTTTCACCTTGAGAGATGTCCTTCTCTCTCTTTGCTTCCTCTAGGGTTGAGAGAGAGGTTTGGGCTCGTGCCTTCAGTTGTCTTGGGCTTGGTTGAGCTCTTTTGGGCCTTGTATGCCTTTGTTTGGGCATTTCCTTGCTTGGTTGAGCCCTGTATCGGGCAAAGGTGCCTTGTGTCGGCCATGGGGTATCGCCCATGAGGGTGTGTCAGCCATGGAGGAGTAGTGTGTCAGCCTTTGACCTTTGTTGACCCTCTTGCCTTGGTTGTGTCACCCTAGCTTGGACATGTGGCCGATCCTTGGATGAGTAGTGGCATGGCATGTGCATGTGTTTTCCAAGGTGGTGGGTCGTGTGGACAAGTGTCCCTTGGGAAGGTGACACCTTGCCTTGGTTTAACCTTGACCCCCATCTATATATGCCTTGCCTTTCTCTTCCTTAGGAACCCTTTTAACTCTTTGTTGCTCCTCTCTTCCTTAGTGCAAGATACACCTCTCCCTTGCAACTTTGGTGGCCAATCCCCTTGAAGGAGTTCCCTTCTTCTTCCTTTAGCTTGGTGGCCAAACCCTAGGTGGGTCTTGTTCTTTGGTGGCCGAAGGAGGTGTGCTTGGAGCTAGGAGCTTGAAGCTTGGAGATTTGGATCTTGAGGAGTTTTCTTAAGGCGGGTTACATAACTCCTAACCCTAACCTTACTACCTTCTTTTATGTTGCACATTTTCATATGATCATGATCGACCATGACTGTTGCTAGATACGTTTCTTGCTTAGTTTGCACCCTTAGTCTTGTGGATATAGTGATCTTGTTGTTGTGGTTGATGTTTTTTACCCTTGCACCTAGTTGGCCAAACCATGGTTTAGGGTGTCCTTGTTGAGCAATACCCCTCTCTCTCCTTGGTCTAGAGATGTGAGTTTGAGCTCTAGAGATGTAGGCAATACCCCTCTCTCATTTAAGTTGAGAGGTGAGCTTATATTCTAGTTGCTTGGGCAACACCCTCCTCTCACCATGGATTTAAGAGGTGAACTTCTTGTTAGATGATGACCTATGTTAAGGTTGATCCTTGTGGTTGCCTGATTTGCGATAGAGGTTTTGCAAAACCCCTCTCTCTTGGTTGTTGAGAGGTAAGCCGACCTTCTTGATCAATTAGGGTTTTGTGCCCTTGGGCTTTAGGTTGATGATGACCTTGTAGGGTTGTGTCTTGCATGATATGACCTTTGAAGTGAAGTTTCCCGATACAGTACCTTGTTCTATAGCTTATGCTTGATAGTTATGGCAACATCCCTTTCTCTCCTTTGGACTTGAAAGGTGAGCCTATGACCTAGACGTATGGACGATATGATGAGTGGATGGGCATCTTGGTCGATAGGGAGCCTCAACCCTAGCTTGAGCGTAAGAGTTTCTTGGGTGACATGAGTTGTCTACCCTTTATGCACGTTATGCTTTTGAGGTGTAATCCTTGGTAGCTATGCTTGCTTGGGCGTTGGGATGTCCCTTGTATCCTTGGCTGATATGCCTATTAAAGCTTAGATGGTGACCGTTATGGTCCTTTAGCTGATATCCCTTGTGGAGGTGATGGATGGGCGATACACTATGTTGAGTGCCCTACCTGATACATCTTGTGGAGGTGGTTACCCGATACACATAGTAGAGATGGTTGAAGGATACACCATGTTCAGAGGATGCCTGATGCACCCCCTTTCCTTGAGATGATCTTGGTCGTTATCCTTGTTTAGATGAGCTTAGGCGATATGGTATGGTACCTAGGATGTATTTGGCCCATACCACCATGTCCTAGTTGAGCTTTGAAGCGTTGGACGATACGGCTTAATGCCCGACATGCTAACCCTAGATGCTGGTTGTTATGCTGCTTCATGGCCATGCACAACACCATTCTTGGGCGTCATGGGTATCCTGGCCGATAGGGTTAACTATGGAATGATGCCGAGGTAGTTGCACGATAGTGGCACCTTGGGCGACACCCCTCTGGTCGATATGGCTCATGTTGAAGGTTAGCCGATAGTGAAACCCTAACCCTAGTCGTTACACCTTTGGTAAGGGTTTTGCTATACCAGGCACATCCTTTGGTGAGAGATGGCACTGCTCGCCAGACCTTTAGTGAGGGTTTGGATTCTATGATGCATATAGCTAATATATGTGGTCACATCTCTTTAATAACAATGATACATGTGATATGGTTTAATCACCTTGAACCCTGCACCTATGTTAATAATGAGATAAGATGATATCATGGTATGATGATAATGTAACATGGGTATAAGATCACCAGTATGGGCCATGATGTGTGCTCATGTATAATAATAAAAGTATGATGAACCAAGATGATATGGGTTGTAGAGCTTTGTGTAGTGGTTTTGATGGGTAACGGTAGAGGAACCTTTGATAAGGTTGGATGGTGGGTCATAGTGTATGATCCTTAAGATAATCCTGAGGGACGATGTGCCCTTCATTTGATAAGCTATGGTGTATTGATGAATACATCAATCATGACATTAATCTACATATGATCATAATGATAAAAGAATATACCGATGTATAAACCTTAATCTTGATGATATGATGATCAAAGATATGCTCAGGAGATATGGGGCATGATGGGTGCTCACCGTTTGGTAATGATAATGTAATTACATTACTTGCGTTCACAACCCTAAATTTCAGGTATATATGAACATGGATGATGTTCCAATTCTGTACACCTGAATTCCTGATAGCATGATAATCCCAATATGTTCTTGGTAATCCAGTTATCTCTTTTTATGCAAGCTAACCATGCAGGTGTATTGAGTTCATATCCAGGTAAGAGCTATGGTGATCTTATGGTTATGTGCTTTATGTAGCACTTGATGAATGTGTAATAATAATAACTTGGACAACATGCAACAACAAGCATAATGTGGAAGGTTTGAGGACCTGATTGGGGCTAAGTGCCTAGTGAGGGATGCGTTCCCAAGATGATGATGTGTGATGTGAAAGCCTTGAGAGGCAGTGGCTTTGTGTGATGTATGAGGGATTGATGTCCCATGGTGATATGATGACTGTTGAGGGTAATGAGAACAGCAAAGGCAGTATAACATCAATACCATGATATCTAATGTTATTCATATTCTATTTATGATTGGTTGTTCAATATAACTTGATTACCCCAACAATCTATTTAAAATGCATTAACTAATTACAAATGAATCTCTCATATAGTTTCCTTAGCCATAGATCCATTACCGTTAGTATTTGGTGATGGTGAAATAGGTTTATCCTGCGAGATTACCTGGAGCACATATTGATGAATATGCGAGGTTTCCCCTTAGCCTAAAACATGAGGATTGAGTGCAACTGTGGTTGCAGACTCAGGATATATGGAGCATGGTGAATAGGCCCATGGCTCAAGATATGTGATGATGAGCATGATGCGTTCATATCTCAGATAAAAGAACTAGCACCTATGATGAGGTGAGCTAGAGATATGGGTAACAGGAAGAGCTGACCCAGAGGCTGAGGCCCTATAAGCATATGACTGCGGTCTTGCCTGATGATTCGTGTACTGACCACGAGAAGGTGAGGTCATGGAGTCCGGACCTCCTTAGACCTTGTATGGCACCGGATTGGGCTTCACAGCTGATGGTTGGATATGAGCAGGGAAGGCTCACTTCCTCAGGGCATAATAAAACATAATCCAGCCGAATAAGTATATCTTGCTTAGAGCAAAATACAGAACATTGATTGAGGCCTTGCTTATATAGCTGATCTAGTCATACCTTACAGTTATTTGTACGATCTGTATATTTTGTGATAAGTTCTTATAAATCTTATCTTGTCAATCATGTTCCATAAAGAAATACTTGGTTATATGCCTCCCGGATATCTTGGTAAGTTTGATGGTAATAATAGCCTTACTCAGTATGCTACTCTTATTATATGTTTTAATTGTTATCTGTTGTGCCTTAACCTTCTAAGGTTTTATAGTTTCAGTGGGGAGTTATGTTTCTCACTGAGACTGTGTGTCTCACCCCGCTGGTTTACAACCTTTTTAGGTGATCACTCTAGACGTGGTGGTGGTCGCGGGGTTGCGCCCGAGCAACAAGAAGAGCAGTAGAAGGCAAGAGATGGACATGCTGCTATTTTGGTGGTTCTATAATAGAGTCCTAGAGTCATCCATGTACACTCAAGTCCTCAGAGGTGTTTTACGACGTTTCACGATGAATAGTTGTTGTAATTTTTGTATATCCTACTGCCCGCAGTACATGGTCGTTCTATATGAATAAATAGGTGTTGAACTCTGGTGTTGACAACACAGCTGGTTTCGATAAGCTGTGGACCTATAACATGGCTTGTGAATGTTTATATCACATGTTTCCCTGTAGGATCGGGATGCAAAAGTTCTCTCATGTATGATTTCTGCAATCGGTTTTAATTAACCCGTGTTTTCGGTAATATGTGGTTTCACATGTTTTTGCGTGTCATCTTGTTGTCTGTGTGATGGCGGGGTGTCACAATTCTAGGGTTTTGTTCCTCTAAAGGTTTCCAAGGTACAACAAGCCTCCAAGGATCATGCATGAGGAAACCTCAACTGTCTACTCATGGTTGTCAAAACTAGTTCATATCATACCCAACTTCACATTATTCCTCGTGTCTCAGAGTCAAGGTCTCCAACCTCCTTCATCGGGTCTCGCCCTTCCTCTAGAGATAACCCTACAACTGGTCCTTCTACTGGAGGTTCTTTACCAGAATGTGGTTCAAGCTCTTAAGGTTATGTCTACACCTACCTGGGTGAAAAGCATGATCCAAAATCTATGTCCGACCAAGATTATCCAAAGCTATGCATGCTCATCTCATGAACATCAGGCATAACCCTTCGGGTCTAGGTCTAAAACCTACTGTCAGCCTCACTTACATTTTCTTTATGTAAGTGAATGACTCTTCTTTACTCATATACAACTGTTAGGGTTCCTATACGGTTGCCACTAACCTCCTCAATGAGGATACTATCCCTCACCCTAACAGGAACGACTTCCCAACGTCGGGTCACCACAAGGCACTAGGGTCAAACTACACATGGTTCGTGCTTCTCATGGATACTCAAAAGCTCTGCACAACATGCATGTCTAACCCACGTACGTGCATGTATGGTCAACTATGATATCCAACTCATCGTGTCTTCTCTTTCTCTATCCAAGGCTTAGGGTTTGGGTTAGCATCATCCTTAGAAGATGCATCAGGTCTGTTCCTCTTCATGGGGCATCTGCCTCCAAGGCTAACTCTCTCCTTGTCCTCCTACATGAAGGTCTAACCTCATATCTCTCCTAAGGGCTTGACAACACACGCGATGCAACCTTAAGCATGTAACTAATCTCTAGTTTGTGCTTAAACTATTAAAACTTATGTCCATGACATCTTGTTTACATGCTTTTCATTATTTGGTGGAGGATTCCTTAATCCTTATTACTCTTATCCCAAACACATGAAGGTGGTGGAGAGAGAGAATACCCTAAGCACTTAATGTTTCTCCAGAAATAAGAGGTAAAGAAGGGATAAAATTAGATGAGAAGACCTAGAGATATCTTATTTTAAGTCAAATTCTTTAATTTTGGCAAGACAGTCACACAAAATCTGGGAGTCTTCGTAGACCGACTAGTGGGCCAAAGGAAAATATTGCCAGCCCCCAGATTGCGATCCTTTTCTAGACACTTCCATCATTGGAAAATCCTATAATAACTCCCTTGGTTTCTAAAGAGTTTGTAAAATTACCGACCAAAAATAAAAGAGTTTGTAAAATTTACTAATTATTAGAGATTAAATGGAAAAAAACAACTCTGATGCCAAATGTAACAACCCCACTTCCCGGTAACCCCCAATTAAGGGAGACTAAGAGGTCAGGGGCGTTATCCCAAAATAGGACCAGTGGTTTTACAAATAATCAACAATAATTAAAAAATTCTACAACAACTAAGCTTTAAAATGGAATAAAAATTTTCTTTTCTCATACCTTTAAAAGTATAGGAGCTGAGGGACTTTACCCCATATAACATCTATCTACCTAAAATCCTCCAATCTTTATTAAGATTTATACCATCATTGTCACTTTAAAGGAATATCCATTTTCTTGATAAACATAAAATGCCGACAAACAAAATGGCGGTCAGTATAACAAATTATACAGGTATGTGGAGGAACCAATAATCTTGCATTTAATCGTAACAACAGATTACAATCAATTATGATTTAACAAAACAAAATTTATATTTTAAACATGACTACTCAATCCTTATATACCCTAGCCTCTGTGTTGTCCCTACAGTGGACATGGATACTACCTCTCATATGGTAGATCTCAACTAACCCCCATGATCCTACCTTATAGGTAGATCAATACATAGGGTCGTGGAGTCGTAAGGTCCTACCCAAGGGCAGACCAACACATCGAATCATGATAACCTGATGATCCTACCTCACGGGTAGACCATGTACTAGGTCATCTATCTCATCATCATCAGAGCTACAGAGGAGGACCATGATCTGAGCTAGTCATGCACATATAATTATGGTGATAGTCCTAGTCACTTTATAGTTGCATGAAATAAAAGTCAATCAAGCAATTATTTCCAAACAACCAATAAAACCTCAGGAATTGCCATGAAACTAAAGTGACTTAACCATAAGCGTAACCACATACCTGCTTTGGAGATCTCAAAGAAGAAATTTATCCAAATCCAACTTAGATGTCCAAACAAGCAAGACAAGCAACCAATCAAGCAAAAAAGCATGTATAATGTCTAATTGTCACAAACATATCCCAAACAACTCCTTATTGACTTGGGACACCTTTCTACAGTTTCTAGGTCTCATTAGGATTCATTAGGGTTTCTTATATCAATTTCTCAAACTTTATCCATTTTAGGTCAACATACCCTAAAATAGCTTTTCGACTCATAAATACCCCTAATTAATCAAAATCTTCATATTAAGGGTCTTTTATACTCAAATTGGCTTTGGAAAACATATCTATGTCTTATTCATAGATTTTTGCAATTAAAACCATTAAAAGTCATAATTATCAAAATTAGGCTTTCTGAGTCCATTAATGCATATTCATATACATAGAACCCTAAATTAAGCCAATTATGTACAAAGATCATCTTTTTAGACCTAATTTTCTCTTTTATTAACAACAAGTTAATATTTGCTCAAAATATTCCAAGAACGTTATTAGATCTAATTCTCATCAAATCTTAGGGTCTTTCACTAATAAAACCATTAAAGATGACATCTTTATACACTTTTCAAAATTGCATGCATAATTATGCTTCAATTATATTTTTAATGAATTCCTTGCATTTTTTAATAAATTTTTATATAAACCTCATTGCAATCCGAGCTACCAATCATTAGTTAGGATTTTTACAAAATAATTGACCTTTGGCCAATAGTAGGGTGCCACGTCAGCGCTACGACCCACTATTTCCTTCCCTACGCGGACTAGACCAGGCCAATGGGCCTCAGCCATGCTGGACTCATTCGGCCTATGGCCTGTGCCCAGTTCAACCGGTAGCTCCAAGCGGGCAACACTCAAAACGGACCCAAAGGACGGAAAAGTCCTTGCCTCTCTGTTTTGGACTTAGGGGTAGCGCGGTAAATTCCATGGGTGTCATCTTCAACCTGTCGCGCCACTGTTCTTTGTGAACTAGTGCCAGGGCCAGTCAGCCGACGGGTTGACTTAGCAAATCCCGCCTCCTTAGCAGCAGGTGAAGGTCTTCGTCCCTCCACCATGACCCACCGAATTCAACGGTGGTTTCAGATTTGCCCAATCCGATCAGATTTGCCAAAACGGCTAGGAGGTACCTTGTCCAGGAAGCCATAGCTCAAAGATGGTAACTACATCTTCAGACGAGAAATTGGGCCGGGGAAGGTACTTCAGAGTCCACCGGAGTCCCATGGGTGCAGTTATCGCTTCAAAGGGTGACTTGTATCCCCTTATATAGGCCTGGGTCAGGAGTCAACGCAAGGTGTTTTGAGGAAAAACACCCTAGCCCTCCACATAAGGGGAAACTTGGTATGATCAGGTATGAAATCCTCTCTTGAACTCATTGGGAGAGTTTCCAAAACCACACACAAACTGGATTACAGGAGAGTCTAGATCGATCAAACTCCTCCTGTTTCCCAATCCTACCTGAGCTAGAAGATGACCCAGACACCCTTGGATTTTAATCCAACGGCTGCTGTGTGGCGCGCCTGGTGGTTATTCAAGTTTTAATATCAAAATAATCGGGGAAAATAATTGTGACATCACTGATTATCCCTCTCACTTTAGAAATCTTATAAAATCCATATCTCCCAAACCACTTATCCAACTAATACCAAATTTTAAGAGAAAGTATATAATGAATTAAACAACGTGTGTACCAAGTTTGGGACTCAGACCTGAAAGTATGAGAGACTTTCCTTCATATGCAAGTTATATCTTAATAAGGCATATTTTATACATATTTTCTCTCTCTTATTTTTTTATATCATTTGTTTGGATTCATTTTACCATTAGAAGCCTTGTGGATTCTAAATATCATCCATGATGAGTCAAACACACATCTTTCCACATATTTCTCATATTTTCCTCATTATCTCAAATTTCCTTCTAAATAACACATTATTTGATTTCTTCTTTTTCTTTTAAACATATTGGACTCATTAACATATTATGATCCATGAAATATCATGCACAAAGAAAATATTGCAAAGGGAATCCATTCAATACATATAATTCATACAATTCCCATAGTCATACATTTATTGGGAAAATTGCATTCCCAACCATATGAACCTAAAAATTGGGGTTGTAACAATGTCAGTCTTCTTCTTGAAGACCCATTTGCACACGATGGGTTTTATCCCTTCAGCTGGATCCACAAAATTCCATAATTGTTTAGTATATACAAAGTCCATCTCCGATCTCATGGCCTCAAACCAATTTTCAAAATGTTGTCCCTCAATATCCTCATTGTAGGTAGTTGGTTCATCATCTTCAATGACCAACACATTATCTTATTGAATCATGAGAAATCCATATCTCTCTGGATCAATACCTACCATACTAGACCTTTGAGGTTCCTATGCTACAATAGGGACCTTAGGTTCCACAATAGTTTGCGATTCCTCTTGTTCCTTACCCACCTCCATAGGATCAGTGCTGTCTTATTGGTCTTGAAATTCTGCAAGTTCTATTTTCCTCCCAATGATTCATCTGAAAATAATTCCTAATTAAAAAGTACAACATGTCTTGAAACAATCACTTTGTTGTCAAATGGATTATAGAAACAGTAACCCTTAGTTTCCTTATGGTGTCTAAAAAAGATAAATTAATTCAATTTAGGTACTAGCTTTTCACAAAACTGCTTCTTGATATAAGCTTCACATCCCCAAACATTTATGAAAGATATACTATGACATTTCCCATTCCATATCTCATATGGTGTATGTTTAAATGGATTTTGGAAGGCACTCTATTAAGTTTAAACGTGACAGTTTCAAGAGCATGTCACTAAAAGGAAAGTGGAAGACCAACTAGTCTCATCAGTGACCATACCATGTCCAACAAATTGTCATTCCTTCTTTCTAATACACCAATATGTTGTGGAGTTCCAAGTGGATTCCTTTGCGATAAAATACCATAATCCCTCAAAAGGACTTTAACTCTTGGCTAAGATATTGACCAACTTGATCTAGTTGAAGTGATTCAATTATTTTTCCAATTTGATTTTGTACTTCATTCATGAATTCCTTGAACTTTTTAAAGGATTCCCATTTGTGTTTGATAAGATACACATATCCAAATATCTTGAAACCATCAATGAAGTAGATTCTCTCTTTTTCTATGATGTAGATGTTGAACCTACTGCTTTGTGGGTGGGCATTGATGGTACATGCAACCCTTCCTTTAAGTTGTTTCTGGTGTTTTTCCAGGCTGAGCCAGACCCCCACCAATTGGAGTAAAAAAGCCTTCATCAACCATACCTCCCCTTTCATTACAATTCTCTCACAACAAAAAAGTCAAAAGTCACAAATGTGTGGAAGGAGAGTACTCCAAAAAGTGTTGATTTATCCACCTGAAGTAGAAATAGGTATCCAAAGCGGTCAAGTCAAGGCCCCAAAGTATATGACAAGGGGTTCTTGATTCTAAAAAAGAGAGGTCTTTTTACCAATCTTTGGAATGAATACAAGGATAGGGAGGGAGGACTGGATTGAAGACAATGTCAATTTCCCAAGCAAGAATCATGCTAGAAGATGATATGCTTCCAATGTCATTGACGTACTAACTTCAAAAAGAGGCGTGGGCCTCTTTGATAGAAGCACTTTCTTTTTTGAGTCCTTGATTTTGCCATACCACGAACTCTACTAGGAAGAAATACAAGGTTCTAGTTCTGGAAGCAACGTGCTATTGGGAGGCGCTCCCTTGTATGGGGTCAAACTAATATGTTTTAAGAATAAATATTAGAATACAAATTTCATCAATCTCATAACTTTTGGAGGAAGGAATGTACATATAATAAGAAAGATAAGATGCACAAAAGGAGAAAGTATAAAATTTGAAGCTGTTAGCGTGCATTATGGGACTTTTGGTACTGAATAAATTGCAACTTTTTCTTCCTTGTAGGCACATGATGATCTATAACTCACTTATAGAATATGAAGGGAGGTGACTTTTAAAGAATAAAATATGTATCATTGCCCATCAAACTCATTAGGTTTGTCTTTGACCCTCTTATCAATACTCGTTCACATTATGTAAAACTACCACTTTTGAATGAGATGCAAAGGTTAGTGGCATACCTAAGTGTTTTTTCTAAACCCAAAAGTGGAATCATGCCCACCGTCAGATACATGCAAAGTTGGATATCTTCTCAGATAAAGGCAGAACTTCTTTTGTAGCAAGTCCACTAAGATCAGAAGAAAGGTACACGATCGACCATATGTGAAGTTGGAAACACAAGGAGTGGCGTTGATATAGATTTGATTCCAATGCCTCTCATTTGGTATTGATCGAGTCAAAGAGTTCTACACCACCGATCTTTAGGATGTGAAGATGAATGAGACTTCTTAATTGATTCATTTGAAATGTGAACGACTATAATTATAAATTGCAAAGATGGTAAAAGTGATGAAGTATTGATATCCACTTCTTGCACTTGTCTCGAAAGGTCCACACACACCAATATGTATGAGTGCTAACAAGTCACTCTCTCTATCACTATTTCCAGTGGAAGGTGTTTTTTTCATCTTGCCCAATAAACAAAATTTGCATGTCTGTGTTGATTCAAAATCAAAAGAGTCTAGATAACCCTCTTTATGGAGTCTAGAAATGCACTTCTTAATTGTGTGCCCTAGATGATAGTGCCACATATACATTTGTTTGAGTCATTAAGTCTTAAGTTCTTGGTATTTATCTTACATACATTTGTCTCAAGATCTAATAAATAAAGACCATAAGACATATGGGTACTGCCATAAAATATCTCATTTTTAGAAAAGGACATACGACCATTCTCTATTAGAAGCCTAAAACCATTCTTGTCCAAACATGATACAAATATAATGTTTCTATTTATGGAAGCTACATTTTAACAATTCTCTGACTCTGCTACAAACCCATTGGGTAGAGATAAACAATAGGTGCCTACTGTAGTGGCAACAACTCTTGCTCCATTTGCAACATGTAATTCCATCTCCCCTTTGTTCAGAGGTCTAATTCTTTTTAGATCCTGCATATTTGAACATATGTGAGATCCACATCTGATATCCAATACCCATTATGAAGAAGTAGATATGTTTATTTCAATAACATATATACCTGAAGTGGAGATCTTTATCCCCTAGTTCTTACACATTGATTCCTCAAAGTAGAGAGACCAATTTCTCTTCTGATGTCCATCATAGTGACAATGATGACAATTGCCTCCCTTGGCCACTTCTCTTTTTTCTTTAAGTGGAGAAGACTTTTAGCTAGCTTTAGAACCTTTCTTATCCTTTCCTTTACCCCTTCTCTTCCCTTTGCTGACCATTAACACAAAGTTGGGCTTATCTTTTGTTTTCCCCTCACCAATTCTCAACATTCCAAATAGCTCAGTATCAATGGCTTATCAAAATTATTCATGTTGTAATTCATAACAAATTGCTTGTATGAATCTGGAAACAATTATAAGATCACTTTTGTGGCCATGATCTAAAGTAAATCCTAGTCTTGTAAGACTTTCCACATACCCAATTCACTTGAGCACTTAAATAGGGCCTCAGAAACATCATACCTCTCTTGCTTTCTTTTTCTTGATACATTTTTGTGAGATGTGTTATCATCTCAATAACATCCATGTTTTCATTGCTTTTGAATCTCACAATTCATGAACCAAAGCATCAATCATTTGCTATCCATAGCGTCATCAAATGGCTTCCTGTAAGCATCCATTTATGCTCTAGGCACATTTGGAGTTGGTTCATTAGGTACTAGTGTGTCCAAGACGTACAACTACCCTCATGAATGGGAACAATTCTCAATGTCTTGAACTAGTTGTTAAACTTATTCCGATTTAGTTTCTCTTTCTCGAGGCTGATCATAGCTAAAACAAATTATAGGTTGTGTTCACCATTGATATATAAAGAAGATATTTTAAATCAATTTTGTAGCCATAATTAATTTGGTCTTTAATAATTACGCTCCACTACATTGTTTAAACTAATATTCTCACTATCAATTTAGAAGATTACACCAAGCAATATTCTAGCGAGTCAAGATCCAAAATTATCAAGTCATTTCTGACCAAACACTGACACCCATAAGCTAATTGTTAAGGTAGGTAATAATTACTAATTGCATCATATACAATTCTTACATAGATGGTTGCAAAACTCTATGTCAATAATTTATCATTTGAATTATATGATATATTTATGCCTCAAGGTGCTTAATCCCATTAAGGTCACCTAGTCAAGTCCAACCCAAGGCCAATATTATAAATATGCACCCACTTGATAGACCCACATACTTATTATCACACTCCCCCAAGGTAAATGGTGCACCACACTTGGTGTTCCCACACTTAGTTGAACAAGGTTTTTATGTGTATCACACTTGGAAGACATCTTCAACATTGATATAATATTGATATATATATATATATATATATATATATATATATTCAACATCATTACTTATACATATAATATGCACCATATACTATAACAATCACCACATGCAATAGAACTGAATATGGAGACTAGTAAAACAAATCGAGACAATAAGTGTTGTAGAAAATCAACTAAGAGATTCACATCTAAATGTAATCCTAATGCTGCATTTTTAGGGTTTTTAATCGCCCGATCAGACAAGCTTATCGAGATCAGAAGTCCATGATTTGGCAGGTCTTGTATTGTGGTTGATCCATCATCTTGTCTTGATCACAAACCCTCCCAGGAACGTCCTCTTTAGTGTGTGATTCTAATAATCTCCTCCTATCCACTATGATCCAACCGTGATGTTTTCACATTATCCTATTCTAATTTACATGGGGAATACATAGAGAGAGGTAGGACATGCGAGCCATATACATGTTACATGGTGTTTGATCAAAATCAAAATGCCAATACTACATGTATCATATCACACTACAACGATCAAACTGCTATATCCACATCCACAAAACAAAATAAAAAAGTTTCACATAGACTTATGTAATATATATCATATGATATATGATATTAGGTGATTATCATGATACAAATTTTCACAATATTCTTTCAACAAATGATTTGTAGTTCAAAACCTAAACTAGCATTACAAGCATACCACATCAAATCTAATACCATTATTGCATTTGGGAAGGGGGAACACAAAATTCTTCCCTTTCTACCAAAGCCATTGGATCTGATGTAGCTATAATATGTCAGTGAATAAAAGACATAAGAGGGGATAAAGATGATACCTTTGTGTACAATACTTATCCAACAAGTATACATGTATTATGTTAGTGAAGACCTCGATCCTCCAGATCTAGATCTAGAATGGCTACCAAGTAGTCCGAATAGGTAAAAAGAAGAAAAAGATCCGGATTGGGCACCAAAAATCAACTTGTTGTCGTCTTGCAACGCATGTTCTTCAAGCATGCGCACGTATGCCTCATCCTCTACTTCATCTAGATAGATGAGGGAGAACATGGTGCACCACCTTGGCCACCAATTCAAAGAGGAACATGAGTTATCTATGTGTTAGACATCCCAAAACTCCATTTCTTCTTCTATCCTAGGCAACAATGCTTAGGGTGACTTCCTCTCTAAGAGAGAGAAGTTTGACACTAACTCATCTCACAAGTTATCTCAAAAGAGTTTTAAACCTTTGGGACATACCCCCCCTATATAGGAGAACCATGGGATTGGAAAACCCTAATTCCTATATCTTTCTTATTCATAATTCCAAAAACAATACACTGCTGGAAAGCTTAGACATGATTGAGATAGCCTAATCAGCTTTACAGATTGCTCGATCTTTGTCCACAATCACCCAATATCAAAAGTAGGTTGCCCAATCATGACAGTTCAAATCTATATCTGCAATATGAGACTTTCCCTATTGAAGTGTGATCGCCCGATCTCAGAAGTCTAGTGGAAAATTTTGTTGATCATTTGAAAATCAATTGATTTATTGGCCCAATCATCTGATCGGACAATCATACATTTTTATCACCTGATCTTAGAGTTAATCATCATATTTATGATTTGGAACCATTGTGATCATATGTTTGATTGTGAACTTCAATTCTCTTATGCATCCTTACACGTGCGATCAGGTAGGATCCTAATTACATTGGTAGTCATGTTCAAAACAACACAAGAAACGATTGGTATCTAGCCACGTCATTGCCACCTATGTAATATGAATGAGTTGGAGAATAATTATAACTTGTAAAGTGAACAAAGTTGCCATGACCGTATAATCCCTTTGTCAAATATCTAGATTGAACTTGAGGCGTGTAATGTCACCCTCTTAATCAATCAATCTATGTGCCTTGAATTAGAGAAGACTATTTGAGATAATGTGAGCTCAATATCATATATTGACTCACATGAGCATGGCCATGTATTTCATAATCTTTCTTACCAAGTGGCCAGGGATATCACTCCAAAGGAGGGACAAGTTCCATCTAGATCAGTCACATCATGCCCCATGTGTCATAGTGTACCCAATCACCGCCTTTTTGATAACTCACATTTTAGAGCACGTTGGGCTAGTGTCAAAGTACAACGAACAACATGTGTTACTGCAATGATTTCAGGTCTAAGTATCTCAATCACCATTGTCTCATTGAGACATGACTTTGCATGTCATTATATGACATCTATGTGTCAAACTCAATGTGGGCCTATCTATTACAACTTATTCTCTAACAAGTACCCATGCATATGAGTTGATATCCAACATCATAACTAAAGAGACATAGTCACCACTCATCATGCACAGTAGTCTTGTGTATTACTATTGTCCTATGCTATCCACAATAACAACCGACTAGGGACGTAACAAGAATGAGAACTCTTATTATACATATGATCTCATATTCAGATCCTCAATATAAATCATATGTCATCGAGTTAAACATTCTTAAGACATTATTAAGTTTATTCATTATCTCAACACTGAAACAAATATAATAACTAGAATTATCTTTATTTATAATCAAGTCAAGCATAAAATTTCCCTTTAACAATCATCAGATGGTGACTCTCAAGGTATATAACCAACAAATATGACATGATGGAGACATAAATGAATATGGAGATGGAAGCAACCTTGTAGAGAGAGAGAGAGAGGGCGATGGAGATGGCCCTGCAGAGAGGGTGATGAATATGACCATGCAGGAGCAATAGAGATGGCCCTGTAGGCAACCAGTCCGGACCAGGCGGTCTCCCGCGGGGCAAAGACTCTACTCTCTTTCTCTCTAAGCTTATAATCGACACTCTGATACCATGTACAAGGAAAATGATATGAATGATATATGAATAGTATATTGATAATATGTTGAATACAAGAGAACACCTCTCCTTAATATAGGAGAAGGTGAACATGACTCTAGAGACTTTCAGATTTAACTACACTCTATATGAGCCCACTGACTCCGGCTCATATGATTTGATATGCTATGACTTCTACTTTTAACAAAATAGAAGCTACATCTATAGATAAACAATTTATGAAAATTGAGTAAAAACTTGTCCCCAATGCCATAGCCATTCATCTTTTGGATGAAAGGCTCCAAGCTTTTGCATCTTTCTGGTCACCACGGCTCCAATCTGAAAACAAAAGTCAAGGCCTGGTGGTGACTAACAAGTTAATGTTATACATATGTAGTGTGAGGGATTCAGTTTTGATCCTTGCCATATTTTGTTGTAGTGATCTTTGTCGCCCCAAGTAATTCCGTTTGAGCCAATTTGTTGAGTTAATATAATATAATCGTTTATCGTCATTCATACTTTGTTTGTAAACTTTATAATTGTTGATATGTGGATATGAGGTACAACTACTTTGAGTTAATACAGTCCGTTTCAACACTTTTCCCATTAATCTATCAGAAAACCAACCATCCCAACGTGCATCCATCCTATTAGCGGAAATCTAGCTAAAAAGCGCGTTGCCAGACCATTGGTAGCGAAACCCAATCTTTTGGTTTCGGTGACAAGTCAACGTCATTTTTGAGAAGCTTTTGATGACGAATAAACCCCAACGGATCGATCTGCACATGGGGCTTGAGCAATTCATGCAGAGACTCAGAGTTAGCTTGACAGCCAGCATATAGGGTCGATTACAAATCGGATGGTGTGGAGAGAAGGATGCACACGCCGGCGACGCCGGTTAGCTTGCCTGAATCATATGCCGCCACAAGTTGTCGACATGAACGTCAGCTTCCGATGCCGAGGAGCACAGACTGATTTAACTCCGTGTCGGCTAACTTTTTCAGAAAGTCTAAGGCGGTTACCAGCAGACCGGACTATCGATTTTGCAATATCCCCTCGTCGTTTGATGAACCCATTTCATAGGAGATGGTCGATCGGCTTTCAGCAGTAGGTATTACTTGTCTATGATTACAGTTTCATATTCAATATGCAGGCTTCCGTAAGAATAGTGGGAGGTATTTACAGAGAAGCTGACTTAGACATTCAATCTAGCAGCAGAATGGGCGTCAGGTCCGTCGCTTGAAAAAAAAAAAAAGAATGAGGCATACGCAAACGAAAAAATTCGCCGTTGCCGGGGATCGAACCCGGGTCACCCGCGTGACAGGCGGGAATACTCACCACTATACTACAACGACTTTATTGCCTGTGTTTGATTTTGACAATATATGTATAATATGAAGACCTGACGACGAGCTCCGCCAAACCGGCTTTGCCTCTGCCGCCATGGTAGGCCGGTAAGGAGTGGAACGCCTTGCTGCTTGTCGCTTCCAAAGAAAGGCAACCGCACGGCTGACAAAAGCACCATTTTGCTTGCTTACTATTCCGCATGGCGAAAGTAACTGCTGCCTCTCCCTACGCCTCTACGTCGCCCAATTCATTCCCGCACATCACCTTCTGTTCTCGATTTTCTTCTTCTTGGATCATTATTTTGATCGAACCACACCTTTTTCCTGTTCTAGACATTCCAGTTCAGTGCTGTTTAGTGTTGGAAACCAGGAGGAGGGACTATTCTCTTGGACATTACACGTCTTATCTTTGTTCTGTGAATATTGCATGCTCTCTTGTGAAGAGTGGTTGGATGGAGGATCTTCATGGTAATAGGCAGTGGAATGCTCGTATTCGAAGAGAGGGGTTAGTTTGACTCAAGTTTAATCCCCAAAGGTCAGCATGGTGACGAGGGGCACTTGGGATCACTGTGAAGGTACATAAATGAGAAGTGCCTGTTACGCCACCATTGGGTGAGCGTGGAGGCCACTTAGGTCTGAATGAGCTCCACGATCTTGACCACCAAGTATGTTGTGCCACTAAAAAAGAAGATGGTTGTTATAAAGCATCAACTTCCCTGTAGTCGTATCCAATTATCCATCAACGAGGGTAAAGTAGGCCATGTTGTGGATTCAGCAATGACTGACGATCATTAGTTTTTGGTTGCATAATAGTATGAACGAGAGAAGAATTAGGGGCAAAGAAGGCTAGAGACATATTACCATGGCCCTCGTCACATTAAGCTACTATGCAACAGCAAAACACCTGGCCACAGGGATAGGGGAAGAAGAGTGGGAACGAGGGAGGGGATAGTTAAGGGAGAGGGAAGACGGTGCGGTGAAGCTCTAAAAATGTGAATGGCGCCTAAGGTTCATGGATGATGTCGCGCAACCATCCATGCCCCATAAGTTGGATGTTTTTCATGTGTGCCTATATATTTTATTCGTTATTAGATGGAAGCGATTTGAACTTTTATTTTAAATTGCATTCCAACTAATATTTTCTATTTTGAAGTTTGGTATATTTTTAATCAACATTTGTTTCTATAAATTTTTGGTAGCAATATAATAACATATTTCTCTTACATTAATCTTTCTAACTGTTGCAATTTCGAACACCACTTTTTCGATCATGGTTTTCATTTATTATAATCTAGCATATCCAAATTATGAATTAATGTATTTATATTACAATTCATTACCATATCGTCCATTTTTTATTTACAACTTTCATTACATTATGTAAATTTCATTGCCATTTTGTTTCTAATTTTCATTTCATTCCGCATATTTCTTGCCATTTCAGCCATTTTATTTCTATTTTTTTATTTCATTCCCTTATATTTCATTTCCATTTTGGCTATCTTTATGTCTATTTCTCATTGCATTTCATATATATCATTGACATTTTTTCCCTTTTTAATTGTATCTGTAATTCCATTTTATAGTTTTACATGGGTTCAAGCTTTAACCAACCTATTCCTTTCCTAAATTCCTTATATCTCATTTACCCTTTTTGCATTTTCTTAAGATGTTATGAATTTCATTTTTCCTCATCTCGATTCATCATTCATATGTTTACATAAATAATTTGTCCTATATATGACTATACTATGTCGAACTCCAAATAAAGTATTGAAAGTAACTCTACATATGTTCCTTGCATCTTGTGTAAATGTAGATGTTCCCAAACTTGGGTAAAGGAGGAGGGCTGGTAGTAGGTTGAAACCCAACCGTAAAACCCTCTCGCTCTTTTTACAACATTAATTCTTATAAGAATTCATTGGAGCATCCCTACCTAGTGTTGTATTGTATCAACTCCCAGTTGTATTGCTAACTATACAAGGGATATTGACATGATGGCATCTGGTTGTGTTGACAGACATGTTGACTCAAGGTCTAAATTGACTAAACCCTTGTTTTGATGATGACTAAATCATTCCAATTAATTGTGTTTAATGTCTCTACTTGAGTGATTTCAGATTATGCATAGACACACTCCAAATGCCCTAACTTGCACATCTTAACTTGGAGAAAAGACAAGTCAAAGTCAATACAAGTGCACGTTTTTGAAATATGATGTGAATCCATTAGAATCATTCTGTAATTCACTTGTAATGATTGTATGACTTATAATTAAGTTTAGAAAAAATAAAGGAACACTTAGATCGAGTATTGAAGCACTCAAAAGTCATTTTCCAAAATTCATGTCAGGATGTTCATCGGTCGAGTTGCAAACTCAATCGATCCTGATTGGATCTTGAAAATGACTTTTGATCGGTTGAGTTTTCATTTCACAGAACTCGACCGATCCCTCTGTAGACCAAAACTAATTTAGGTGAATCGGTCGAGTTACCCCAGGACAAACTCGACCAATGGCCTCAATTGGTCTTGTCACTTAGTGGGATCGGTCGAGTTACCTTTATAGAAACTTGACCAATTGCACTATATGAAAAAGTGCAGAAAAGTATTTCTAGCTATTGTAGAGTTACAACAATCGAAAATATATCTGTTGCAAGACACAAAATGACTAGTTTTCATTCTTAAGTGTTCTCAAAGGCTAAGAGGCATCCCCTGCTAAAAATAGGACCCATTGAGCTTCATTCTAAGGTTGAGCATTCAATCCAAAACTCTATATGAGGTTCCTATTCTATAGTCGAGTGTATCCTACAGCCTCCTCCTCTCTCTAAGCTTAATCACTTGCTACATTCGTTAGAGTGAGTAGGAAATCTGTAAGAGAGCTAATCCTACATGTATATCTTGTGAGGTCTCACTTCCACCACCTCCCTATCTCTCATTTCAATCATGAAGATGAAGGTTCTCTCTTGGCTAAGAGAGGTGAAGAAGAACAACAGAAGGAGTCCCTTGGTGAAGATCAAGGCTGAAGACTTGGAGCAAGAGTGGGTAAGACCTTGGTGAAGGCAGAAGACTCTTTGCTCAAGTGGGTAAGTCTTTGGTGGAAGCTTCTCTGAGTGAAGGTGAAGTCAAAGGCTAAAAATCCAAGAAGAGTGGGTAATGTGACACCCCGCCATCACATAGACAACGAGATGACACGCGAAAATGTGTGGAACCATTATTTACTGAAAACACGGGTTAATTAAAACCGATTGTGGAATATACGTACAAAACATTTGCAACTAGGTCCTGTAAGAAGTTTAGGTCATATATATATATATTCAAGATCACCTGCCAGATATGTTCACATCTTAAAGCCACCCACTGTCACAACATTGCATATCAGTTCATCACCTGTTTATACATACATAACGGGCCACATATGGCCAGCAACATGATATACAAAAACTACAGCAGCTAAACATCGTGAAACATCGTCAAATACCTCCGAGGACCTGAGAGTACAGGGATGACTCTAGGACTCTACTATAAAACCACCAAAACAGTAGCATATCCATGTCTTGCCTTCTATTGCTCTTCTTGCTGCTCGGCCGCAACCTCACGACCACCACCACGTCTAGAGCGATCACCTAAAAAGGGTGTAAACCAGCGGGGTGAGACACACCGTCCCAGTGAGAAACATAACTCCTCGCCGCAACTATAAAACCTCAAAGGTTTAAAGCAGATAACAGTAATTAACTGAATAAGCGTATAATAAGAGAAGCATACTGAACAAAGCTATCATTACCATCAAGCTCACCAAGATATCCGGGAGGCATATAACCTATTTCTTTATGGAACATGATTGAAAAGATAAGCTTTATAAGAACTTATCACAAGATATAAGGATCGTACACGTATCTGCAAGATGTAACTAGATCAACTATGTAAGAAAGGCTTCAATCAATGTTCCACATTTTGCTTCTAAGCAAGATATACTTATTCGGCTAGATTACATTTTATTATTCCCTGAGGAAGTGAGCCTTCCCTGCTCAAATCCAACCAATGGTTGCGAAGCCCAATCCGGTGCCATACAAGGTCTAAGGAGATCCAGACTCCATGACCTCACCTTCCTGTGGTTAGTGTACGAATCATCAAGTAAGACTGCAATCTTATGCTTATAGGCCTCAGCCTCTGGGCTAGCTCCGCAAGCTACCCATATCCCTAGCTCACCTCATCATAGGTGCTAGTACATACATACGAGCCATGAACACATCATGTTCATCATCACATATCCTGAGCCATGGGTATGTTCACCATGCTCCATACATCCCGTGTCTGAAACCACAGTTGCACTCAACTCTCCTATTTTAAGCTAGGGGAAACCTCGCATATTCAACAATATGCGCTCCAGGTAATCCCACAGGATCAACCTATTTCACCATCACCAATTACTGACAGTAATGGGTCTATGTCTAGGGAAACTACATGATATGTTCATCTGTAATTGATTAGTATATTTTAAGACAATTGTTGAGGCAAAACAAGGTATAAACATAGCCTTATAGAATTACATCATTATTGTCATCAACATACTATCTTGGGACTTCAATCCCTCATGATATCAACCATTGCCTCTCAAGGCATCCTAAACATGCATCAGCATTCTGGGAACACATCCCTTATTTCATCATCAGAGGATAACACCTCAACTAGGCACTCAACCTTATACCAGGTTATCAACTTGTTATTTTATTAACAAGGATTATCATCATACTATGCTAGTCAGAGCACATATATATCATAGCTCTTGCCAGGCTATGAATCCACATGAAATGCCTGCATGGTTAGTATATACATATTCACAGAGATTATTGAAACCATCATGGATTAACAAAATGATCATGCTATCAAGTATAAAGAAGCGTCCATGAGCATATCACACAAGATTTATCATTTATAGTATTATTATCAATCATGGGCATATGTTATGCTTTGTACTTGTGACCATATGCATGTGTTATATCAACATGTGAAGCAACATCATAAGCTTCCAAGCTTCCTATTTCACAACCTATCATTATCTCTCATCATCATATTTGTAGGATGCAAGGTGATTACATCATGTCACTTGTGTTATCATTATCAAAAGAGAACCATCAACTATATTCATTATGGGTTATCAAAACCCTCACCAAAACTCCTTGCAACCCTCACTACAGGTATGGTGAGCAGTGCCAACCCTTACCAAAGGGTATACTGGCTAGGGTTCGAAACCCTAAAACAACTCACCACCACATCAACCAAACACTGCACATCCTCTAACATGCATCAAGGTTCCACTAATACTCGAGGTGTCGGGCAGCCATCCACGAGGTCATAACGTGCAACACTACCATGGTTATCGACCAAAGGTCTAACATATACCAAGCTAGGGTTAGGGCTAGGTTCCACTGTCGGGCTAACCTTCAACATGAGGCATATTGGCCAAAGGGGTGTCGCCCAAGGCGCCCCTATCGTGCAACCTTCTAGCATCATCTGAGGGTTAACCCTATCAGCCAGGGTAACCATGATGCCCAAGAAAGGCGTCGTGCATAGCCAGCATCATAACGGTCAACATCCTAGGGTTGGCATGTCGGGCATGAAACCATTGTTACGACCCGTGTTGAGCTTACCCTGTAAGTATGCTGTTAAGCATGTGATTAGCTGCTTTGCTAAGTTATAAGTTGCTTTTGTTAATAACGTTTAATACATATATGAGATGTGCGTAGTGTGAATCCTAGCCCTTAAAACGTGTAAGATCTTGCGCTAGAGGCGTTTCTAGAGAAATCACGCAAAACCGACTTACGAGTAAAAAGATATGAGCTTTTTAGCGACAGGGACCTATGTGTAATTTCTGAAAGTTCTTGGGTAATTTGCATCCGCCCCCTGGGCGCCCTTCCTTATCCTTTCCTTCAGTTTTCCCTTTTTAACTCTGTTAGCCGACTCTGGAAATGAAGTATTTCATTTCGTTTCCATTCCTTCTATCGTTCGTTGGCAGTGTGTGAGGGAGAGGATCTGAGAGCAGGAGAGAAGGGAGATCGCAACTCCCAGCAGCCAGCTCCTCGCCATCGATGCCGACGCCTAGCCGCCCGAACCTAGCAGCCCCTTCTTCTTCTTCTTCACCTTCCTCTTCCTCCTACAGCCGCGAAGAGGCCGACCATGGAGATGGTCTAGGGAGCGAATGACGCTTCCCCTCCGTTCTTTCTTCTTGCCAACTGCTTGCTAGGTCATTCCGAAGCTATAGGAGTGATTCGAGCAAGAATCGTCCACCGAATCAACCCCGAGCTCCTCTTTTACTTCTGCAATTTCCGTTTCTACACAGGTTGCACGGCGTGCAAATCAGTTTGCACGGCGTGCAAAGTTACAGAAAATAGGACAGAAAGTCGGCCAGTTTGCACGGCGTGCAGATCAGTTGCACGGGGTGCAAAGTTGCAGAAAAATAGAACAGAAGTGTTTCTGCCCAGATTGCACGGGGTGCAAATCAGTTGCACAGGGTGCAAAGTTGCAGAAAAATAGAACAGAAGTGTTTCTGCCCAGATTGCACGAGGTGCAAATCAGTTGCACGGGGTGCAAAGTTGCAGAAAAGTAGAATTACGCGTGTTTGTGGACGTTTTCGGTGTATACGAACACACCGAAGTGGGTGAGTAGTATTTCATTTATTTATCACCATCGAACTCGATTTCATTGTATATATTGCTTCGGTATAATTAGAGTAACTTCGAAACAGTATATATGAGAGTAAAGAAATGTGTTTAATTCTATAGAGCCTAAATTACTTAGTGTAACTGAAGAAAATAGCGAATGTTGTCTGTACTGATACTGCTGTGAATATGTTGAGCTCTAAATGAATGTCTGCTATTATGACAAGTTTAGAATGATGTGGAATTATGTATAAAGTTGAAAGAGATAGAAGTGTTCTTAAATATACTCAGTGTGCAATTAAGATTGAGTTATGACAATTTATATTTACTGCTTTAATAATGATGATAGATTTAGGTGCCCTAACACCGTAGAACTCCTTTGAGAGGTCTGCATCTTAGGGGTGAAACTCATGTCCAACATCAACCGGTTGAGTAATTCTGGTGGCACGAGGATTGATAGGCAGTGTTCAACAATAATCCGTGCGGTGTCACGGTGGCACTAGAGTAAATAGGGGTTATTCAACAATAATCCGTGCGTGTGTCACGGTGGTAACCCAGTGTAGACTCTCCGCCTGTGTGCTCAGGTTAGAGGAGGAGTCTAGAGCACTCGGAGTTAGTGCAGTGAGGCCGGAGAGCCTGTAGGCCGGAGAGCTTGTGGGTCCTGTAGCAGAACAGGACTGACAGTCAGACTTAGCATTTCCCGGGTGTGTCACTAAGTCTTGTACGGTGGGATCGTAGTTCGCTACAGATCTTTGTATGCAGAGTACACTGCATATGATTAGGGCATAATAATAATATAAATATGTAATCATATAGGATCACAGTAAATTTAATATGTTAAGAGATTTGAATTTCTGTGCCAATTCTCTATAATAGTTTATTTGTTTAAAATATCTATCATCGCATAGAAATGTGATTGTTATCTGTAAATCTGCTATGTTATTAGAACTGCCCTGCTTAGTACTGCACTTATCTGTATTTCAATTTTATCTGATGAGTTGTTTAGTGATAGCTAAATGAAATGCTATTCACTGAGCGAGTAGGCTCATCCCTCTACTCAAACATTTTCAGGTCAACATCAGCAGCAGGAATCAGAAGGATATTTTCATCCTAACGCTTAGTCTGTAGAAGGTATATGTAGTTAGTCTAGATAGAGGTCTCTTAATCCTTTCCCCTCGATCTTTGGAACATGGTGTGGGTGAGAGAGAGTGTGTATGAGGAATGTGTATAAAGATGTAAATTACCTGTTATGCTTTACTTTAAGTCGAACAATGTAATATGTTGTAGACTTTGTTTATATCTCTAGTCAGTTTAATAGAAATGCTTCCACAGTTTGTTTGGCTTTAGTTTACAGCATAAACCAGGTTATCATTTTAATGTCTTTAAAATGTTTTAAAAGTTATGAGTGGTTTGGTTTGTGTGTAAATCCCTCCATCGCGCCCTAATATCGTGGGTTGAGGTTAGTGTGAGATCGGGGTGCGACATCTTGGTATCAGAGCTTAGGTTGAGTACATAGTTACTCAGAGTCCAAGTCAGGGGACGATAAGAGACCAATAGGATTAAGGTTTAGGTGTCTTTCTTCTATCTGTAGTTTTCTAACAGGAAATATTCTGTTATATCATTGCAGATGGCAGAAAGAGGCTTTGATCGTGATGATCAGGCCGAGAGCCATGTTGGCCCTGATCCACAGGACATGGGTCCAGGTGGAGGTGATCATGTTGATGAAGCATCCCGGATGTACAGGATGTTTCTGGAGACCAGAGAGAGGTACAAGGTTGATAGGTGAGCTTCTACTTCTACCAGCAGTAAGGATCTGATGCGATCTTATGAGCTTGTAAAGAAGCTTGGTGGCACAGAGTTTAGTGGCACTACAGATCCCGCTGAGGCTGATGAGTGGTTGAGACAGATAGAGAAGGTCTTTCGCCTGATGGAGCTTCCATAAGAGAAGAAGATTAAACATGCAGTTTATCTTCTGACAGGCGATGCAGAGTTGTGGTGGCACAGTGTGGAGGATAAGAAGAGAGGTACATAGCTTTCTTGGCAGGATTTCTCTGAAGAGTTTCATCTTAAATTTTATCCACCCATTTTCATTAATGAGAAAACCAGACAATTACAAAACATTAAGCAGGGGAACATGTCAGTTACTGAGTATGAAGCGCTTTTCACCCGGTTAGCGAACTTCTGTCCGCAGCTTGTTCCCGACAACATAGAGAGATGCAGGAGGTTTCAAGAAGGACTGAGGCCAGAGATTCGGCATACAGTTTCTGCTACTAGTAGGAGGAACAGAGAGAACTTTGGTGAGTTTGTTGAGGCTGCTAAACAGGTTGAAGAATCTGTGAATGCTGACAAGGTGCCTGAGTCCAAGAAGAGATCTACAGATTTCAGTAGAGGACAGTCCAGTAGTGGATATAGAGGTGGAGGTAGAGGTTTCTTTTCTAAACTCGGGCGTGGTTTTAGCTGTTTCAGTAGACAGAGATCGGAGGATGTTACTTCTTCTAGAAGCAGAGGGAGATACAACCCAGGGAGATGGGACAGCGCGTCTAGTGGACGGTCTTTTGAGTCATCAATGTCAGTGACAGGTCCCCAGAAACAAGAGATGCCGCCATGTGACAACTGTGGAAGACCACATACTGGTCAGTGTTGGGGTCCAAGTTGTTTTGTCTGCGGACAAGTAGGACACATCAGAAGGGAATGTCCTCAGCTTCGACAAGCAGCATCACAAGCTTTCCAGCCTCAGTACCATGATGTTCCGAGTTCTTCTGTGGCTTCTGGTTCTAGAGGTGGTGGTGTGCCCAGTGGCAGAAGTGGTCAGAGAGGACAGCGTGGCAGAGGGAGAGCTTCAACACATTTCTTCTCTTTGACACCTCAGGAAGGTATAATCTCTTCACAAGTCATTACAGGAGAGATGCTTTTGTTTAATAGTATACCAGTTTCAGTTTTGATAGATTCGGGTGCTACTCACTCTTTCATACGACGTTCTTTAGTTGGTAAACTTAATTTGTTAACTCAAGAATTGGTAGATGAGTTAGTATTGAGAATTCCACTAGGTGGACCAACAGTTCTGACTGAGTTCTGTCCCGGATGTTTGTTATCTTTTGGAGGTTACACCTTTGCTGCTAATCTCATACCCCTGGATGTCAATACTTTTCAAGTCATCTTGGGTATGGATTGTCTTGAGACATATCGAGTGCAAATCGATTGTTGGAAGAAGGAAGCTACCTTTCAACAAGGTGAATTTTCTTGTGTTTTTACTAGAGACAGGAAAGTTCTGCCTACGTGCATTGTTTCGACTGTTGTAGCCGATAAGTTGCTGCAGAAGGGATGTGAAGCGTTCCTTGCTCATGTGGTTGACACTAGAGCAGAGAAGAGCACCACCAGTGTTTATGATGTGCCTGTGGTTCGTGAGTTTTCTAATGTTTTTCCAGAAGAGTTGCCAGGCTTACCTCCTATCAGAGACATTGATTTTGAGATTCAGGTATATCCAGGTAGTCATCCAGTAGCACTGCCAGCTTATAGAATGGCACCTGCAGAGTTGAAGGAACTCAAGGTGCAGCTGCAGAAATTGCTGGATAAGGGTTTCATCAAACCCAGTTCTTCACCGTGGGGTGCTCCAGTCCTGTTTGTTAAGAAAAAGGATGGTACTATGCGTCTCTGTATAGATTACAGGAAATTGAACAAGATCACTATTAAGAACAAGTATCCTTTGCCGAGAATAGATGATCTGTTTGATCAGTTGCGTGGAGCGACGATCTTCTCTAAAATAGACTTGAGATCTGGGTATCATCAGCTCAGAGTGAAGGCTTCTGATATTCCCAAAATAGCTTTCAGAACTAGGTATGGGCATTATGAGTTTCTGGTCATGTCGTTTGGGCTGACCAATGCCCCAACAACCTTTATGGATATGATGAATCGGATTTTCAAACCGTTCCTAGATTAGTTTATTGTAGTCTTTATAGATGATATCCTGATCTATTCCAGAGATGATGTACAACATGAGCAACACCTAAGAGTAGTGTTGCAGTTGTTGAGGCAACATCAGCTGTATGCTAAGTTTAGCAAGTGCGAGTTCTGGTTGGCCGGGGTAGTATTTCTTGGACATGTTATCTCGAGAGATGGAGTTAGCATTGATCCTAAGAAAGTTGATTCAGTGCTTCAGTGGGAACGACCTAAGACTCCTACTGAGATTAGAAGTTTCTTGGGATTAGCAGGTTATTACAGAAGGTTTATACAGAACTTCACTGTGCTAGCATCACCTTTGACACGCTTGACGAGGAAGAATGCACCGTTTGTTTGGTCTGATAACTGTGAGAAAAGTTTTCAGATCTTGAAGAGGAAATTGACTTCAGCACCAGTGTTGGTTTTTCCAGAGGCAGAAAAAGATTATACAGTGTTCTGTGACGCTTCCAGGAGAGGTTTGGGCTGTGTGCTGATGCAGGAAGGCAAAGTTGTGGCTTACGCATCTAGACAACTTAAGAAGAACGAAGAGAACTACCCTACTCATGATCTGGAGTTAGCTGCTATAGTTCATGCTCTTAAGACATGGCGTCACTACCTGTATGGTGAGACATGTCAGGTGTTTACGGACCATAAGAGCCTGAAGTATATCTTCACTCAGAAGGATTTGAATCTGAGATAGCGCAGATGGCTTGAGCTGATCAGATTATGATGTGACAATCGATTATCATCCTGGTAAAGCGAATGTTGTGGTAGATGCCTTGAGTAGAAATTCAAGTTCAACAGCAGATGCATTTTCTATGGCATGTTTCAAGAGAGACTTGCTTGTAGATATGCGAAAGTTGAACTTAGACTTGGATGTTACTGGACAGAGTGGGTTGATTGCTCAGATGCAGGTCAAACCTACTTTCTATGATCAGATTAAGGAGTTGCAACAGAATGATGACGAGTTGTGGCAGGTTATGCAGGATATGTCGGAAGGTAAAAGAACAAAATTCAGGTTTTATGACGATGATGTGTTGTATCTTCATGACAAGTTGTGTGTACCTGGGAACAGTGAGCTGAAAGGGAAAATTCTTGAAGAAGCGCATGCTTCTACGTATGCCATGCATCCAGGTAACACAAAAATGTACAGGAGTCTCAAAGAGCTGTACTGGTGGTCTGGTATGAAGAGAGATGTGGCTGAGTACGTGGCTAGATGTGGAGTGTGTCAGTAGGTTAAAGCTGAGCATCAGAAACCTACTGGTACCTTGCAGTCGCTTCCTATACCTGAATGGAAATGGGAACACATCACGATGGATTTCGTGGTAGGGTTACCCAGGACGCCTAGAGGTTCATACTCAATATGGGTGATTGTGGATAGACTAACTAAGTCTGCTCACTTTCTTCCTGTCAAGTCAACCTTTGATGTTCCAAAGCTGGCCAAGATTGATGTGGACGAGGTAATCAGATTACATGGGATTCCAGTTTCCATTATTTCTGATAGAGATCCAAAGTTTACATCTAGGTTCTGGAATCAGTTACATCGTGCGTTGGGCAAAAGGCTGAGGTTCAGTACAACGTTTCACCCCCATACAAATGGTCAATCTGAGAGGACCATTCAGACTCTTGAAGACATGCTGAGAGCATGCGTTCTGCAGTTCAGAGGTAACTGGGAAGAACACTTAAGCCTGATGGAGTTTGCATATAACAACAGCTACCATTCTAGTCTTGGAATGGCCCCATATGAAGCTCTATATGGCAGGAAGTGTAGATCACCAGTTTGTTGGTACGAGGTTGGTGAGAAAGAAATTCTTGGACCCGATATAGTTGATATAACTACAGAGAAGATATATGTGATCAGGGAGCAGTTGAAAGCTGCTCAGGACAGGCAGAAAAGTTATGCAGAGAGACGACGTCGACCTCTTGAGTTTGAGGTTGGTGACGAGGTTTATCTGAAGGTTTCACCGTGGAAGGGAGTGCTAAGGTTTGGAAAGAGAGGTAAGTTGACCCCTAGATATATGGGCCCATATCCTATTGTTGAGAGGATTGGACCTGTAGCCTACAGGTTGGATTTGCCGTCTGAGTTGGCAAATCTTCATGATGTGTTTCATGTGTCTATGCTGAAGAAGTGTCATCCCGGTACAGAAAAGATTTTAGATCCAGTACCGGCGCAGCTTAAGATAGATGTGTCCTACGTGGAAGGACCAGTGCAAATAGTTGATCACCGAATCAAGAAGCTTAAGAACCGTGAAATACCTTTAGTGAAGGTTCTGTGGAGGAATCATAACCTTGAAAAAGCTACGTGGGAGCTTGAGTCTGAGATGCGTAGCAAGTTTCCTTTTCTCTTCTAGGAATTTCGGGACGAAATTCTTATAAGGGAAAGGAGAATTGTTACGACCCGTGTTGAGCTTACCCTGTAAATATGCTGTTAAGCATGTGATTAGCTGCTTTGCTAAGTTATAAGTTACTTTTGTTAATAACGTTTAATACAGATATGAGATGTGTGTAGTGTGAATCCTAGCCCTTAAAACGTGTAAGATCTTGCGCTAGAGGCGTTGCCAGAGAAATCACGCGAAACCGACTTACGAGTAAAAAGATATGAGCTTTTTAGCGAGCAGGGACCTATGTGTAATTTCTGAAAGTTCTTGGGTAATTTGCATCCGGCCCCGTGGGCGCCCTTCCTTATCCTTTCCTTCAGTTTTCCCTTTTTAACTCTGTTATCCGACTCTAGAAATGAAGTATTTCATTTCGTTTCCATTCCTTCTACCGTTCGTTGGCAGTGTGTGAGGGAGAGGATCTGAGAGTGGGAGAGAAGGGAGATCGCAGCTCCCAGCAGCCAGCTCCTCTCCATCGATGCCGACGCCTAGCCACCCGAACCTAGCAGCCCCTTCTTCTTCTTCTTCTTCTTCACCTTCCTCTTCCTCCTACAGCCGCGAAGAGGCCGACCATGGAGATGGTCTAGGGAGCGAACGACGCTTCCCCTCCGTTCTTTCTTCTTGCCAACTGCTTGCTAGGTCATTCCGAAGCTATAGGAGTGATTCGAGCAAGAATCGTCTACCGAATCGACCCCGAGCTCCTGTTTTACTTCTGCAATTTCCGTTTCTGCACAGGTTGCACGGCGTGCAAAGTTACAGAAAACATGACAGAAAGTCAGCCAGTTTGCACGGCGTGCAGATCAGTTGCACGGGGTGCAAAGTTGTAGAAAAATAGAACAGAAGTATTTCTGCCCAAATTGCACAGGGTGCAAATCAGTTGCACGGGGAGCAAAGTTGCAGAAAAATAGAACAGAAGTGTTTCTGCCCAGATTGCACGGGGTGCAAATCAGTTGCACGGGGTGCAAAGTTGCAGAAAAGCAGAATTAGGCGTGTTTGTGGACGTTTTCGGTGTATACGAACACACCGAAGTGGGTGAGTAGTATTTCATTTATTTATCACCATCGAACTCGATTTCATTGTATATATTGCTTTGGTATAATTAGAGTAACTTCTAAACAGTATAAATGAGAGTAAAGAAATGTGTTTAATTCTATAGAGCCTAAATTACTTAGTGTAACTGAAGAAAATAGCGAATGTTGTCTGTACTGATACTGCTGTGAATATGTTGAGCTCTAAATGAATGTCTGCTATTATGACAAGTTTAGAATGATGTGGAATTATGTATAAAGTTGAAAGAGATAGAAGTGTTCTTAAATATACTCAGTGTGCAATTAAGATTGAGTTATGACAATTTATATTTACTGCTTTAATAATGATGATAGATTTAGGTACCCTAACACCGTAGAACCCCTTTGAGAGGTCTGCATCTTAGGGGTGAAACTCGTGTCCAACATCAACCGATTGAGTAATTCTGGTGGCACGAGGATTGATAGGCAGTGTTCAACAATAATTCGTGCGGTGTCACGGTGGCACTGGAGTAAATAGGGGTTATTCAACAATAATCCGTGCGTGTGTCACGGTGGTAACCCAGTGTAGACTCTCCGCCTGTGTGCTCAGGTTAGAGGAGGAGTCTAGAGCACTCGGAGTTAGTGCAGTGAGGCCGGAGAGCCTGTAGGCCGGAGAGCCTGTGGGTCCTGTAGCAGAACAGGACTGGCAGTCAGACTTAGCATTTCCCGGGTGTGTCGCTAAGTCTTATACGGTGGGATCGTAGTTCGCTACAGATCTTTGTATGCAGAGTACACTGCATATGATTAGGGCATAATAATAATATAAATATGTAATCATATAGGATCACAGTAAATTTAATATGTTAAGAGATTTGTATTTCTGTGCCAATTCTCTATAATTGTTTATTTGTTTAAAATATTTGTCATCGCATAGAAATGTGATTGTTATCTATAAATCTGCTATGTTATTAGAACTGCCCTGCTTAGTACTGCACTTATCTGTATTTCAATTTTATCTGATGAGTTGTTTAGTGATAGCTAAATGAAATGCTATTCACTGAGCGAGTAGGCTCATCCCTCTACTCAAACATTTTCAGGTCAACATCAGCAGCAGAAATTGGAAGGATCTTTTCATCCTAACGCTTATTCTGTAGAAGGTATATGTAGTTAGTCTAGATAGAGGTCTCTTAATCCTTTCCCCTCGATCCTTGGAACATGGTGTGGGTGAGAGAGAGTGTGTATGAGGAATGTGTATAAAGTTGTAAATTACCTGTTATGCTTTACTTTAAGTCGAACAATGTAATATGCTGTAGACTTTGTTTATATCTCTAGTCAGTTTAATAGAAATGCTTCCACAGTTTGTTTGGCTTTAGTTTACAACATAAACTAGGTTATCATTTTAATGTCTTTAAAATGTTTTAAAAGTTATGAGTGGTTTGGTTTGTGTGTAAATCCCTCCGTCGCGCCCTAATCTCGTGGGTTGAGGTTAGTGTGAGATCGGGGTGCGACATACCATATTTTCCAAGCTTATCAAGGATAACGGCCAAGGCCACCTAAAGATAAGGGAGTGCATCGAGCACCCTTTGTACATGGTGTGTCATCCAAGACCTAACCCTAAGGAGGGTATCGGGAAACATCTCATCAAGGGTAAATCACCCATCTATCAACTCCTCCAAGGGTATCGACCAGGGGACCATAACGGGCACCAACTAAGCTTCAACTAGGCATATCGGCCAGGGATACAAGGTTCACCCCAACAAGCTTATCTACCAAGAATTACACCTCAAGGACATATCGTGAATTAAGGGTAGACAACTCATGTCGTCTAGAGCAACACAAACGCCCAAGCTTGGGTTGAGGCTTCATATCGACCAAGATGCCCATCCAAGGGTTTAGCAACCATGTCGCCCAAACCCTAACTCTAGGGTGGATAAGGGACATTGGGAACCAAGGTAAAACTATCTCAACAAAGTGTATCGTGTAGGGCACTCAACAAAGCATAACGCCCAAGCACACATGGGTATCGGCCAAAGGTATAACCCAAGACCAGAAGGTTATCGGGAAGCATTATCCCAAGGTCATATCGTACAAGACACAACCCAACAAGGTCGTCTTCAACCTTAAGCACAAGGGCACCAAACCCTAGTTGATCAAGAACGTCGGCTCACCTCTCAACAACCAAGAGAGAGGGGTGTTGCACAACCTCTTTCACAAATCGGGCAACCACAAGGATCCAACCTCAACATAGGTCATCACAAGCTCAACTCTCAAATCCAAGGTGAGAGGAGGGTATTGCCCAAGCAACTAGAATATAAGCTCACCTCTCAACTTAAACGAGAGAGGGGTATTGCCCATATTACTAGAGCTCAAACTCACTTCTCTAGACCAAAGAGAGAAAGGAGTGTTGCTACCAAAGAAAACCCCAACTATGGTTTGACCAACTAGGTGTAAAGTCATATAACCCATCAACAACAAAAACAACATGCTCATAATATCCATAAAAGCAACAACATGTTCTAGAGCAAGAAACATACATGCATGGCCGATTGTCAACATATAAGAAACATGCAACATAGAGAAAGTAGTATAGATATGGTTAGAAGTTATTTAACCCGCCTTAAGAAAACTCCTCACGCTCCAAAACTCCAAGCTTCTAGCTCCTAGCTCCAAGCACACTACTTCAGCCATCTCAAGAAAAGGAACAAGAAGCATAACCACCATGACCGAAGAGTAAGAAAGATGGAGAAGAAGATGCTAGAGAGAGAGGGAAGATGCTTACCAAAGGACAAGACCCACCTAGGGTTCGGCCACCAAGCTAAAGGAAGAAGAAGGGATCACCACTAAGGGAGAAGGATCGACCACCAACTTGCTCCAAAGGGTAGGTGTATCATGCACCAAGGAAGAGAGGAGCAACAAAGAGCTAAAGGGTTCCTAAGGAAGAGAAAGGCAAGGCATATATAGATGGGGGTCAAGGTTATACCAAGGCAAGGTGTCACCTTACCAAGGGACACTTGTCCACACGTTTTACCACCTTGCAAAACTCATGCACATTCCATGCCACTACTCTCCCAAGGGTCAACCACTTGTCCAAGCTATGGTGACACAACCAAGGCAAGAAGGTCAATAAAGGTCAAAGGTCATCACACTCCATCCATGGCCGATACACCCCTCATGGGTGACACAAAGCAAGGCCGACACAAACATCCCTGCCCGATACAGGGCTCAACCAAGCAAAGCAAGGCCCAAACAAGGGAGAACAAGGCCCAAAAGAGCTCAACCAAGCCCAAGACAACCCAAGGCACGAGTCCAAACCTTCCTCTCAACCCTAGAGGAAGCAAAGAGACAGAAAGACATCTCTCAAGGTGACAAACTTGCTCTTCAACCCTATCTTAGGTTATTTTGCAAGTAGCACCTCCAGCTCTCAACTAAGCACAAGCAAACCCTAATCATCACTAAAGATGATTAGCAAGCAACCAAGCACAAGGTTTAGGCAAAACAAACAGGGTAAGCCCAAAACGAAGGTTAGGGTCCTTACAGGTAATTCCTTGAAGGTTGAAGACTTGTGCAAGATTAGGTAAGTATTTGGAAGAAGGTGGAAAACTCTTGTAAAGTGGGTAAGTCCTTGGTAAGGTTGAAGACTCTTTGTATTGGATGGATAAGTCCTTTGGTGGGTCATGTATTGTAAGTCTTATGAATGAATATAAGAGTGAAATGGTTAAGAAATCCTAGAGGTTGACCTCTCTAGGTAGTGGACTGACATACTCCTAGTTTGGAGTGTGAAACCACTCTACATAGGTTGTCAATTGGTGTATGTTCAATATCTCTCTCCCTTGCTATGCATGTTTTAGTTGCACTCAAATTTCCTATTCAACTACCTTATCTTGTGATATATCTTGAAGGTCTAATGAATTTTGTTTAAGTGCATTCAGCTTTATTCACCCCCCTCTAAAGCATCCAATCATCCATCTAGGATCCAACAAGACAATGAAGTATTTGAACACTTTGGAAGCTAGTCACAATGTATCATTGATATGTTATATTGAAAGATGTGCAAGGGAAATATTCTAGACAAAGGCATGTAAAGAAGTAAGTTTAACAAAAAGAGATTTTAGTGGTACTCTAGAACATTAGCTCTTTAACATAAGTCTTTAAACATAATGAGTACCAAAATTAGAAGAAAAGTAAATTTAGCTTGGTTGATGGAAACCAAGTTGACAGAGAAACGATGTAGAGAGCTTGAAGGCACATGGTACATAATTTAGTATATATGTACTGAACAACATAAAAATGGTTTTGGATTATTCTTGCATATATTTTGAAAGGTAACATTATTAAGATAACAAGGATGGATGATATAATCATAGATATCAAGGTTTTTCTTGGGGGGGGGAGATATTTAGTATAATTAGTGCTTATGTCCCTCAAGTTGGTCTTAGAGAGGAGTGTAATAAGAATTTTTGAGATAACATGGATGAGCTAGATATAACAAGGTAATGATTAGGAGCATTTAGTAGCAATATTGGGTATGAGAGATTTCATGGTGGTTTTGGATATGGAAATACAAAAAAAGGAGGGAATATTAGATTTTACAGTTGCCAATGAAATGATTTTGACAAATGCCCATTTCAAGACAAGAGTTTATGATATCATTTGTTTCAAAAATTGGCACAATTGTAGTCAAATATGTATTACTTCCCTACAAGTAAGGTGGATCAAAAGGTCTTTACGATAATAAAATGATCCATGGAGAAGAAATCACCACTCAAGATTGGTTGGTGATATTGGATATTAACTTGAATATTAAAAAAGGTAAGCATAACAAAATCTAAGATAGAAGGATCAAGTTGTGGATCCTTAAAGGAGAAAAGAAATAGACATTTTATGATACACATATCAATTAAGTCACTTATAACTTGGAGTCTAATGTTAATACAATGTGGAATACTATAGCCTCCTGCATAGGAAAAAAATGTCGAAGAGATATTAGGGCAGTCTAAAGGGAGCGGGCCTCCATAGAAAGAGAGTTTGTGGTGTAATGATGAAGTATAAATGATACTAAATTACAAAAAGGAGATTTATAGGATCTTGCTCAAATCTTGAGATGATGTAACTTTTCATAGATACACCAAGCTAAGAAAGAAGCTAATAATGAACTTCAAGAGGCAGGGTATAGATACTTAGAAGAGATTTATAAGAAGATGGATACTTTATAAGGGGAAAAAGATATATGAAATGGCTTGTATAAGATAAAGAAAATAAATAGATTTAAGTCAAGTAAAATGCATCAAGAATGAAGATGACAGAGTGTTGGTGAAGGATGATGATATCAAGAACCAATAAAGAAACTACTTTTATAAGTTTTTAGATGGAGATTCTTTGTATAATATTTAAGAATTGTGTGACATGAATATAAGAGATATTATTTACATATGGCAAGTTTCAGCATTAGAGGTCAAAATGTTCATAAAACGGTAAAAATGAGAAAGGCATGAGGGCAGACTAATGTTTCTATGGATGTGTGAAAGAGTATGGGGATGAAGGAGCTAGATGGTTAATGAATTTCATTAATAAGATTATGAAGACCAAGAAATTTGTATAAAAGGATATATAGTACAATATTCCACATCTATCATAACAAAGATGTTCAAATCTAGAGAAACTACAAATGTATCAACCTGATGAGTCACACTACAAAAGCTTTAGGTGAGGATTATTGATCAAAGACTAGTATCTATAAAAATCTTATCGCATAACCAAATTTGGTTTTATAATTGAAAAAAAACAAAGATGATATTAGAGTGATAAGGTGTGTTATGGAGAATTACAATGAAAACAACAAAGATCTTCATATGGTTTTCATAGTTCAGATAAGGATTACGATCAAGTACCAATGGAAATGTTGGGGAGGGCTTTAGAGAAGAAGGGTGTGCCAATCCGAAACTCCTGACTAGATCAAATACAATTATGATAGATCAATTGTAAGGCTTAGACTCTAAGAGGAAAGAAACCAACACGTCCTATCAAAGTTGGTGTACATAAAGGGTCAACACTGAGCTCATATATTTTCATACTAGTTATGGATGAATTGACAAAGCATTTTCCTAAAAGAATGCCTTGGTGCATGATATGTGATGATTGTTTAGATTTATGAAATTAAATAAAATTGAATGATAAAGTTGAACTTTAAAGAAATGTGTTGGAATCTAAAGGATTTAAGATGAATAGAATCAAAGTTAAGTATATACATTGTAATTCATCTGGTCTAACATTTTGAATGGTGGGGGCATGTTTGATGGAGTAGATGTATAAAAACTTGATACATTTCATTACTTGGTTTTGATATTAAGTTGGATGTTGATGCTTAAAATGATGTTTGTCACATGTTAACAACATGATAGTTGAAATGAAGGAAAATCCCTCTCATATTAAAAAATAAGTTTTGTGTAACATCTATATGATGACTAACCATGTTATATGGGAGTGAATGTTGGGCAATATACATACAAGGTTTCAACGAGATTATTGTGGGTGAATTGCATATGTTATAATGGATGTGTGGGAAGACAAGGAAATATTGATTGGGAAATGACTATACTAGAAACAAAGTGGTGGTGACAAGCATTGAGGACAAGTTGCAAATAGACCAACTAACACCTCAATTCAATAACATTCTATTTAGCTGAGAAAGTTAAAGGAAGAAGAGTCATGCCTAGTTAAATTTGAAAGATATTATAAAGAGAGATTATGAATATATACATCTTGATTAAAATATTGTCCGCATAAGAGTGTTGACCTAAAAATTATACATTACCCATATTTTGATGACAACTTCATAAGTCAATTCATATTGTGTAACACTTCTATTGTAATCACATATTGATAGATACACTCCAATCAATCATATTATCAAAATGTATATTGGTGAAATTAATGTCACACAATTAAAAGTTCAAAGAGTTGTAAAATTAAATTGAACCCTTTTGGAACTTTGTTGTAAATCATTACGACCTATTATATGACTTATAATAAACTCAAACATGTGATAGAGTTAATTAGATCAAATCAATATTGCAAGTAGCATTAGTTGGAAATCCACAAATTCACCATCAACTGAGTTTGTCCTGGAAAAACTTGATGATGGCATTGTTTGGATTTCCAATTAATTTCCATCGACTGAATTTGTACTGACACACATCTCACATGATGAGAAAAGGGCTACAATCCAATATGATCATTGGATGATATTTGTGACATTAAACTCACCCGACTAACCTATTGGGTTCTTGTCTTCTTATGAGATATGCCAGTATTTGGCACCATAAACTTGACCAATGACATTGTCACATTTTTTTTGTGAAGTACAATACTATCTTTAGAGGGAAAGAAAAATTGTAAACATATATGTTGTTCATCCACTCACTCTCCTAGCAATGACTACAATTCATACTAATTGGTTATGCCGACTAGTTGTTACCATCAGTAACATCCCAAATTCTGAGTATCATACTAGATATGATTTTAACCTTATGAGGTCCAAACTACACCATGGAAAGAGAAACTAAATTGGATTTAGTAATTTATTGTCCATTTTGATCCCCCTAATGAATCATTGTCGTGTTAGGATAAAATGGTCAATTGACTACCTATATATGTCAATTAATTTTTCACAATGTTTCGATATGATAGGAAAGTTACTTAAAATTATCTTGGATATTTGAGGATGATTAGATGGTGTTTGTAGATCTTGAACTTCCAGAGAAGGATGAAGTCATTTTTTTCTTCTTCTAGTAACCTAACACCCTTAAAGAATATTTGACACCTTGTTTTATGAACATGATCAGTTTTCATGATGAGGGATGGAAGTGTATTAGTTTTAATTGATCATTTATGTTATGGTATTATATTTCATTAATATAAATGAAATATGGTTTGATAATGCTAGGAATGATACATGGATTTGAGACTTTATGCAATCATTAATTTGATATTTTCTTTGGGGTGAATCAAATAGTCTCGATTAGACCAAATTTATCCAATCATTTGATTTGAATATAAACACTCGTTAGAGTTTTATGTCAAGGGAGTGCCAAATTTGAAAAAACGATTTAGATTATAGAAATTTGGAATTTATTTTACATGTGGATTAGTGTTAACCGTAAAGTTAGATATTGTTTGTTATGTTTATAGAAAGGTAAAAGTCCTTGACCTTATGTGTATGCCATGGTGGTTGGAGGAATGTATAATCGTCATTAGTAATTTAAATGTCAAAATTAGATAAGAGCATGATTGATTTTATCTATATGAAATATTAGGCACATCTCTTAATCCTATCAAGACGATGCATAGAAGTCGCAAGTATGCTTGACGTGGATGATATGAAACCAAGCCATGCATTTTTTGAAAATTCACATAATTTGTGTGATTGATGAGTTCATGATAGGATAAACATAGGGAGTTACAACATGATTTGTTATAGAGGAAGGCAAACACCTCATCCAAATTCTAGACAAATGTACGTACGCGTTTGGAATTATCCTGACAATTGAAGAAATATAGAAAAAATACATAATAATTTGTTGGGCTTGTTGTCATGGGATCATCAACCAAGTTCACCTATTCACAGATCAGGACATAAATCTCTTGTGGCCCTATCATAGAGAATGTATTCACTTCCTTTAGAATACCAGAGCCTCTTCAACCACCGATTTTGCCTTTTGATTTAACATTATCCCAACACATGCAAACATGAATACCCTTCATCAACACCAATTTGTTATCTAATGGTGAAATTGTGATGTCAGCATCTAGGCCACACCGAATTATGGCAAGATCAATGAGGGAACAACAACAAGTTCCATAGTGGTTGTACCTTTGGCCAAAATGACACACTAATATGGCATCCACACAACACATCTTGAGAAGGGACCATGGATGTCGGAGCAAGGGGGAGTAAGATGTGTGGAGGTGCTATAGACCGTGGACCATTCCTTCCCAAAAACAATGTCCATCAGAGGTAATATCAGCCACACAAGACGATACCATATTTTACATAGAAAATAGATTCCTTCTCGATCAAGGGGATGAGACCTCCTATTTATATTGGAGCAAGTGCTAAGCAGATCCCTTATTTGATCCACAAAGATAAGAATGTAAGGAGATATCAGCTCAAAAACAAATTCTCATCACACACTAGGTTTTTTTATGTACTCGAGGTAAGTGTGCCATGTCCCTTGAATTATTCTCAATATATCTATTTAGACAATTGGTCTAAATTATAAGATCCAAAGTGTTTCTTTCATGCAATAAAACTACTCTCAGATATTCAAGTTACTTATACTTTCATTAATTCAACATAAATGTTGTAGCTTTTCAGTACTCGTATCCTATGTGCCATGAACATAAAGAATTCATCTTTTAGTGATTACTATTATAATATTATACTCTCATTACAGGTCATTCCAGTACATCATCTAAACAAAAATAATTTTCCCAGAGAATACATATTTATATTAAGATTTGGATTTTTCTTCAAAATACAGATTCAATTTCAGATTTAAAGATAAAAGATACAAACATAAAGATAAGAGATTCAAATTTAAAGATAAGAGAGTTAGAATCTAAATTTAAAGATAAGAGATTTAGAATCTAGAAAATATGACACTAAAAATGATATAAATTATAGGATAAGTCATCACTAGGGAGTCCTAGGACGATTCATAGGACACTGTCGTGTCATAATGGGCATTTTAGCCAAAAGAAGGTGCATTGCACCGTGTTAGATATTTTGATATCAACAGAGGGCACATTGCGTCAACATAAGGTGTGTTGCACCATAGATGATACTTCAGTGTCACAGAGGATGACTTATCATATATTGGTGGCCACAATAAAGATAAAAATTATAAAATATATATATCTTAATTCAATATAAGTTTATAGTTTTCGATATTCACTTTCTACTCTTAGTAACAATACTTGAAATTTTCTTTGTTAAGAATTCATTGCCACATACTCTAACGTGTATCCCTATTTGTACACGACAGGGGACACTACGTCTATAGGTACTCATCTTTAAAAAGACCAGTCAAGATAAATGACACATCTATAGTTTTAAGAAGTTTGCTTGATGGAGCGCCATCTACATGATCCAAGATATTAAGAAAGAATGCATGATTTTGCATCATGTATTTAGACTTTCTTATAAAGTTTGATGTAATCAAGTTTCTTTCCTAATAATTGATGAGAATATATCTTATAAACTAGTTTATGTTGATTTTTTCGATATTCATTGCGATGAGAATCATGTTTATGACACTCCCAAGTTGAAAGAAATTCTTTAAGTTTTTGCTCATGTTATACGAAAATTGAGGTGTTACACCCTAAACTATACATAGGAACCTTTGGAATTCATCCCTATTGACCTAGAGATTATACATTGTCCATATTTTGATAATGACTCAACCATTCCATTCATATGTATCTAATATGTGTATTCAAGATTGAACTCAGGTTTTAGGTACATGAAAAGGATCAATTTACACAAGCGTTAGCTTGTCAAAGTTCAAGTCAAATGCAATGCAAGTGTGCTAATAAGGAAATCCCTTCGAACGACCTTAGAGGAATTTTGTAATCACTTGTATTGATGGTATGACTTGTAACTAAGATGAGAAAAATATGTGGGACACTTAGTACCAAGTTTTAATCACTTTTTAGTCAAATTAGAAAATTGATCATAGATTGTTGATCGGTTGAGTTTAAATGTCGACCGATCCCATGGATTGATTTTCTAATGATATGCATCAGTCGAGTTGTGCATTCACAAAACTCAACTGAACGACTTACTGACCAAATGCAATTTTGGGTGATCATTCGAGTTTCCCAGGATAAACTCAAACGATAGTTTGAAAATTGGGTTTGTATTTTAGCCGATTGGTCGAGTTACCTTTATTGAAACTCGACCGAATGTACTATACGAAAAATGTAGAAAATGTGATTCTAACCGTTGGTGACTTGTTTGGATGAAAATAGATCCGTTTCCTTGAGCAAAAATGGCTATATTTTGGCCCTAAGAGTTCCCCAACTCAAGGGATCACCCCCATCTATAAATAGAATCCCTTGGAGTTCATTCCAAGTTTGCTCATTCACTACATTCAAGGTCCTTTTTATAGTTGAGTGTGCTACTACTCCTTGAGCCCCTTTCTCTCTCTAGTTTACATATCATTTCATGATTTGTGAGTGAGTTAGGATTATTGTAAGAGAGATCCACCTTTGTGCATGTAAATCTCTCAAATCTTCCACTACTTCCCTATCCCCTTCTCTCATGAAGAAAAATTGAAGCAAGCTCCATTGAGTGAAGAAGGAGATGTAGCTGGTCCTCTTCAAGGGTGTTGAAGAGGTGGTGATCTTCTCCAAGTGAAGGAGAAGGTAAAGGCTGAAGATCCAAGAGGAGTAGCAAAGTCCTTCAAGGTGAAAGACTTGAGCTTGAGTGGGTAAGACCTTGGTGAAGGCTAAAGACTCAAGCTAAGTGGGTAAGTTCCTTTTTAAGGTGGAGATCTCCTTGTGTTTGGATGGGTTAGTCCTTTGGTCGTCTATTGTTGTAAATCTCTGTGGTGGTATAATAGAGAAAAGCACTTGCAAAGTCCTAGAGGTTGACCTCTCTAGGTAGTGGACTGACTCACTTCTAGTTTGAAGTGTGGAACCACTCTACATCCCTTTATTAAGTGCTTGCTATCAATCTCTCTCATCCTTGCTATGCTTGTTAGATAGGACCTCAAATTGCCATTAAGCTTTTGCTCCTAATTAATATAATTTGAAGGTCTAATATGTTTTGTGAGAAATTTTTGTAGCTCTATTCACCCCCCTCTAGAGCCCTTAGATCCAACAATCCCAAGGTTGCATATTATGCACCTATGCTATACTAGAGAGATCTTCCCATTAAAACCCTTAGTCACTTATTGAGTTAATCTTTTCTTTATAACCATTAGAGTGAATTAGGGATATTATGAGGAGAGATAGCACCACCTGTCATTTGTAATGACTTTCTTCTTTTAATATCTATCTCAAGTGTTAATTTTAAGTTTCTTCCTTGGTGAAGGAAGACAATGGTAAAGGCGGAAGACCATTTTGAAGGGTTGTAAGTACTTTATGTAATTTGGTGGCTCCCCTACCCCAAAAAAGGGAAGTGAGTTATCCTTCATATGAAACGAATAATCACTTGGTTTAATCTCTTATAAGTTTAATATATGGTGGTTCACAAGGTTAGAAATTGTAGATCTTGACCCCAAGTAGTGGAACTAAGCCCTTGAGATACTTCATGGCTATACATATTTTCCTTCACTTGTGGTTGTTCAACATCTCACCTCCTTTCTTATATACTTTTAAATAATTATAATTGGATAGAGTTGAAGGTGTAGTGAATTTGATTTAAGTTTTTATAGCCCATTTAACCCCGCTCTCGAGCTCCTAGATCCAACATAGAGCTAATTGAAAAAGAAGGATCTATATCTCTAACCTTGACATTATTGGGATTCAGGGTTAGATGAGGATGATGATGATGATTCATAAAAAGCATAGGCTATTACATTGATGGCACATGTTCTTTGATTTTTGTTGGGACAAGACTAAGAAGAAATATTAGAGGAAAACTTATAATCTTATGGGCACCAATTCCTGAGATTCAAGATACATTTTTATTTGTTTTGTGTGTTACTCAAATAGGTAGTGGAAGTGTCTAGGACCATATTAAAAAAATTGAAGGTTTTTCATTCCTATATCCTTCATGTTAAGCTAGTTTTAATGTCTCTATGTTTAAAGTTAGACATAAAAACAAGCTTGACTATAAAACTAAATAGACTTTAAAAACCACCTAGTCTAGTATGGAGTAGATAGGTAACATGGAGAGGAAATCATTTAGACAAATATTATGTAGTTTGTTCATAGTCTGAGATACTAATTAAAAAGTTAGACCAGAGTTGAACAAATGTACAATATCATCATCATTCCCTTATAGAAAAGTTGATTGGAATGTAGCCGACCCCAACATAGTAGGCATTGAGGCTTAGATGATGATGACAATCCCCCATCTATGCGAGAACGCATAGATAAAACCCTATATGATATGATCAAGTAGTCAAGCTCCCATTGCATATCGATCATTGTGGTGGGGCTTATATTTCATCAAATTTTTTACCAACAAATATGCATAAAAATATATCAAAAGATGAATATGTAGATGAAGATGAATATGTATAGATACATATATACTATTATAGTAATGCATACACCAAATAAAACTATAATTTGTTATTTTTCAAAAGTAAATATAAAAAGTTTCAAGTAAACATATGACAAATTGAGGAGCAAACTAATGTTACCATAATCCCAATCATATCAATAAGCCGACTATAAGTGAATCTAAACATTGAACCCTACTTTACTTTGAGGATACCTCTCTCCATTTACTCCTCATCTTCAATAAACCATGTGAACAATTTTAATTTCACGGGTCTAAACCTTGACTTTCATTGAAGTGTGCTTGCAGTAAGTAATATATTGTAATGGTTTTAGACAATATAGATAAACTTAACCATACTTTTGGGTTCAATTTGTGTTGGATTGGTATCCTACCAATGATCAAAGCTAGTATGAAAAAAAATCATACAATTACATTTAGTCTCACTTTGATTTTGGGGTCATACCGGACTTCATCAGACTACATACACCCCTATTCTATGTATGAGTTGGAGACAAATAATTTACATACATTTTCTCCATGCATCACTTGATAATTTGGTTCAACCAATCCTATTTGATATATTGTTGGCTTAACATAGTTGTATTGATTTAGTGTTAATTTTTTGATTGTTAATCTTGACTTTAATGGCTTCTTAAATTTCTTTTCTTAGCACAAGTGATAGAAAAGCATGAATTCAAAGGTGTTTGACAACTATATACTTGCAGTGCTATTCTATACTGAATTGTCCTTGAGTGTACTACACCAGAAGGTGTCTCTGTATAACCTTTTATCTATATGACTTTTGTTTTGAAACTAAGGACACAAATCAACACAAAAAAGTTTGAGGAAATATGTCAGCAAAAAGAGGACCCGAGATTCACATAGATGAACCCTTTTAGTTGGAAATTATTGACCAAGATTGTCAGGTTTTACAACTTTGGTTGAAAATATGCGCACTCACCACATAAGATTGATATTACCAAAAATAAAAATGACAAGAAAACACTAATCACCACTACAAATGTTTCACAAAAACAGCATGGAGAAAAATGTAAATTAAACCACAAGACAATTTGTAATCGATCTGTGAATTCAATTTGGATCCCTATGTTCACAAGAGGTATCAAGTTTGTTTCTCTCCTTCTTAGGTCTTCATCATATTCTTGGTCGGTATTTTCTCCTTGAAATCCTAGGTTTCCACCATCACCCTTGCAAACACTTTGCCTCTCATAAATTGGAATTTGATGACTATTACACATTGTTTAGATAGATAATGAATATAAGATATTCTAGGATATGTCACTATAATTTCTTTTATCTGTCTAGTTGCTTACGCCAATACATGTTTGACAAAGAGACAAAGACTACCACTTTCTAAAGGTGTTGTTGAGCGCTTAAGGAAATGGTACTTGTGCAAAGGTGTGACACCCTGTCAAGAATTATTTGTCTGCCAAAATGTGATAGATCATGCATGCCACTTGATTGACAAGCACTAGCATGGATGACTACATTTAAAAAAAATATAGGTTTCACTTAACTAGTCATCTAAGGTCTGCATGGTTTCACAAATTTTGTGGGTAGATTTATAGAGTTTGGTTGTTTTTTTATGATTGTGTATTTTATATTAGGATGAGTACCAAAGGGGAGAGAGAGAGAGGAAAATATACCAAAGAACCCAATAAATGTTCAAAGAAATGAGCACAAGAATCCAAAGTGAAAAAGGTATGGTAGAGAATGTAAAGTCACACAGGAAACAATATGGAAAGATATATGTAAGGAAACATGCAATTAGATTTTTTTCAATCGATTTGATCAGGAGGAATCGTAAAATCAATTCTCTAGTAAGTAAGTTATCAAATCTATGATAAACAAAATTATATTTAACATATATTTCAGTGGGCTTTGCCACTTGCCTTATCTAAAATATGACTCGAGATGAGACAATATAGTTTGAAGGTGTACAATAGGTGAAATAAAAATAGTTATATAACTCTATTAATTTTTTGGAAATATATGCTTCTATAAATTAATATGATTCTGAATTCTACTTATGAAGCGAATAATATTTCATATTCAATGGGTATTTAAGCTACTAAAATTCATGCTTGTCCTAGTGAGGGTGTGGTACTTTAAATAAATTCATCAAATCATTTTATTGTCCAAAGGGTGGATACTCAAGGTACAAGAAAAACATTTTTTTGAGAAGAAAATACAACTTCTCCTAATAAGGTGATGCAACATCCACCGATTGTACCTCACTTTTAACATCTTTTTGTTGAATCAAGGTCTAAATTGACTTAACCCTTGCTTTGATGATGACTAAATAATTCCACTTATTTTTGTCTAATGCTTCTACTTGGGTGATTTTAGATCAGATAGACACACTCCATATGCTTAAACTTACACATCCTAACTTGGAGAAATCAAGTCATACATGCATAATAATCAATTTGAAGATTACATAGTTTTCTCCAAAGATATTTGATGTAAATCATTTGTATGACTTGTAATTAAGCTTAATTAAAATTTAGAGCACTTAAATCGAATATATAAACACTTTTTAAACATTTTTCAAAAGTGATTACTAGCTGGTTTGTTGGCCAAGTTTATCCTAGTGGAAACTCAACCGACAACCACTTTGACTCTTGGCAATGCTCAAGGTCAGCCCAATTTGTCCTGGTGGCAACTTGATCGACACCCTGCACTTTGAATTGTCATATAGTGATGTAGGTTGAGTTTCTCAAAAGGAAACTCAACCAAAAACACTATACGATAAAGTGCCAAAAAGTGTTTCTAGCCATTAAAGTGTTGAAAAACTAAAAAATATATTTGTTGGAACACCCAAAATGGCTAGAATTCAATCCTAAGTGTCTCTACTGTCTTACATGAAACCTAAACTATTAATAGGACCCATGGGATTCATCCCACAGTTAGCCAAGCAGTATGAAGATCCCAACATTACAGTTGAGAGAGATTTGCCTCCTGAGAGCCTCACTCTCATGAGCTTAATAACTTGATACATCCATTAGAGTGAGTAGGATATTTGTAAGATAGCTAGTCTTACATGTATATCTTGTGAAGGTCTCACTTACTCGACCTTCCAATCTCTCTTTCTATCATGAAGATGAAGATTCTCCAACTTGGCTAAGAGAGGTGAAGAAAAAGGGAAGGAATCCCTTGGTGAAAAGCTTCTCTTTAGTGAAGGTGAAGTCAAAAGGAAAAAGATCCAATTCAAGAGTGGGTAAATCCTTTAAGATAGAAGACTTGTTGAAAGAGTGGGTAAGTCCCTAGAGAAGGACAAAAAATCATTGCAAGAGCAGATAAGTCCCTGGTAAGGTAGAAGACTCTTGGTCATAGATAGGTGAGTGCTTTGTAAGGTTATTGGCTACTTGATCCAAAAAGGAATGTTAGATACCCTTGACCTATAACAGAAAGGTCTTATGTTGTGACTCTTATAATTGAATATATGGAATGACTCATGGTTGAAAATCCTAAAAATTGACCCCTCTATGTAGTGAATGTATATTTCCTAGTTTGGAGGTCGGGACCACTACAAATAACTTGTGTTATTTGTTGCTTGTTCAATCTCTCTCTCCCTTGATATGTATGCTTAGTTGCACTCAAATTTCATACTTGTAATATTATCTTAGAAATATCTTGAAGGTATAATGAATTTTGTTTAATTGATTTTAGCTCTATTCACCCCCTCTAGAGCCCATAATAAATCCAACAATTGGTGTCAGGGTGGGTCTTTTCCAAGCAATACTTCCACAAGTAGGAGAAGATGGGCGATTATCAAGGTGGAAGATACTACATCAACATTCGGATATTTTATGGAAGCAACTTCTTTTATTGGAAGAGAAGAATATAATTCTATTTCCAAGGATCAAGTCTTGAGTATGGATAATGTGGATCTTCCATACAAGTAACTGGAGACAAAGGTAGAAGAATGGGATGAGGCTACTATGGAGATATCAACCTTGAATGCAAGAGCCATCAACAACCTCTATGCCTCTCTTCCCCCCACTGAGTTCAACCACATTTCTTCTTGTGACACTACCTATGTGATATGGAGAAAGCTATGTGTCAGTTATGAGGGGACAAAGAAAGTGAAGGTAAGTAGAGTATATATGCTCAATTTTGTCCTTGAAAACTTCAATATGGGATAGGAGGAAAGGGTAGCTAAAATGTATTTAAGGATCAACACCATTGTAAATGGTCTTGCTATACTAGGTTATCCTTAGGATCAAGGAAATATAAAATCAAAGATCCTTAGGTCTCTTCCCAAATTGTGGAAAACAAAGGTGACTACCATTGAAGAAACAAAGTCTCTTAACAAAATTCATAATGAAGAGCTCATAGGAAATCTACAAGCCTTTGAAATGAAACTTGACATGAAAGAACAAGAAGAAAAACAAGAAGAGAAAGACTCCAAGAAGATGAAGGAGGTTTCTATCCAAGCTCAAGTTGAAGACAATGTGCAACAACAAGTCACTTGTAAATCTTATCCATCTGCAAGTGAAGATACCATGTATTCTAACAAAGGAAAGTCTTCTTCCTCCACCCAATGGTTCAAATTTGGAAATAATGGTCACTTCTAGGAAGCTTGCCCACAAGGTAGATAGACCCACCAACACAAGAGAATGGAAGAGAAGTACAAGAAGAAGGAGAAATTACAAAAAAGGTCTAGTGACTCCTCCAACTCAAGCTCAAGTGAAGATTCTCGTGAAGGATCTAGCTCAAGGTCTAGTGAAAGTGGAGAATGCCATTTTGCTCTCATGGCAAGTTCAAATGCAGATGCAAATGAGGTAAATCCAAACTCTATTGATAAAGAATCCTTAATTACTTTTGCATGACACTCGTGCATCTCTTAAGTCTACTAAAAAGAAAAAGAAAAAGCTTGCTGAGATTGTTCATAACTTGCATGAAGAAAAAGATGATCATGAACATGCTAACATTTACTTACAAGATGATGTTAATGATTTCCAAAAGCTTTTTATAGAACTTGAATTGAAATTCAATGGTGTTGAGATAGAATACATTGTTTATATTAGACAAGTATATGCTCTTAAACTTGAAAATACTATCTTGCTTGATAAGATTAAATTTTTAGAATATCAACCTCTTATGCCTAGTTCTAATGAAGAGCACACTAAAATTGTGAATTCTCTTATGCGTGATATTAATGTTCTTAGAACTAAAAAAAGGACAAAGACTTTGTTATGCAAGGAATAGAATATGAAAATGGTGCTTATCTTTCTAAGATTGCTTTGATTGAAAAAGAAAATGCTTCATTACTTGATAAAATTAATGGCTTTGAATCTTATTCTAGTTCTACTAGTAGAGAGAATAACGTTTCTGCTCTTCATATTGAAGAGAATTCTTATATGACCAAAGCTCTTTGCTTAAGAACCAAACTTTTGCATGCTAGAGATGATATAAACCATTTGTCTTCTACTATTACTCCTCTTATGCATGCTAATCATAGTTTGAGATCCTCTTTGCAAAAGTATATATGTGGTAAAATGAATCTTAATGATATCCTACACCATACTACTAAACAAGTTGGTAGATATGGTACAAGGTATGATAGTAGACAAAGGAGCAACAAAGATAAAGGACCTCCTATATTTCATGGAGAATCCTCTAGTTCCAAGGATAAGGGCACTTGAAACCATTACACTGAATTTTTTTGTTATTCTACATATTATCCTTTTAGAAAAGCCCCCAAAAGCAATAAGACTTGGATTGCTTAGCTAACCCCTTCGGACCCAAAAATATGATTGGGGACCATTTTATCTTTCTTCTTGTAGGTCACTTGCAAATGGATTGACATGAGATATTGATTTGCAAATTAGTTTCATAGTCCACATAAATAAAGAAAGGTGAGATGGGTATGGGTTGGCAACGAGTGGAAAAGAAATGGTAAGAATAGAGGTAATGTTATTTTTTTCATATCCAATCATTGTTTATTTTTGCCAAGTTTGTATGTAAAGTACATATGATTTTTGAGTCAAAATTGGTATATTGTGATTCTCATCACTTTCTTTCTCAAAAACTTCCCTTTGATGCTTTCGTAGTGCATTACTAACTTGCTGATACATGTTTGGATATGGTTTATATTTGTATCATGCATCTAGATATGTTTTTCTATAATATATGTGATGTTTGACAGTAGATGTTTTGGACAAGTTTGTCCTGAGGAAATTTGATCGACAAGCACCAATGTGTTTTACCAATAGATGTTGTCATCTGAGACATTTAACCCAGAAACTCAACTGATAACACCGTGCACTGAATATGAAGATGGCTTTTTGGATGAAGATTCCCTCTTAACTAGACTTTCTCGACAAATAGCCTTATCTTATGGCACTATCTGTGTACCTCTATATGATATGCATATTGTCATGCTTTAAATGTTCTATATTTCATACATCTCTATCTCTCTACTTTCTCTAAATTGATATCTCTATATATTGTAATTTCCTGTCTTGAGTTGTTATGCATGTTTTGATGACGATCTCTTGGTTGTGATTCAAATTACTTCTGTTATGCTCTAACTTGCTACATCTATCTTTTTTTAAGGTTTTCTACATCGATATAGTTGTATATATTTTGATGCAACCTTGAGTGTTTTAATAATCATTTTTTGGTAATGATGCATATTTTCTAGTGAGTATTATCCTTTCATGCTTCTTATATTGCTTATTTCTTTGATTGTCTATTTCTCTACATATACCCATAGGATGATATTTAACTTGTGCATATTTTCCTATGATCTACATCCTACTGGTAGCTCTAACTTGTCATATCATCTACTAATAGTCCATGTACATGTAGTTATAGTTTTTTTCATCAATTGGCATCTAACACAACAATCAGTACCCAACTATATGCTATGCTTGTATCTTGTTTCATTCATACTCAAGCTTGTTGCTTGACTTATATATCTACTATCTTGAGTTACTTACTTACATAGCCTTACCTTGATTGTTTGCTAAAACTGCATCCAGGGTTGTTCAAATGCATGTCTTGATTTGCTTTATATACATTGCTTGGACAAGCCCTTAGTTTTTGTTCTTCTACACTCTCTTTTCTAAAAAAATGTTTTTTTAGCTCTTTAACCCCTCACTTTTTGAAATGACGAAGGGGGAGATGGCATTTCTTAAGTAAGGAGAAGAAGACATATACGAGTAGAATACATAGTATCTATAAATGCAATGAAAGCTAACCTTGCATGAGAAATAACACAAATTGAGGGGGAGTATATGAAATCAACTGGCATAGATTGAGTGGGAGAAAATGTACTCAACTCATTGAAACCCCTAGGTTTCTCCATAGGTATGATTTTACTTATTTTATTCAAAAATCTTTCAATACATTGATGGATTTTTTAGTCATATTCAAAAAGGGGGAGAATGTTACCTCAAGGTCTAAATTGACTTAACCCTTGTTTTGATGGTGACTAAACCATCTACCTATTTGTGTCTAATGTTTCTATTGAGTGATTTTAGATCAGATAGACACTCTCCAAATGCCTAAACTTGCACATCCTAACTTGTACAAATCAAGTCATACACGCATAAAGATCAAGATTGAAGAATAGATAGTTTTCTCCATAGATCTTTGATGTAAATCACTTTTAATGATTGTACGACTTTTGATTAAGCTTAATAAAAATTAGATGACTTAAATTGAATATATAAATACTTTTTTGATAATTGTCAAAATGATTACAGGATGTCTTATCAGCCAAGTTAGCTAATGGAAACTCACGAAAACATCTCTGGCCTTGGCAATGCCCAGGGTCGTCTGAGTTTGTCCTGGTGGCAACTCGACCGACAACATGCAATTTGACTTGTCATATAGTAATGTTTGTTGAGTTTCTCAAAAGGCAACTCAACCAACAACATTGTATGCTAAAGTGCAAAAAATTGTTTCTAGACATTGGAGTTCTACAAAAGTCAAAATATATCCGTTGGAACATCCAAAACACCTAGAATTCAATATTAAGTGTCTCTACTAGCTATTATACAACCTAAACTATAAATAGGACCCCTTGGGCTTCATCCCATGGTTAACCAAGTATTATTAAGGTCCCTATATTATAGTTGAGAGAGATTGGCCTCCGAAGAGCCTCCATCCTTGCTCATGAGCTTAATCCTTTGCTACATCCATTAGAGTGAGTAGGAAATTTGTAAGAGAGCTAGTCCTACATATATATCTTATGAATCTCTCACTTCCTCCACATCCTGATCTATTTTTCTTTTATGAGGATGAAGATTCTCTCCCTTGGCTAAGACAAGTGAAGAAGAAGGAAAGGAGTCCCTTGGTAAAAAGCTTCTCCTTGGTGAAGGTGAAGTCAAAGGTGGAATATCCAAGTCAAGAGTGGGCAAATCCTTCAAGGCACAAGACTTGTTGCAAGAGTGTGTAAGTCCTTGGAGAAGGCCAAAGACTCATTGCAAGAGTTGGTAAGTCCTTGGTAATGTATAAGACTCTTGATCATGGATAGGTAAGTCCTTTTTAAGGTTATTTTCTCCTTGATCCAAAAATAAATGCAGGTACCCTTGAGCTTTAAAAGGGAGGTTGTCATGGAACCATTTGTTACCCAAATCCTCACCCCTAATGGCTATAAAGCCAAAGGCGAGAGGACTCGAGCATCCTTTCGTAGGATAGGTCACATAACATGTACATAATAAAAACCACAAACAACAACTAAGGTATGAGACAAGAAAGCATAAAAGAATGCTAAAACAATACATGACAAGATCTTAAGTCCCATATATCAAATACGTGTATTCCATTTGAATGTCATTAGTTATCATTATAGTAATAGTAGATTATCATAAGGGCAGAAGCATTGATCATCGTTAGATATTCATAGAGTACATGTTACCTAAAATCATAAAATGGGTACACATCAACACAATTGTGCTGAGTACGATGTGCAAACATATAAAATGGTCAATTTAAGAATATATATTGCTTGGCAAAAGTATAATGTAATAACAAGAACAAAGCAATGACATCTAAATACTTTCTTATTACCATGCAAGGATGTTTTATGCTCATTTCCATTATACCAACAATATCATAAGGTCTTTGACCAACTTCTCAAAAGCAGGGGTCCATGAGGGTGCTCAAGATTAGCAACCCCATTTCAACATTAGGGACTACAAGACTAAACGTCAAGACTTAACCCTATTTGTAAGGGACCTCAAGGCCATTTCCAAGAGATAACCCTCGTATCAACAAGTTCTTCCCTATCATGACAAGTCAAGTAGGACACCCAACCTTGGGTCCTTATCCCAAGAATACATGTAGGTGCATAAGGTTGTATAATGGACATCTATCATTATGTTTTCAAGTTTGTTCAAGATATGTAACCAAGAAAAAAACATAGTAGTCATAGGGAACAATAGCTCCAACAAGTATATATAGCCAAGCATTTATACCAAATACATACATGCAATTTCAATACCACTAGTCTGGTCAATAAGGAGGATAAAGCATACCTTGATACAAGGAAACTAGCATTATACAACATGATTAGATCTTTGAGAAGAGTCCAAAAAAGAGATTTTGACATTAAAAATAAGTATACTTGGACTAATATCAGAAATATTAGGTCTCATTAATCACTATCATGGGGGTTGGATGTGTCAATTAAGTCTAGGTACTCATTTCCTTCAGTATTGATTTCAATATCTCAAACTAGGTCATGCATTATCATTATCAAGCAACATAGTACATCATGGGTTCATTTAGATCATAGATTGACACACCTCAAATCGATCAGGGAAATTAGACATAGGTTTTCATGATCTTAGTAGGGAAATCATAATATTTGAATAAGATTAAAGCCTTATTCATCATAACATCAATTTAAGTCATATTGGGTCATTTCAAGCTTGATAGTCAACATTAGAGTACACATGAGTTCAATATTAATTTTGTGACATAATGATAAAAAAGATACTAATTTTAAGTCATCAAATATCATGGGTTACCAAAAGGGTGAGATTTGTACACAATTATATCTCCAATTTTGCAATATGCACATTAAGGTCGTATTTAATGTCATATCTAAGTCACTTGGTCATAATAGTGAACAATAGTGTACTACATGCTATTTCATGTTAAAAATCATCCTTAGTACTTATATAAAGGCCAAAATATAGTTTTGATCATATTTGGTACACATTAACACAAGGTTTTGAAGATCATCATGATAAGTCCATAAATATCACCTTTAATGGTATATTTCATAACATCAAGATGCAATAAGGTTGAAGTGTGGGAAACTTAGATTCATGGCTCAATCATGCATCAAACATTACTGATCTAGATCAAGAATGACGAGTTGGAGCTCATATAATCAGCTCGGACATCAAATTTTTAATCATAGCACAAAAGATCATCATTAAGTGCCATTGAATGTACATTTCATAAAAATTGGTCATTATAATGGCCAAGCATGATTAAGTTTGATTCAAATAGTAAGAAATAGAAAATGATATTGACCAGGGCCATTAAAACCAAGTGGGGTAATTAAATGATCACGATTGAGCATTATAACATCATTAATCATTTAAAAGAGATGTATTTGATGTCATTTTCAACATAATAGGATCTATGAATCATAATAGGCTCTGAAAAAAGGTTCATTGGATAAATCGTGTCGAGTAGATAAATTTTTATATATAATATGTCCCATTTGGACCAAGAAAATATTAAATTTGATTCTTGTAAGATTTCATACATAAGTATGTCAGAGAGGGTGGTTGTACCATGGGATGGTGACGTGGCGCATGCCATTGGTCCCTAGAGGGTCCCAATGAGCCAGTGGGGTGCGGGGTCTTTGGTCCCCATCATTGACTGGTCAACTATGAGAAAAATAGCAAGAGGGAGGCATGTGGTACCCAACCTTTGGTGGCCACTCCGCGAGTGGTGGCCAGAGTCTTGGGGTCGGCGCCCACCGCGGCGCAGACCCCTCACAAGTGCCACTTGAGCAGGTGATTAATGCTCAAGGATTGAAGATAAGCTCTCCAAAGAGGCTTACACTCAAAGTAGGAGAGTTTGGGTCAACACAAAATGCCTCCGCCCAGGTCTGTATCGACCCCGCAAACACAACGATGGTCATATCTATGGATAGGGTGGCATAGGGCACAAACGCCTAAAGTTCACTACTGCGGTGGTGCTGACGAGCTCAAAGTGGGAGAGGAAGTGAAGGAGATGGTTATAGAGGGCAAGAGAGTAAGGGAACAAGGGGGAATCAAATGGTGAATCTTTGGAAATTTGTTCGACTTAAAAATAGGGCTCGAGGGAGTGTGGATGACCCCAACGACTGTGGTCGTGACCATGGTGGGAGATGTCCTCCATGCCTCTATCTTGGACCATCTCGCTAGGAAAAGTAGGGGAAATGTAATAGGATCAAGATGCAGACTTTCATGATGACTTTGAGTAAAGATAAGGTCAAAAAGCCCCCAAAATCTAGCGGTATCGGATATGCCTGGAGCTCCTAGCTCCTTGACTTTGGCTCAAGGTTGGGGATGACTCCCTGACTGTTCGATTGGCGTGGGAGATCTCTGGCCCTTGGATCAGTGGTCCGAGTGCGTAGCTTCCACCAAACCAGCAACCCTTGTTGGGCATGCGCAAGTCAAGTGCAAATGGGTCAAGGCCAGCAAGGCTAGAAAAGGAGAAAAGGGGTGAAAAAAGACCAAAAATCAAAGCAACTTGTTTTAATCATAACTTTCACCTTGAAACTCAGATTTGAGTGAAATATTCACTGTTGGATCACATTTTTCACCATATATCTTATGTAAAAGGTTTGTTATCAATATAATCACGTTGAGTGGATTCAAAAATTTAAACTTCCTCAATGATATAAGGCACTTCAACATAGTACAATCTAGTTCAAAATTGTAATTAGTCATCATAACTAATTAACTGAGAAACAAGTGATCCCAAAACATCCAAGTGACAATTAGGGAGATTATTGAGTCAAGTAGAGTGCATAGTTGTAGGAGAGATAAAAAATCAACCTTTTACATTCTCCCTACCTTAAAAGGAGTTTTCCCACCAAAATTAAAGCAAAACTTTGAAGGACATTGAGACTTCATATTCCATATCATATCCATAATAGTACTCAATAATAGTCTAATCATCCTACAATAATTGACATTATTCCAATATTAAGAAACCAAACATCAATGTCCAAGCATAGCACATAGATCATCAAAAGATCACAAATTTGGAGAGATCTCTATTTAAGTAAAGCGAATAGGGCTCTTTGATTCAAGAGTAAATAACATGACTTTCAATCCTAACATTTAGGGTTTTAGATTATTCATTTTTAGCCCAGGATTGGCGTCATCGTATAGGCCTATTGCTCTGATCTCCCTACGCCTAGGACGTTGTCTAGGCCAAGAGCCATAGTTAGTTGTTGTTTCCATTTGGTTTTTTTTCTCGCTGTTGATACCGGCAAGACCCAGCCAGATGATGCCTTCTGGTTGGTAGTGAGAGGACTCTTTGTACCCGAAAAAAGGGCACTGGTTCTAGGTGGGGTTATACATCCTTGATTGAGATTTCATATTTCAACAATTCGAGACAAACATCATTTTTCAATATTGTGGTTTCATGCTCAAAATCAATGGAAGGTCCCACCCTAGTCTAAATGAGAGCTCATCCCTAAGTCTTAAATTGAGAGAATCAATATAATCATCATTCAAAAAATTTTATATTTGGGAACATGAAAGTCATATATCATATATCGAGGGTGATCTCAAGATCCAAATAGGATGATCTTAGGAGTCGAATCAATATCGATATGAGTTATCATTAGTAAATATTTTGCAAATGAATATCAAGAGTCATTATTTTGGACAAAAAAAATCATAGGTCCAAATTTTTTGAAGCTAGGATATTAAATTACTAATTAGACGTGAGGTGTGATCATTCAACCATAATCAATAATCAAGCAACAAACAAGAAACATTTTGTGATATCAACATCAGTTTCATTATTATGGTATTCGAGGTTGATGATTGATCTAGACCTAGGTCCTTCTAGGAAAGTTAACCACAATCTATAGTCAACATCATCATATTTCTAGATCATCGTCAAATTGAGATTCTGCATCGAGTTTCAACATCATCATAAGTTTTGACCTATTAGAGACTTAGGTCAAGATATCAATATCATATGAATGGGGTTACCTTTCCAAACTCTAAATAATCAACAACATGAAAATTTAGAGGCAATCATAATAGGGATGTGACCTAGGTTAGGTGAGTTATGAAACAAACTACCATCCTAAGCTAACACATTTTTTCCTCATCAGTCGTGAATCATCAAGTGTATCAAATAGAAAGAGCATCAATTTTTTATTTGTATTTCACACGGTCATCAGATTAAAGATCATTTATCATAATAAACCATGATTAGAGATTCCATATGTACAAGATCATAATATTGTTCTCTTCTCCTCATAATTAAGAACAAGGGGGTATACTCAAGAATGGAGAAGACAATATAGGCTCTTTCAACATTTTTAGCATTTAAAGGTATGATTGAGATATGATATTTGTCATATTATTCAAAATTGAGTTTAAGAATGAGGTATGATCAATAGGGAATTATTCCTCTTGTATCAAAATTTTCATCATGATTTCGAGAGTCCAAAGTCATAGGCATTTCAAAGCATGATCATGATACATGTCAACTAATAGGGGAAAGGTTTGCTCAATCATGTTTGAGGTTTATCAACAATAGGGCAACATGTATTTCATCAACGGGGACCTCATAAAAATGAGGTATAACACATGAGTTCTCCTTATTTCATCATATTAAGGATCATTATTATTTGCACATAGTTCATATTTGGTAAAATTGAGTTTACATGATCTGAGATATTACACATGAGTACTTAGATTTAAGAGTATTTTCATTAATCATAATCAACTTTCAAGTTAAGGTCAGATCGTGGCATTATTATCGTCTTAAATCAACTTTTACCAATTCATTCCAATTTTATTTCCACCATACATAAACTACCCATAATCAAGATATCATGTGATTAATTGTCGCAAGAGAGATCACATGCTGAGATGATAGACTATCTAATCATCATCTAATGGTTTCTTGAGGTAGTCCTTAAAGAAGAAATGAGATGCTAGAAGACTCTCTAAATTTTTTAGGGAAAATCCTTAATCCAGTCTTGGTTTCACTTCGGCCAGATAGGTATACAAGGGAGACCTCAACCACCACAACTAGGCAGATAAGAGTTGTATCAGCCCTCATGTAGTGACCTTCCTAGACACCTCAACTTCACAATCATGGACTTAGGTTTTTCCAAGGTTCATACGATTAAGTGGGTTATCAAACACGCATGGAGGATATGTAAATTCTCTGATATCATCTATCACAAAGTTGTTTGTTACCAAAATCCTCACCCCAAAGGTTAGAGGACCCATGCACCCGTCTGTAGGATAGGTCACATAACATATGCATGAATGAAACCACAAACAACAACTAGGTATGAGATAAGAAATCATAAAAGAATGCTAAACTAATACCTAACAAGATCTTAGGTCCCATATATCAACCGTGTGTATTCCATTTGAATGTGATTATTTATCATCAAAGTAATAGTAGATATCATAAGTACGGAAGCATTGACCATAATTATAGATTCATAGTATACTTGTTACCTAAAATCATAAAATGGGTACACATCAGCACAATTATGCTGAGTATGCTGTGCAAACAAATAAAATCATAGGTTTAAGAGCATATATTGCTTGTCAAAAGGATAATGTAATAACATGAATGAAGTAAAAACCTCTAAAGACTTTCTTATTAGCATGCAAGTGTTTTCTATGTTCATTTTCATTATACTAATGATATCATAAGCCCTGTGACCAACGTCTCAAAAGAAGGGGTTTGTGAGGGTGCTCAAGATTAGCTACCCTATTTCAACATGAGAGACTACAAGACTAAACGTCAAGAGTTAACCCTATTCATAAGGGATCTCAAGGCCATTGCCAAGAGCTAACCCTTGTATCAACATGGTCTGCCCTATCATGACAACTCAAGTATGACACCCAACCTTGTGTCTTTACCCTGAGTATACAGGCAGATGCACAAGGTTTGTTCAACATATGCAATCCAGACCAAAACATAGTAGTCATAGGGAACAATATCTCAAACCAATATATCTAGATAAAGCATTTATACTACATACACACATGTAATTTCAATACCACAAGTCTGGTCAATAAGGAGATAAAGCATACCTTGATACGAGCAATCTAGCATTATACATCGTGAATAGATTTTTGAAAAGAGTTCATAAAAGAGATCCTAACATTAAAAATAAGTATACTTGGATTAATATTAGAAATCTTAGGTATCATTACTCACTACCATGGGGGTTGGATGTGTCACTTAAGTCTAGGTACTCATTTCCTTCAACATTGATTTTAATATTTAAAACTAGGTCATGCATTATCATTATCAAGCAACATAGTACATCATGAGATCATTTAGATCTTAGAGTGACACACCAAAACTAGATCAGGGATTTCAGACATAGGTTTTCATGATCTTAGTATGGAAATCATAAGATTTGAATAATCTTAAAGCCTTATTCATCATAACATCAATTTAAGCCATATCGAGTCATTTTCATGCATGATAGTCAACATTAGAGTACATATAAGTTCAAGATTGATTTAGTGACATAATGATCAACAAGTTACTAATTTAAGTCATAAAATATCATGGGTGACAAAAAGGGTGAGATTTGTACAAGATTATATCCCCAATTTAGCAATATGAACATTAAGGTCACATTTAATGTCATATCTAAGTCACTTTGTCATACTAGTGAATTATAGTGTACTACATGCTATTTTTTGTTACAAATCATCATATGTCCTGATATAAAATCTAAGATAAAGTTTTGATCATATTTTGGTCCACATTGACAAAAGGTTTTGAAGATCATCATGATAAGTCCATAAATATCACCTTTAATGGCATATTTCATAACATCGCGATGCAATAGGGTTCAAGTGTGGGAAACTTAGATTCATGGACCAATCATGCATCAAACATTACTGATCTAGATCAAGAATGATGATTGAAAGTTCATATAATCAGCTTGAACATCAAATTAATGATCATGGCACACAAGATCATCAATAAGTGTGATTAGATGTAGATTTCATAAAAATGGGTCATTGTAAGGGCCAAGCATGATTAAGTTTGATTCAGACAGTAAGAAATATAATTTGATATTGATTAGGGCCATAAAAACCAAGTGGAGTAATTAAGTGATCATGATTTAGCATTATAACATCATTAATCATTTAAAAGAGATACATTTGATGTCATCTTCAACATAATAGGAGCTACAAATGGAATTAGGCTCTCAAACAAGGTTCATTGGATAGATTTGAGTAGATCAATTTTTATATATAATATGTCCCATTTGGACCAAGAAATCATTAAATATGATTTTTGGAATATTTCATACATAAGTATGTGAGAGAGGGAGGTTGTATCATGGGATGGCGATGTGGTACGTGCCAATTGGTCCCTGGCGGGTCCCAGTGAACCAGTGGGGTGTGGGGTCTTTGTTCTTCATCTTTATCTAGTCAACTATGAGTAAAAGAGCAGGAGGGAGGCCTGCGGTCCCCATCCTTTGGTGGCCTCTGTAGAAGTGGTGGCCAGAGTCTTGGGTCCGCCGCCCACCGAGGCACAAACCCCACGTGGGTGCCACTCGAGCGGGTGATCCATGCTGAAGGATTGAATACGAGCTCATTAGAGAGGCTTGTACTCAGAGTAGGAGAGGTTGAGTAAACAGAAAATGCCTCTTCCCAGGTCCATCTTGACCCCACAAACACAATAGTGGTCATATCTATGGATGTGGTGGCATAGGGCACAAACGCCCAAAGTTCACTGCCGATGTGGTGCCGACAAGATTGAAGTGGAAGAGAAAGTTAAGGAGAGGGTTATAGAGGGTGAGATAGTGTGAGAAAATGGGGGGATCAAAGGAAGAAGATTTGGGAATTTGTTCAACTTAAAAAGAGGACTCGAGGGAGTGTGGATGACCCCCAACCCTATGGTCACGGTCATGGCGGTCCGCCATGGTGGGAGAGGTGATCCACGCCTCTATCTTGGACAATCTCACTAGGTAAAGTAGGGGAAATGTTATAAGATCGAGATGGAGACTTTTGTGATGACTTTGAGCGAAAACAAGGTCAAAAAGCCCCCAAAATCTGGTGGTCTCAGACATGCCTAGAGCTCCTAGCTCCTTGACTTTGGCTCAAGGTTGGGGATGACTCCCCGACCATTCGATTGGCATGGGAAATCTCTGGCCCTTGGATAAGTGGTCTGAGTGCGCAACTTCCACCAAACCAGAAGCCCTTGTTGGGCGTGCACAAGTCAAGTGTAAATGGGTTGAGGCCCAACAAGGAAAGAAAAGGAGAAAAAGGGTGAAAAAAGACCAGAAATCAAAGCAACTTGTTCTAATCATAACTTTCACCTTGAAACTAAGATTTGGGTGAAATCTTCACCATTTGATCATATTTTTCAACATTTATCTAATGTAAAAGGTTTGGTATCAATATCAACACGTTGATTGGATTTAAAAATTCAAAACTTCCTCAATGATATAAGGCACTTTAGCATAGTAAAATCTAGTTCAAAATTGCAATTAGTCATCATAACTCATTAATTGAGCAACAAGTGATACCAAAACATCCAAGTGATGATTAGGGAGATCATTGATTCAAGTAGAGTGCATAGTTTGAGGATAGAGAAAAAACTAGGTTGTTGTAGAGGTCTTATGTTGTAACTCTTATAATGGAATATAACGAGTGAGATATGATTGAAAACCCTAGAGATTGACCCCTCTAGGTAGTGGATGCGCATCACCTAGTTTGGAGGTCGGAACCACTATAAATAACTTGTGTTATTTGGTTCTTGTTCAATCTCTCTCCCCTTCTATGTATTCTTAGTACACTCAAAGTTCATAGTTGCAATATAATCTTAGAAATATCTAGAAGGTATAATGAATTTTGTTTAAGTGGGTTTGGCTCTATTCACCCCCCTCTAGAGCCCTTTATAGATCTAACACTATTTTATAACATAATTTATGTTGAAAATATATCATATTATGTAGAAGTTATGACAAAGGGTGACAGTCTACTCAACATTCAATAGATGCACGATAATGAAAAACAATTGATTTATTATTATCTAAGTTTGGTGAAGAGACAAGGAATCTTAGACTTGACCAATGCACTAATGGAATGAACCCATGTTGTACTTTAAGCAACTAAATACAATATTTATCCTTCTATGATCGTCATATACAATATGCACCCTTACTTATGTATGTTTAACATACTAAATTTTGGGTAGCGATTTGTTTTGAGTTATTGTTTGTAGTTATCCTCATTTAAAAACCTCAATGTCAATTGATTGATTAATTTTTGGGTTTCTGGGATCTAAATAAGTTTATTTTCCTCAGTTGAGAAAGTATTACATTCTAGTACTTGAATCGAACTTCCTGAACTATCTTGGTATTATTTAGTTCAATTGATAACATTTGAGGTTGTATACATTGAATTGACCTTTCTTGGATCAAATAATCTCAACTTTAGAAACAATGGTTTTAGGATCCATGAAACATATTAATAATATTAAAATATATAATTTCTTGAATGTAATATAAGCTTTTTAAATTGGGCACCTCTAAATCATAAGTATATGTTTAGTCTTTCTATAAATTAGTATAAAAGAAATTGAACTTATGATCCAAATTTTGGATCCATTATACTTTAAGAATTATAAAATTTTAAAGTGATTTTTTGATTTTTTATCTCTAGTGGAACTAGATTAATTATAATTAGGTATTTTAGGATGAGTTTCTCCTTCTCCCTCATCAATCAACTGACGATTACATGAAGGAGATTGAGGATGAGCTCACTCTTCCCCTTATAAATAAAACTGAATGACGCTCCAATGGTGAACCCCTCCATTCCTCCATGCCTCTTGAGAACCTAAAACCACTATAGAAATCTCTTGAACTCAATCCCACATGTTTGATAACCTACTAATGTAAGGAGAGGGGACCGAGACAGAATCCACTCCCTACCGAATCAAACAAAAGTAATCATCCATAACAAACACACACATATTTTTTTACAATGGATGAATAACTAATATTCAATCTTTGAAAATGGGTATCATAGATACCAAAGTATAGCATTGGAAATAAATGTAATCACTAGTTTAGTTTACAAGATTAAATATAAATCTTCCACTTGGGGTTTACATGAAATAAACAACTTCACTAAAAAGAGGGATGTCCATGCTATTTTAAGTCTATCTTCCAAGACTTAGCTCCACTAAGTCAAGTACATGCCAACATATAAAGTACTCCATTTCCGTCACCTAAGGTGTTGGAACCATACCCCACAAGAGAAGAAAAATTGAAATTTGTCAGCATAAAAATGCCGGTATGTGTATATAAATAGGGATTGAGAAATACTAGGGAAAAGGAAAAACAATAAACATTATCAAGGCTTCCAACAAAGAGGGAAAGTCAATATCTAGGTTGGTATCAAGAGAAACAACATAAAGTGTAAAAATGACATTCTTCTCATTTAAGAATATGTCAAAAGTTTCCACAAAAGCACACCACATAAATTAGGGCTCACAACCCATCAAAATAATCATTACTTTATCATACAAGTGAGATAAACAAAGCATTAGTGTAAATATAAAGTCAGAGAATGTTAGGAAAAACCCATAACCTGATATAGAATGACGTACTTCCAAACTTTAAAAATATAATATTGGGTAAAAAGGTGCACCTTGGGTGGAATGTCGTGTCCAAATATATAATACGAGTGGAAAGGTAGACTCATGAAGGGAAATAAAACCTCATAAATGAAAGAATTCATATAACTCTAGGACTACAAATAAACAAGAATGCATTAATGTAGAGGTAAGTGAGTATAGCAAACTCACATAAGGTTGGGAACATTCAACTGATACTAATGGGGTTAGAGGACCCAAAAACATATATTGAACCATCTCCCCAATTAATACTCACCATAAGACCATGAAAAGTCCACACTTGAAAGTTAGATGACATTTAGTTCAATTCCTCAACATAGGGTTACCATGTGGCACTAGATGAACTAAGTGTGACTTTAGAGTTAATAAGTACAACCCACATATTGACAAGATCACAAGATTCATATCAACATATAGCTAATCACATGAGTCAACCTTTCAAACTAGAGAGAAGTGTATAGGATAACATGTCCCAGAGGACCGAGAGAGAGAGAAAACATAGGTGATTGCTCAATATAATGAATAAGGGATGCAACATACATCAAGAGAGAGAGAGAGATAGAAATAAAAACAATATTCAATGTAAATTTGAGGGAATGCAACATATATCTAAATAAAGAAAAAACATATATTTCTCAATGTAGATTTTAGAGAATGCAACATACCTCATATCCAATCGACCAAGATCCAAGCTAACCCTAGATCCACATCAGGGTTGCAAGCCACATACTAAATGGATTCATGAAATTAGGGTTAAGCTCACATTAATTACATAAATCCTAAAAATCATTTTTATTATTAATGAATTAGGTTATGAAAACCATACCCTATATATTTTACTCAATCCATAGCATACTTAACTTTATTTTTCCAGCTTATATATCATTAGATATGAATTTTGATAATTCCCAACAAATTAGAAAAATCTTTGAAAAATCACACATTTATTATATTTGATTTAGGCGATGAAACAGATACCATTAGATAGAGAATACTTGTATGATTCAAAAACATATTATATGTTATTGTTCTGATCTATAATTAATTCATAATGAAATTTGGAAATATTGTCCAATCAGAAGACATAGTAAATCCATGTGTGCAAGATTACCCACAACAAAAAAAATCAAGCTGAGGTGGCTTGATCAACATTAACCAAATGGACCGGGCCTACACAAAGTCTGTGTGCACATCAAGTTCAAAATAGATGAAAACCTATACTATCCCTGGTCGAAAACACAAAAAAAAATTGTGACTGGCATTTTGAGGAGCACAAAAGCGATGATCTTCTTCTATACGTTCTTCCTACTGATGCACACATAGATCTAGAGAAGCTCTTTGTCCAATTATCAAAAGTCAAAAACTACAACCAAATTAGGTAAAACCCTAGAAGTGGATCCAACAGGTTTCCATGACCTCAACGAGCCCATGTTCAACGGTTGAGGTGGCCAGAAACCACAACCAGGATTGTCGTCAAGACTTGAAAATTGGGAGTGACCGGAAAGACAAGGAGCGCATACATGTCTTGAAACAAACAACCAACAAATTTTGAAAGGTGCCATGGATGAAACTAGACGAGAAAACAAAGATATTGGGGCCAAAATCTATTGAGATAATGCAAGCTACCCAAACCAGATAAGAAGAAGGTCAGAGATGGGTTTCCTAAGTAGACCAATTTTGTGGTGTTCGAGCTTGCGATAAAGGAAGATAAGGATAAAAGGAAGATTATTTTGCAATCAAATTAGTTGGTGTGCTCAAGGTTGCTTGTTTTAGGTCGTCGTGGTTGTCGATGAAGGTAAGTTCTATGGAACAAAACTAGGGTTTCTCGGGATCAATACATGGTGGTGGAGAGTTCTTGGAGTGTAGGGAATTCTTTTTGGTTCATTGGTTTCATATAGGAATGTGGTGTGGGGTGTTTGTGAATTGGGGAAGAAGGAGAGGTGGAGTAGGATTTGGGCATTTTCATATTAGTGGGAGCTGGGGTTAAATTTAGGTATTATTGGATGTGGACAAGGCTCATTGAATCATTGGATAAAGAGTCATAGAAAGAGATTTAGAGACAAGAGAGAGATCCAAGAAACAAAATAGGGAAAGAGCTTGGCTTTCAGTCATGAGAACATGAAAGGAAATTGAGATAGGAGAGAAAAGGATAACCACTCTATTGGAATTTGGAGACTGATATGGAAGCCAAGATTTGTATAAATTAGGAAATTGGTGATACCATAGCAAATATTGTGAACTTTGGCAAACTGAAATAATAATAGTATTGAACCTATACTCTAGTTAAATTCTATTCACTTTCTTTCCTAACTCAATGGAGTGTGTATTGGTTATCCAATTAAGCTCAAATTTGGTAGGTTAGTGAATTGAGGGGTGAGGAATCTGATTTAGAAATTAAATTTCACCTTTTAAAATTTCTTTTATGAGTTCTAATGCAGTAAGGGTTTAGATTTATTGTCTTTATATTTTTTTATAATATCACATCATTATCATCAGTATTCATTAATTGGAGTCTTATTAACTTCATTGCTAAAAAGGGTTATCTTATATTATTATGCACTATTTGGTTATTTTACCTATTTATTCATTAAAACTCTAAAAATTTCAATATTGACTTATATAATGGCACACTATTCCTATTCATTTACATGAAAGCTCCAAATACTATTCCATTTCATATATTAAGCACTTATACTTCTTGTTAGTCATATTTTAGTCATTAGGTATGCCTTAGTGAACAAAGAATCATATATGACTTGCCAAAAAGAGATACTTAAGCATCAACTAGATTATGAGGTCTATTTTATGCTTATTAAGATATCCAATGTTAGTATGACACATAATGATGCTAATGCATCATATGAGGTACCAAACGTGGGTATGCTAGGTTATCCAACTACAAACTATGGTTTTGGTAACATAATCACCTTACATATCATCACTATGTTCCAAGCCCAAAGTTAGATTTCATGTATCCATTTCAACATCATATAAGGGTTAATGGATCAAAGGTATGGTTAGGGTTGCATGTAACCTTGTCCAAGGTTTACACTAATATGTCTAATTATATGTGAAATAATGTTAGGGTACAAACAAGTGTATTAGGGTTTATATGAATCCTTGTTTGGCTAAAACTAAAGGTCTATACATGCAAGCATAATATTCAAGGAATTGGGATTTTTAGAGTCTAGATGCTAGGTTTCGGTATGTTACAGCTAACATGACATCTGACCTACATCACTACCAGCTATTACAAAAGATCTATGATCCTTATAAATTTTTGCTCCACAACCAATGAGCTTACAACCAAGCGGTCTTTCCCTCACCATGCATATCCTTAGTACCATAGCTCACTCTCCTCACCTATACAACTCCCATGCCCTAGGCCATGACATAGTAGGTCACTGATCATTGCAAGCCCTAGAGAATTGGTTGTTGATACCCAACCTCATAGGAAAACTCCACATTCTAAACACAATTGCATAGCCTTCTTAGATTGTGATCAGTAACCATGATTAAGGAAGTCACCCTTTGCAACATCTGATCTATGAAATACGAACCTACAACAAGTGAAGCAAATATCACCGAAAACCGTATAGACACCACATTCGCATATTGTTGCCCCAAGTTTAATTCTTGTCACCTCTTGATTCCTCCAAAATCACCACACCAACTGCAACCACTATTCCCATCTTCTAAAGCTTGACCTCTGACTTTTGTGTCTTGGGGAATGGAAAACATTGTCCTTTATTTTTCCCTCATGACTCTATAGCTGAATAAAAAATGACAACTCCTGATATTCAATCATGTCCATTCCGTAACATGCAAAACTTGTCCAAAAATCATTACAACCATTTAAATCTTCACTCAGTCAAGAACCCCATTCATCCCATGAAGTACATAACTGGATCTCTATCAGATTGGAGTTGCAACTCTAAAACCTAACTGAACAAGAACAATTTAATAACGAACTAAGGACATCAATGATGACCTTTTAAGTTGTATATCTATTAGGGTCAACTCCATCAAGAAGAAGAGAAACCTAGCAATAGGGTACATCCTCTTGTGCATGGGTTAAATTTACCAAGGTCATTTGAAGTTCAATGCATGTGGTTAATACTCTTGATGTTGATGATAATATAAAATATAAAATAGTAAGATAAACAATAAAGATGAATGAAATAATGTACTAGATGATAATAGTGTTGAAAATAATTGAAGTAGCTTGAAAATAATTAAAGTATCTAGATAGACTAGTTAGTTAATAAATCATATCTTTAGACAATTACGCATATGCATGTTATTCTATGACTTCTTCGTATTAATTCTATTCTATAAACATTATAATATTTGGTTCAAATGAAGTAAATCAAAGTTCAAATAGTCATCAATTCCTTGAATGTTAGATGTAAACTGATATGTATTTGTTCAATGTTATTTGAATATTGGTCATATTTGTATACATATATTATTGTCGTACTAGTAGAATTTGGAAAGTCCACTACTTGATGATTAAGCAATTTTATTAAATTATTATCTTGGAATAGATTTGTTATATTAGAAAAGAGAGTTTATAATAATCACAATGTTTAATACATGAATCTTTCTATGGTGATACATGAAATAAGTCAAATCAACATGAATTTTTTTACCATGTTTATACAAACACATTTATGCTAGTATATCATTGGATGAGAAGTACTGGAAATCATTAACAATTATATTCTTTACTCCAATTTGGCCTTTTTATTTATTAAAACACTAGACATATGTGTGTATTGCATATTCTAAAACTGTCATAGAAATTGAAGATATTATGGAATATAGAATGGTTTAGTATGATTGATGAGGGATGGAAAAAGAGAAGAAATGTATAACGAAGAAATTTTTGCATAAATCAATAGAAAATAATGCTTCACTTAAAGATCAGTGGACTTTTTTTATGAAAATTATGTAAAGAATAATCTTGTAGAACTTTAACTTATATATATATATATATATATATATATATATATATATATATAATGACACTTTGATCAGAAGTGTGTCATGTTTCCTATAATAATAATTATATCATAAAACTTGGATGGAGGAGCAACCGCTATGGAACTTGCGTTGGTAAGCATATTCCCTAGAAAGAGAATGAAGAAGTGAATGATCACCTAAAATAAGGATGTAGGACAAACTATCATTCATAAATATTGACAATTGAATATGTAACCATGAAATGACATGTGTGTTAAATCAACCAATCTCATAGTCACTAACTAAAGTGACATATATGAGTATGGATGACTATACATGATCCTACATTAGAATTGACATGTACATACTATGGTCATATTCTCACTTAATAAAACCAAAAAACCAGAGAGAAAATATGATGAAATGATATATTACATAATGTGGTGGTTATCTATGTTATAAGGTAATGGTGTACATAAACATGTTACATTGATTATATGTGTATATATGTACAACCCAAATAGAAATTCTAGAAAGAAAGACAATCAGAGAGCCATGAAATCAGAATGTGAGAGAAAATCCTCATTAATTAAAGATTAAAGAATAATGGGTTCCAAGCCGTAAGATAACCCAACTGTATTAATTTTTAGGTTCTTCCTCTTAGATCCTTGTCATAATTAAACAATATATGAAGTTTCAAATAAACTAAGGTAGTACATTTTTTATTCCATTGTTGAGTTATTTCCCCCTATTAAATGACATCAATGGAATCTTAAACTGTGGTGAACTCTAAATTGTTCTATATAATTCCTTCTTTCCATTTTGAAGTTCACCACAAATATATTTTGTGAAACCTTTAATGTGATTAGATATTTTTGAATATTAAGATAGAACTAAAATTGATCTATTGGAATTTGATTCCCAATGAATGTTGGTCCTTTTAGACCTTGACCCCTTTAGATATTTGGCTTTCTGGAGGTAGGGTGCATCCCACCCCTTGCGTGTAGGTTATAATTGATTACTTGTCCCCCAGTATACTAGTTGATATAGTAAATCGGGCTATGGTGTCTTTCTCTCAGAAATGATCTAACACTAAGCACTTAGCCCTTGAAAGAAATAAAATGAACATGCTTAATTTTAATATTTGAAATTGGGTCTCATTATTGTGGATAATCTTGGACAATTTGGTACCCTTTGGTAGCTTGAAATATTGAACAATCTTGCGAGTTCCTCCTGAAACAATATCCAAATTAGACATTTTGAAACTTGAATACCCATATCGTGAAGCCTTTAACAATCCATTTGAGGATCGAAGACCTTCAAAGACATTAATTGGGAATAAGGTTTATGAAAATGTAAAAGATATTGATAATATACTCGGTAAATTGCCTCCCAATATTTCACTTGGCAAGTCACCATATGAGAAGAGGCTTAAGTTTTGGGATCTTCCATATTGAAAGCTCTTGACGGTTAGGCACTAGATCATTTTATGCATGTAGAGATAAATATATGTGACAAAATCATTAGTACTTGTTGAGTAAGACTAAAGACAAGGTTAAATTTAGAAAGGGTCTATTTGAATTGGGTATAAGAACAGAGTTACCACCTAAGATGAGGGGCCGACGGACCTATCTGCCTCCGACTTGTTAGACACTGTCTAGACTAGAAAAAAGACATTTTGCAAGTGTTTGTATAATTTTAAGATGTCACAAGGTTATTCTTCTAATGTGCAGTCACTACTCAATGACATATTTAAAGTTTTCTAGTTTAAAATCTCATGATTTTCGTCATACACTGATGCAATAAATTTTTTTCTTCTATAGCAATTCGATCTATACTCCCAGGACATATGAGGTTTTTCATCACAAATTTTTTTATTTCTTTTTCAATAAAATATTTCACTAGGTGATTGATAATGATAATTTTCTTACAATGCAAATACAAGTGATTATAACTCTCTGTCATTTGCAGTGTAATGATTCAACTAGTTATTCACTTGATGAGAGATGAAAAGATGTTAGGTCCTTAGTATAAGTAATGGATGCATAATCCTTGTTGTTTCGTAGGTTGTATTACTGAATGCTATGTGTGAGGGAGGTAATATATTTTTGTCATGATTTATCGTATGTATTTGGATCTTCCCACTTACCATTATATCTTGTCACAATAACAACTTTCATGACAAGGGTACAACTGACATACATTTAATCGGAAATTCAGAATATCTCGTGAATCATAGACACCAAGGGCACCTTGTATGTTTTATATAATATGGAGGAGGTGAGGAAGTGTATGCCTGAGTACGAATATCTGATAAAGAAATTATTTCTGTGGATATCTACAATATGGCTTGCAAGAGGACATTACCACATTTCATCGAGTGGTTTAAAATTAGAAGAAGATAAACGACAATTCTTAAAATTCAATTCATATTTAACTGCCGGGACAAAGATCCCAAGGCTGACTTTTATAACAACTACATGACTTGATCCGCAAGCACTGGAAATAAAGTCCTATTTAATAAAATTCTAAATTAAATAAAACCTGAAATAAAAAAAAACATAAAATATTTACGACTAAGTACATTAATTAGGTAATTTGTACTTAGGTCCCTAAATATAGAAATAAAACAAAAACAAATAAAATAAAGCCTAATTGTCCTACATCATAGTGTCTTCTCGATTGCACGCTCACCAAACAATGTGAGATGTCTTACTTAAAAGCTCAAAACGAATGTTGTTTCTTATGAATTCTCCTTGAGTCGTCCTTAGTATTCTACTCTGTCACTCTTGGTTAAATACCGTTTGTAATGAATGCCATGATCCTGTAGGAGATGGGAACTGCAGAGTAAGTGCTATATCATTCATATTGGAGTTACAAGACTTCAAAGTTGTTTACTTTTCCCATGCCTCGTTTCCACTATCATAGACTTACAAAACTCCGTCTGTTTTGTGGTTTGGCTAGTTCCTGTGAAGATGACCTTGTAAACTGACGCCAGAACAACGTATATACTTTGCAATAGTGTCACTCGCATATGATATCATCCTTCCTTGACAATATTGTTTGCTGGATTCACCGATGCCTCTAGCATCGTGTGTTAATGCCACTAGGACTTGTACTCCTGTCTATTTAGCCGGGGATAATTGGTTCGAAACATTTATGGGATCTGTAGCAGACGATAATATACATACATCTAGAACCAAAGACGTACCAATCAGGTCTTGCAGTGTATTCACCCCTACTTTCCCTGAAATCAGACCATAATACATAAACAACTGTCTTTCAGAATACCTTACCCCGTGATATATAATCACTCATACTTAGTTGCAAATGCAAATTCTTGTAACTCGTCGGCTTTTATGCAACCAGTTTGTACTAATAAAAATACAATCTGAACTAATCGTGCGCTTTATTTATCAGAAACCAACCATCTGCATCAATCCTGTTACAACGAATCTAAAAGCGCGTTTGCCAATCCATTGCCAGCCAAACCCTGTCTTTCATTTTCTGAAGTACTGCTGATCGACAAATAATCCCCCACTGGGTCGATCTGCACATGGGAGATAATAATCATATGCAATTATCTGGCCCCAACTGCTCACAATTAATTTTGATATCAAAAGAAAATCCATCCCCAGCTCGAGCAGGGCACGCCACGTAGTCAACGATTAACTCTCGGCGCCAGCGCGTACGTGTGCATTCCCTTCTTCTCATCATCCGCGGGTCTACGTGTTGCTCGATGTTGGCAGTGAACATCTGCAGTGTTTCTCGTCTAGTTATTGAAGAACATCTCTTATACATACACAACCTCTTCCTCCCCAGGTCGCCGTCCAACTTTTGAGGCATCTGCATTGGAGTTCCAGCATACAAAATGTGAAATTGAATTCGTCTTCCTTTCAGTTTTGGAAATCCATCTTTTAGTTGCGATGAACAATTCCTGACTTCTAGCGTGTGAATAAAGAGGGGTAGAGCGATCCATCGTCGGCATGATACATTACAAACTAACAGTGGTCATCAGCAATCCGCACTGCAAGAACTCTCCTTCCATCAGATGGACCCTCGTCATAGGAGTTGGTACACCAGCAGTGCGTAGCCTATTACTTATGCTGATTTCTTTAGTGTTCGGTCTGTTTATGTACGTATACCTGCTTGATACAGTGAGAACAGGAAAAGCAAAGCCCAATTCGCTGAAATTGACGGTATAATAGTACAGGGAGAAGCGAGCTGGTTTACAGAGGTTTCCTAAGATACAGTTTAGCAGGAGAAGGGGCATCATCTGTGAGGAGCTAGTGATAAAATGAAGAATGTCAGAATCAACAATTAATTAGCAATTGTAAAAAATGAAATTATCGCCGTTGCCGGGGATCGAACCCGGGTCACCCGCGTGACAGGCGGGAATACTTACCACTATACTACAACGACCTTGATGTTGGTGTATAATCATGTTTAATTTCGAATTGAATAATTACCAACAGAATTCCCCACTTAGACGGGCCTCAAACCTTCTTCGTACATCATAATAAGATGTATAAATTTTTGAGTAGGCTCCTGTAAATTCAACTCCGTCGAATCCATACTAACGAGTAACGACCGGGTACACCAACCGATTCTAAGGCATGCCCACCTACACGCCCAAGATCGACTTCGTCAATGGCTAACCGGCCATCCGTTCCGGCGCTGGCCACACCTGCCCGATTAGACCAGACCAGGCTTCTACTGCGTACCATATCGCTGTTGCCAAGTCATGGTACCTAATAAAAAAATGTTGTTTATTTAGAAATCGACAAACATGGGAGTACTTGACTTGGTACTACTGGATCTGCGGTGGATTCCATCGCTGCAATTGACGCAAGCCAGGTCAGACATCCCAATATGGACAACCTCACACTCAGTCAAGCCATCTGTCATCAATCATCTTCCGTTTTGCCTAGGCGGCCCAAACACACGGAGGAAGAAGCCACGTGGTGCATCCTCAGCTAACGTTGTTGTATTCTATCATAAAATCTTATGTCATCATCAGAACTTCTGTTTCTACGTGATTTCGATGATAAGAAAGCTGCGTCACACGGGAGTTACTCTGGCCTGATCAGTTTCTTAGGTAGACTCATGCGACTTTAGAGAGAGAGAGAGAGAGAGAGAGAGAGTTCTTAAACCATTCCGAATGTGACTGAGACATCTACACAGGAAGAGGAGAGGGAGTTTTAAATGATTGATACCGGATTCTTTTCGTAGGCCACAATATTATTAGGATATTCATTTTAGACGTGGAGCCACTAATTGATTCTACTCATAACTAGAATATGTTGTTCTTATAAGGTACAAACCACGATGAAAAGCCATAAACATAAAAGAGTATACCAGAGTATCGCTGAGGCGTGCGAGATGCACTGTCCTTAAGAGTATCTTCGTGGTACTCGACGGCGAACGTCTGTGCAGTAGTCTCATGCGCGGTACTCTCCCAGGATCCAACATCGTGTGTCGACGTGAAGCGTGCACACACAGTCATGGCGACGGACGAAAGGTAAATGATCGTTCTTTCAGTGGGCAGACTGCAGGCGGAGAAGAAGAGAGGAAGAAGAAACGAGAGAAGTTTTTCGTCTGTCCCGAACCATAGTGAAAAACAAACATAAATAACTAGGAAAGTAAGCGTGAAAGGATGTGTTCGGTTGCAAAACGTGGTGCGGTTTGGAACTACCAAACGAACAGGTCATTGCAACGTCCCAGGTTAAAAATGGTTCAATGAACCGAAGGGCAAAATCAAGTCGGGGCCGCGCCCGCACAAGGGGCTCCGGGAGGCCAGATTTGCACCCCCCCTACGCGCGGGATGGGACGTGCGCCGATGCGCCCGATTAAAGGATTTCCGGGCCGGCCCAAACCCCGTTGGCAAGGCCCACCATGCGCGTGCGTAGGGCCTATTCCCTTTCATTCCTCAATTATACTATGGACAAGAGTCCATATATAAGGAGGAGGGAAGTCTCCAACACAAGCAATATGGGACTAAACCTTTTGCCTTTTGGTTTGAAATACAACAAAGAAGTATAACAATCCCCCACTATTTCAAAACAAACAAAATAAAAACCGAGTTGACCACTGGAAGAACTTAAACAAATGACATGCATAAGCTTTGGTAGAACTGAGTTCTTTGAACTAAAGCATAGAGTAGATGTACGTAATCTGTAGAAGATTGGTGGAACTATGTTCTTGAACTAATTCCTCCTTTATATGATCAGTGGTACATTACTCACATGACATTCATAAAATCAATTACCTTTCTTACGGATTGGCGCCTTTAGGCCATGCGCCTACTGGGAAAATTCATGAATGCTCTAGAGATCTGCCCAAATCTCAACAGGAGCGGCCCCACTCCACACTCATATAGTTAGACTTTCATCAAGCATATATTGTAGTATATACACCACCATTAATGGCTATAAAATCCATTAAGAATTATATTCAACTGAATCATTGTAAATTGTTGTTTACATCATAAGAATGAGATACATTTATTACAACATGTTGAGTCCTCTAGTGACTTAGTTTTTCCCATTGAACCTTCTTCCCGGGATGACCGTTCATGAAGGTTGGGTGTCCATCACTTCGACTTCTGATATGGGCATAGTCCCATTCTCCTCGATGTATCGCTCACTAGTCGTTGACTTAATGGCTTTTTCAGAGGATCGGCCAAGTTTAATTCCGACTTAACATAATCTTTTGAGATTATGCTATCACATACAAGCTGCCTCACAATATTGTGACGTAGACGAATATGTCTACTTTTCCCATTATAAACTTTGTTTTTAGCTCTTGCTATGGCAGCTTGATTATCACAGTGTATAAACACTAGAGGAGAAGGTTTCTCCCAAATGGGAAGATCCATTAGAACATGTCTTAACCATTCGGCTTCAGTCCCAACCTTTTCTAAGGCAATAAACTCAGATTCCATAGTGGAACGAGCTATACATGTTTGCTTGGAGGATTTCCAAGACACAACACCTCCACCCATAGTGAAGATGTAACCACTTGTAGATTTCAATTCATTTGAATCTGAAATCCAATTGGCATCACAAAATCCTTCTAGCACAGTTGGAGATCCACAAAAAATCAATCCATGATTAATTGTGCCTTTAAGGTATCTTAAAACCCTATGTAGAGCATCTCAATGATCCTTATTAGGATTTTGAGTATATCTACTTAATCTCCCTACTACATATGCTAGATCTGGACGAGTACAATTCATTAAGTACATCAGGCTTCCAATTACTTGTGCATATTTGACTTGTTGAACACTATTACTTTTATTTTTCTTGAAATTGCAATTAGGATTAAAAGGTGTACTTACCGTCTTACAATCAAACATTGAAAACTTATTGAGAATTTTCTCAACATAGTGTTCTTGGGATAGCATGATGCAATCATCATTTTTAAGAAGTTTAATTCCTAAAATTGCATCTTCCTCACACATATCTTTCATGTCAAAATTAGAAGCCAAGAACCTTTTGTACTATTTATTATATCAATATTAGTGCCAAAAATAAGCATGTCATCTACATAGAGACATATTATAACACAACCTTGGTTATCGACTTTAGAATATATACATTTGTCTCCTTCATTTATATGGAATCCATATGATACAACGACCTTATCGAATTTCTCATGCCACTATTTAGGTGCTTGTTTCAAACCATAGAGAGATTTGATTAGTCTGCATACCATATGTTCTCTTCCCGAAACTACATACCCTTCGGGTTGATCCATATAAATTTCCTCATCTAAATCTCCATTCAAGAAAGCAGTTTTAACATCCATTTGGTGTATAATTAATTTCTTAATAGATTCCAAGGCAATTAAAATCTTGATTGAAGAGATTAGAGTAACAGGAGCAAAGGTATCAAAATAGTCAATATCCTTTTGTTGTTTATATCCCTTGGCAACCAAACGAGCTTTGTATTTATCTACAGTCCCATATGTTTTCAATTTTCTTTTAAATATCCATTTACATCCTATGGGTTTAATACCTGGTGGAAGTTCCACTAGTTCCCATGTATGATTAGATAATATAGATTCAATCTCACTATTAATTGCTTCCTTCCATAAAGAGGAATCCGTTGAATTAATAGCTTCATTGTAAGATTGAGGGTCATTATCCACTATAAAGGAATAGAAATCATCACCAAGATTCTTTTCCTTCCTCATCCTAGTGGATCTTCTAGGTTCTATATCATCCGGTTCTAAAACATCATAAGAATTGGATGTACTTGGGATATTCTCTAAAATTTCATTTGAAGGATTAGCTAAGTTTTCTAAGGGAGTTTTCATAGGAAAAATATGCTAAAAAAATTCAGCATTTTTAGATTCAACAATTGTATTAGGTTCTACAACATTGTTGCCACTTCTAATAACCAAGAATCTATATGCAACACTATTCTGAGCATAACCTATAAAAACACCATCTAGGGTTCTAGATCCCAATTTTCATTTCTTAGGCTCAGTTAATAAGACTTTATCTAGACATCCCCACACTTTGAGATATTTCAAATTAGGAGAATATCCTTTCCATAATTCATATGGTGTCTTATTTGTCTTCCTACTAGGGATGCGATTTTGAAGAAAACAAGATGACAAAATTGCTTCCCCCCACAAGTTGTTGGGTGTGCCTGAATTGATTAAAATAGAATTCATCATTTCTTTTAGAGTTCTATTTTTACGTTCAACAATTCCATTTGATTGAGGTGAATATGGGGGTGTGTATTCATGTATAATACTATGGTTTACACAAAAATCATTAAAAGGAGAACAATCATATTCACCACCCCTATCTGAGCGAAGACGTTTTATTTTCTTATTGAGTTGATTCTCTACTTCTGTTTTATAATTAACAAACATTCCAAAGGCTTCATCCTTTGAATGTAGTAAATATAATTTTGTATATCGAGAGAAATCATCTACAAAAATAATATAGAAACGTTTCCCATCTCTAGATAGATTTCCTTTTAAATCTCTAATATCAGTGTGAATTAAATCGAGCAATTCAGAATTTCTATGTGAAATTTGAGGACACAGTTTCTTGGTAGATTTAGTTTCAGCACATATTTGACATTTATTATTTAAATTAACAACACCATCAATATCCTTTAGTAAACCTAAATATTTCATGTGTTGTAAATATTTAAAATTAACATGTCCTAATCTACTGTGCCATACATCAAAAGAATCAACGATATAAGCAGAAGGACTTATTTCATTAGCAGAAGAGTTTGGTACATTCAACAGATTGAGACCATTTGAGAAGTAACCCATGCCTAGGTAGTCCCCAGACTTGGTGAGAATGACCTTGTTTGATTCAAAGGACACTTTCACCCCAAACTTAACAAGTTGAGAAACAGAAATTAAATTAACACGAATATCTGGGACAAACAACACATCCTTGATCAGCAGAATTTTTCCATAAATCATATTGATCATGACATTGCCCTTTCCGATCACAGGAGAAGCAGTTGAGTTGCCCATGACAACCCGATGTTCCTCCTGTCCTACTTCAGTGTAGGTCACAAAGGCATCTCTGTTGCCACTGATGTGGCGACTAGCCCCCGAGTCAATGATCCAATCATTCTGGTGGAATGATCCCATGCTGACAATGCTGACAAATGCCACAAATACGTCCTCAGTAACAAGGTTGGTTGAAGGTTCCTTTGAATCCACTACTTGTTTCTTCCTATGCTTGCATTTAGGAGAAGTATGACCAGGTTTTCCACAAACATAGCAAAAAACATTCCTTTTATTAATATCTTTGTTTCCTTTATATTTATTCTTATTTCCTTTCCCTTTCTTATTTTTCCACTTATTTTTAGACTGATCAGTAGAAACTTTATTTTCTTTAACTTCATTATTAACAAAGTTAGCAGTACTTGACAACTCTTTATTCAGTTCAGATTTTTCTCTAGTACGATTTTGATCTTCAACTCGAATATGTATTATTACATCATCCAGTGACATAGTCTTTCTTTTGTGCTTTAAATTGTTCTTGTAATGTTTCCAAGAACCAGGAAAGTTTTCAATTAAAGAACCCACAACGAAAGACCCAGGAAGATCATTTTTTTCATTTTTCAAATCATCAAGTAAAATCTGAAATTCATGAATTTGAGTTTTTATTTCTTTATTTTCAGTCATATGAAATTTTAGAAAATTCATAATAGTAACTTTCTGGATAGAAGCCTCTTCTAGAATATATTTCTTATTCAGACTTTCCCAAATTTTGGATGCAGTTTTAATTGGAAAGTATGCGTCAAACAGTTGGTTAGATAATGTACTTAGAATCACATGTCGACAAATACGATTTGCTTTTTCCCAATCAACATAATCATTTTCAGGTTTGGGTTCAGTTAAAGCAAACGAGACATTAGAAACTTCTAAAGCAGTAATAATTTTTACTTGCCAACGCCTATATTATTGTCCATTAAACTGTTCAATTTTTGTAACATCAGGGATTGGTGTTTGCGAAATAGTAGAAACAGTGATGATTTGGTTGTTATTACTTGATGGCATCACAGACGTAAAGGGGGTTTCAAAACCTTCCATATTAGTACCCATCAGAGAAACAAGTTACTCTTAAGATTGTTGTTCGTATAAGGGTACAAACCACGATGAAAAGGCGTAAACATAAAAGAGTATATCAGAGTATCGCTGAGGCGTGCGAGATGCTCTGTACTTAAGAGTATCTCCGCGGTACTCAACGACGAACGTCTGTGCAGTAGTCTCCTACGCGGTACTCTCCCAGGATCCAACAACGTGTGTTGACGTGAAGCGTGCACACACAGTCACGGCGACGGACGAAAGGTAAATGATCGTTCTTCCAGTGGGCAGACTGCAGGCGGAGGAGAAGAGAGGAAGAAGAAACGAGAGAAGTTTTTCGTCTGTCTTGAACGATAGCGGAAAACAAACACAAATAACCAGGAAAGTAAGCGTGAAAGGATGTGTTCGGTTGCAAAACGCGGTGCGGTTTGGAACTACCAAACGAACATGTGCATTTTAGCGACCCAGGTTAAAAATGGTTCAATGAACCAAAGGGAAAAACCAAGCTAGGGCCGCTCCCGTACAAGGGTCTCCGGGAGGCCAGATTTGCACCCCCCCTGCGCGCGGGATGCAACGTGCGCCGACACGCCCAATTAAAGGGTTTCCGGACCGGGCCGGCCCAAACCCCGTTGGCAAGGCCCACCATGCGCGTGCGTAGGGCCTATTCCCTTTCATTCATCAATTGTATTTTGGATTAGGATCCATATATAAGGAGGAGGGAAGTCTCCAACACAAGCAATATGGGACTAAACCTTTTGCCTTTTGGTTTGAAATACAGTAAAGAAGTATAATAGAATATTCTTTAATGAAGTGTGCGGTATGTATTCTCCCATGTCCCATGAATATGTTCCCTATAAGGGTTACCTTAAGAGATAAATGTTGTCTAAATTGGACATTATTAAACCCTTTGTTTTGATGATGACAAACATTTCATTTTTGTGGATCTAACTTGCTATTTGAGTATTTCAGAGATAAACAAATAAGGAGTGAATAGTTGAAGATCAATACAAATTGGAAGATCAACATGCTTAAATTATTTTTATTTTCATGATTGTACCCAATATAAAAATTTGTACAAGTATATAATGTACAAGTATATAGATATCATGTAAATCAAGTGATAGATCTTCCCTATCTACTCACAACACTTAGATAGATCATCCTCTAAGATAGAATCACAATTGTACATTGATACACACACTTAGTAAATGATTCAACATATTGAAATAGGGACATTCTCAGTCGACAAACTTCTCGACCGAGACACCCTCGGTCGATAAAATTCTTGACCGAGAACCACCTCAGTCTAAGTCACAAGCACTGATTATTGACCTGCACATGTAACCCTAGAACAACCCTCAGTCGACAACATTCTCGATCGAGATACAACTTCAAGTAGGTTCCATAGCTGTTAGACTAAGAGTAAGTGGTAGTTGGAAGTTGGAAATGAACGTTGCAACACATTCACTCCAAACCCTCTCTTGGTCGAAGAAATTCTCGACCGAGACACACCTCGGTCGACAAACTTCTCGACCGAGACAGTTTCTGGATTGCACTTTTCAACACGAAACAATTAGTCATTGCAATGCAATTAGTGGACATCTAACGGCTATTTGAGCACTAAGAATACTTTAGAAACCCTCTAAAATGTCCCTAAGCCCTTGCAACTCATCCCTATAAATAGGAGAGGCTTAGGACACCTAAGACACACAATTACAACTTGAGAACCAATCTTAGTGAGCAACAAGCAAAGCTACACTTGCAATCTTGTTCACTTGATCTCCAATTTCATGTCATATAGCTAGTATCTCCTAGCCACACCACATAACCACGTTCATCTATAGTGGATAGAAGATCTATACGCTTGATATAGGATCAAAGCGTTGCACTCATTGATTAAGTTCTTTCTTTCTTTCTTCCAATCTTGTTCTCTTTTATTGTATATTGTTCTCCTTGACTACTCCTAGGTTGGAGTTTGTTGAAAGGAGGTGTGCTTGAGATTACTTCAATGAAGGCTGCTTCAAGAGAGGTTGGGGCTACTTCTAAAGGAAGTCTATCTCAAGGTGGTGAAGCTACTTCAAGGTGGTGAAGGCTGCTCCGAGGACTTGGAGTTACTTCAAGAAGGCTGCTTCAAAGAGGTTGAGGCTACTTCAAGTGAAGGCTACTTTAAGGGTGTAGAAGGAAGGTGACTATATTTTATGTAACATCTTTGAAATGTAATAAAATTAATCACTTTCAAAATCCAAGTTGGAAACAATCGGGTAGTGGACTGACTACCTTTAATTTCAAAGGTAGGAACCACTCTACATCCTTGTGTCTTCTTTGTTTCCCCCTCCTTCTTTGGTTGAGTGTTTTAATTGTTTAATTAAATTTAAAAGTTCCAAAAAGCTCTATTCACCCCCCTCTAGATCTTTCAATAAAAACATCAAGATACCCTAAAATCTAATCCATCTATTCTTCAAAGCATTGATAAAAATAAATCTACTAAGTAAGCTCAAAGAACATCAGTAAGAATTATATAGTCTTCTCATATGCACAAACGATGGTCATGGGCCGTCTAACCATGAATGCCTAAACTGAAAATTCCACGCATCCAAGGTGGCATCTCATCTAAACTAAAAAAAATATTAATATTAACTAAACAAACAGTCACTATAGACATTGAGGTGATCATCCTCCAAACTGTTTCGCACCCTATTTACATGGCGATAAGCCAACCTATGACATATAAAGAACTTCAAGTGTGTGCCAACCCAAGAAAAATCGTTCAAGTTATGTAGCTCAACTTCTTAACTTTTCTTTGGGTCATGACCTAGATAGTCTGGTCTTTATTGTTTTGCAGCATGTCATCTTACACTTCTTTTGTTACAACCCCAATTTTGGGTTCATTTGGTGAGAAATGTAATTTCTCATATTAAAGATATTGGAACAAATAATGATATAATTTGTTTTGAATAAATGAGTTTCTTTTACAATAGCCTTGATGATTGGGTTGTGGGCTTTATTGGCTATTGGGCCCAATAACAAGAAATTCAATTAATAAATGCATAATTGAGTTTTGGAGAAAAGAAAGATGTGGAAACCTCTAGAAGGAAAAAAAATATAATCCAAAGTTGGATTTCGTGCCTCTTGGGTTACTTGGGTTCCAATGAGTCCAAAGTTGCATATGGAATGCAATAAGAAAAGAAAAGATCAATTAAATATTCTTTGTAAGAAAGAAATTGAAAAAAATATTGGAAATAAGTGGAAAAAGGTATAATTGAGTTATCCTTGGTGAATTTTCGTATCCAAAGGATTCCTAATATTAAAAGGAACTCCAAATAAGGAAAATAAAAAGAGAGATAAAGAGAAATCCTCAAAAAGAGATATTTTAATAAAGAAAAAGTAAGATAATAAGAAAAAAGATGAAAGTTAAGGAAAGAGGCTAAAGAAATATTCCCAAGAGGGGATTTCAATCCATTAAGGTTCCATGAGGTTCAAGGAACTCAGAATAATAATTTAATGGCAAGGGAAAGAGAAAATAGGTGAGAAATATATATAATTAGGAGATAACTTGCATATAAAGCAAAATATCTCATACTTTCGATTTTGAGTCCCAAATTTGGTACACACGAGGATTAAGTCTTTATAGACTTTCCTTAAAATTTGGGATCATTTGGATGTACAATTTAAGAGATACAAATTTTTGAAAATCCCTAAAAGGAATGGATAATCTCTATATATATCAAAGTTTATTCTGACTCAGTGTTAATGCCGCGTGAACTTCTGACCTTGGGATTAAGATCCGACGATCTGGAGATTGTCTTCCACCTTGAACTGGAAAAGGAAACTGTAGACCAGTAGTTGATAATGTACCCAAGTGGAAATCTTGAAATCCAAGGCATGAATGTTTTGGGAAACATGTCCAACAGCCTTAGGAGACCATTACGAGTTGGTCTACCCCAAGATTTGTGAGATTCCGTAGCCTACTGGTGTTTTGCCCAAACCCGGGACCTATGGCTTCTCGAAAGCCAAGAGAGGCCCTATAAATACTGGGTCTTGGACCCCCTTCGAAGTCGTCGGTTATGTTAATGGCTTCGGCTGAGTGCCTCGGGTTGATCTGCGCTAGGAATTGCGCTATCTACCCCACCCCTTCACCTCTGTCGGTGAGGTAGGCGTAGCGAGCAGAGCTTGTCCGCCTAGCCAACACTGATCCCCACTCTGCCAATTAAGGGTCCCAGTCAATTAGACGGAGGAGGCCGAAGGTGAGTGAACTGATGCACATGAAAGAGGGAGCCGATGGGCGGAAGTCAACTACTGAAGTTGACCCGCCATGGCACTGTGTCGAGGTGGGGGAAAGATCGGGGGTTGAAGATGAGCGCTCGCGAAAAGATGAAGCCGCCCCTCAAGCTCCTGTAGATCGAGAATAACGAATAAGGGCAAATATGCCCTTTCAGCAATAAACTAGCCGGCCGCCTAAATAAATGTAATTGGGGAAGATGTTGACGTGTCACCTAGCAATTGGATAAAGGTAAGTTATCTTACAAAATTAGTAACTAATGATTGGTAACTCGGATTAGAGAGTATTATATATCAAAATTGATCAGAAAAATGCAAGAAATACAACAAAAATGTAGTTGAAGCCCAACTCTGCTTGAAATTAAAAAATTATGTAAAGATGCTATCTTTAATGGTTTATGTAATGAAAAACCCTAATCTTTGTTGATTAATGATTTGGGAAGGGTTATATAGATGTTTAAATTTGATATTAACCTGTTGTTAATAAAAAGGACACATTAGATCTAAAAGGATGATCTGTATGCATAATTTGAATAATTTAGGGTTCCATGTACATGAATATGCTTTAATGGGCTTTGAAACCCTAACTTTGGTAATTATGACCCTTAATGGCTTTAATTGCCCAAATCCATGAGTAAAACTGATATATGATGAATCTACACTATTTCGAGTATAAAGGTTCTTATAATTAGGGTTTTGTAATGGATTAATGTGGAATTAGTTCAAATATGTGAACTGAACTAGAATGCAATAAGAGTTGTCATTTTGTAAGAAACCGAAGATGATAATTGGGACTAATGATCATATCATGGATTAAAAGGATAAAAATGGTAGCTTTAATGTAAAAGGGGCTTAATGGACTTAATTGATGGTTAATGGTGCCTTTAATATGAAATTAAGGTTAAATGTTGTTAAAGGATAGCCTTAATATCTTTTGTGAAGAATAGGTGAAATAATTAGGGTTTATGAGTAGTTAGGGTTTAAAATAGTAAAAGATGAAGGGAAACCCTAATCGCAATGGAAACTATAAAAGTGGACTAGAAACCCTAGGAAGTGAGCTAGATTTAATAGATCTTGATGACATGAGTAATAAAAGGAAATTATATAAATGTTTCAGGATTGAATTGTGCTTGGTTGATTTACTCTGGATTGCTTGATTGTTTGAACTGAATCTGTATTCAAAACAGCTTGACAGGTATGTGGTTACGCTTATGAATAACCGCTTTAGTTTCACAAAGATTTTCGAATGTTTCCTCACATTGAATGAAATCTAAATAGTTGGATGTTCATACTTGCAAAATCATAAAGTCACTATGATTATCACATTAATAATAGAAGTATGTATTCTCGCACCTACATGCCACCCTGATGGATGATGCCAAAGGTCAGGCCCAGATGGGTAGACCAATGGGCACCATGAGTGGTGACCCCAGGCACCAAGCTCGGGAATGAGAAGGTGGCCTATGATATTGAATGACTAGAGGGCACCATGAGTGGTGACCCCAGACACCAAGCTTGGGATTGAGAAGGTGGCCTTAAGTCATTGGCAAAAGAAACCTTAAGGTGGGTATGCCAGGGTTAGGGCAAAAGTGGTGGAGAATGTCATACTGAAAAGTGTAAATTGGCTTGTCAATTAACTTGATTGTGATTTTTATCCATATGTGCAAACTTTTGGTTGTCCCCACATACCGGCATATTCTGATATGCTGACCGATGTTTTGTTTGTCAACATTTTAGGTACAACCCTGAAATGAACAAACAGTAAAGTGACACATTGTGAAATTAAGGAATAAAGTACAAGGAGGATTAGATAGATTAATTCAAGCTCTGGATAGATAGATTTCCAATGTTTTTCAAAGGTAAGTAAAGTTTTAATTTTATACCCAATTCCAGTTAGTTAGTAAAATTTCATAATTATTATTGATTATTTGTTGAACCTTTGATCCTGTTAATTGAATAACGGCTCTGACCTTCGGGTCTCCCTTAATTGGGGGTTACCGAGAGACAGGGTCATTACAATTGGTATCAGAGTGTAGGTTCCTCACTTAATCTTTGATAATTATTAAATTTTACAAATTTCATAGAACCCAAGGGAGTTATTAGAGGATTATCCGAAAGATAGAGGTCTCTAGAAAAGGATCACGACCAAGGGCTGGCAATATTTTCCTCCGCACCGCTAGTCAGAATATGAGGACTCCCGGATCTGTGTGACTGCCTGGCCAAAGTCTTAGGGTATGAATCAAAATAAGATACCTTTAGGACTCTCTCATCTTATTCATCCCTCCTCAACTCAAATTCTATTAAGGACCTTAAGGATTAGGGTTTTCTCTCTTTTTCTTCACCCTCTTGAGGTATGGGTAAGGTTGATAAGGATTAAGGACTCCTCCACCAAATTTAATAAAAAGCATGTAAATAAGATGTCATGGACATAAGCTTAATAGAGTAAGCATAAAGGAATAGATACATGCTTAGGTCGTATGACACGAGTTGTCATTGCCCTCAGGAGAGACCTGATGATAGACCTCCTTGGCAGGAGGATGAGTAGAGAGAGTTAGTCTAGGAGGTAGAGACCTCCATTAAAAGTAGAGACCTAGCACATCCTTTGAGGATGATGATAACCCTAACCCTAAGTGAAGGTTAGAGGGAGAGATGACATGATGAGTTAGTTGTCTTGGTAGACTAGATGTTTGGATAGACATGCCTTGGATGATCCATGAGAGGTTAGATGGCCTAGTATCTTTGGAAACCCAACCCTGGATAAGGGATAAGGATGGATGGCTTATGGGATAAGCATAAGGGGCTATGGATGATCATGAGCAAACATAAGTTTGAGCATAGGCTTCACCCACATAGAGGTATGCCTGTGAGCTCGATCCTTCATGGAGAGAGGACCTCTAATATTGAGGATGGTGGTAAGGTTAGCTATATATAGAGAGAGAGTAGGACCTTGGCAAGAAGGTTAGAAGACTAACACCCCGAGTATGAGGAACAGTGGAGACTCGAGGATGATGTGACATAAGTGGATGATAACGGTTGACTTATGCATGATCCCTGGAGGCTGACAATATCTTAGTTTCCTTTAGAGGAACCAAACCCTAGAAGAAGGATGATTCTTCTAGTACCTATGTACCTATGGTATAAGTGATTACTTGCTGAGATGAGACAAAGAGGAGGTTTAAGTAACCAGTTGTGAGGCTTTATTCCTAGTTGTTTGTCCTTGAGGAGGACTTAACTCTGAGATGCCGCTTATATGAAAGTACATGACATACCTTAGACATGTTTGATTCATGGCTAAGAGATTGAGCATGCAGTTGGATACCCAAAGGTGAACCTAGGGTTCCTAGGCCTAAGAGGGGAAGCAGTGTATCCGATGCTCATGGTGAGATTTGAGTCTCTATAGTTTCGGGCATGGTACTCCTCATGTGTAGAGGTAAAGGAAACCCCTTAAGTTAAGGGTATGTTGATGAACCCCTCATAGCTAAGTTGATTTAATGTTGAGGAAAGAGAACAAGTATGACCTAGCATGGGTTGATAGGTGGTCTGCTTGTGCCTTAGTAGCTGCTGGGTTAGGCATGCTCATGTGGATGCAGACCCTAAACATAAGGACGATTGTGACCTTGTTGTCAAGAGTTGTAGTTTCCTCCCATCCTGGGAGAGGGACCCTTTGGTAGGGTGTATACCAGTTTTGGTGGTTTGGAGGTAACCTAAAGAGGTTTCATGGGATCTTGAGAAGCTAAGTGAAAAGTACATGGTATGAGGATGAACCTGTAGACCCATAGATAACCATCTCTAAGTACATGTGGATGTGTTACCATGAAGGTAACCGGTATGGGGCCTGACCAAGGTAGGCAGGTTGCCATGACCCGTATGAAGGGATGAAAGTCAGCCCATGAATGCAGAGATAGATGATGAAGGCTTGGGTAAGGTTCTAAGTTGGACATGTACTATAATAGAATCCTAAGTCTATCCTAGGGTCAGGTAGGGATAATACCGATGGAAGTGGGAGTTGCCTAATTCCCTAGTTGCACATGACCATAGGGTTGGGAGGTAACAACTATCATTGTCTGAGGGCCATGGGTTAGGAGATTAATCACCTTCATGAACTCATGGGACCCAAAGGGCAGATGAGTAGGGCACTCTCTAGATGCATGAGGGAAGAAGGATGACCCCAAAAGTGCCGACACCCTAAAGACCTAGAGGAGATGACCAAGGATTGTGCTTGGACCTAGTAAGTTCGAGACCAGTTTTTCATAGAAGTAACTTTGTTATTGAGATGTTTGTGAGGTAGAGACATATGTGGAACATTTCAACTTAGATCTGAAGGTGTACTAGCAAGGTGAGATGTACCATCTCTACTCTTGGAACATGAAGAACTCTGTATTTGGACTGCAGCCAAATGCTTATTTCCTCTTGTTATTGGAGTGAGAGATAGGACAGTACGCATGTCATACACCAAGAATAGAGATGATGTGAGTCGGAACGTTGCTACAAGGTATGAGGACAAAGATGATAACATACCCTTGTGGAATGGATGGTTTACAAACAGTAAGAGAAATAAGGATGTTTTTAGCCGAAGCTATGTGGAACTTGCAAGTTATACAAGGTTGAGTTTGATCACCATGAGGATGAGCTCAAAGTTTCTTGATGAAAACAAACTTAGAGTTTGAGATGAGATGATAAGTGGAACACATGGAGGTGTATGTCTTCAACATTACCAAAAACCTAAGGATAAGTAGTGGTAATGAATGCTCTGGATGAGATCTAGCTGCCTAGTTTAGCTAGAGGCTAGAAGAAGTTGAGGTTGTTCGGCTAACCCTAAGTTTGGAAAGAAGATGTGTTTTGGTTAACACTCGGATGTAACAAGATATGTTGAACAAGTTAATGGTTGTTTGGTTAGCCAGTTTAGTCCTTGATGAAGTGAAAGGATGGTGATAGAACCTCAGATACACTTCTTTGTATAAGAAGGTAATAAAACCCTGATGAGAGTGGTTTAGGGTTTCTGAGGAATCGATCTTGAGGAATCATGACATATAGGAGATCATGGTTTTAAGATCACCATACACTGTGATACTATAAAGATAGTAAGTGACAATAGCACTTTGGGTGCTTAAGATGAAATTGCATGTAGTATGTTTCCATGCATGATAGTAGGTGAAGGATGAACACCAGTAACCCAATGCTTTGATGTATAGGATAAAGAATCCCTGAGAGGGAAGGGGAATTCACCACTTTGTATGTTGTGGTAAGTCTCCCCTAGACAAGGAAGGTCAAGATACAATATGGGTTATGGTAGATCACCTTACCTAGATGACATGAGAAAGAAAGAATGTTTTCAAGGGACGGATTCGGTTGGACTACTTAAGAGAGAGAGATGGTTAAAGTACGCCATGATGCGAGTTCAAAAGTTCTTAAGTATGACCTAAAGGTTCACTTCCATAATGTGGAAGTAGGAACATGAAAAACTCAATGTTAGTACAGTTTATCACCCCTTACTAATGGTTAGTATGATCCAGACTAGAGGATCTGATGAGAGCATGTGTTCTCATTCAGGGTGATACATAGAGACAGTTCTTGTCCTTTATAAGATGTGATGATAACCACCATAGCCTTTATCAGGATGAAAGAAGTTCTAGAAGGAGGTTGTGTCAGTCACCATTTCATTAAGATGATGTTGGTGAAGGAGGCCTCGTAAAGGTCAGAAAAGAACCACAATGTGTGCAGATGAAGTGGCTTTGATCGTGCTATGGTTGAGAGAGAGAGAGCCCAGTGGTGACATGAGTCACGAGCTGATGCAAAGTAGACTGACATGCAGATCACTGTGGGAGAATATGTTATGTGAAAATCCGACCCCTCTAAGATACAGCTGAGAAAGCCAAGTCCCCGATATATGGGTCCATTTGAGATGGATTGGTGGAGATGGTTGTGTTTAGCCTTGCCCCTCAGGATAACGTGATAAATAAATGTGTTCCATGAGTCCGGTCTAGAGAACTATGTGAGGTACCCAAGCAATGTGCTGAGCCCTGAACCTATTCAGCTTTTGAGAGGCTGATATGTCCTGAGTCACCTATGAGGGTACGATATACCAAGGTAAGAAAGAACTCATATGGAAGAATATGAGATGATGAAGGTTCTTGGGAAGCACCATGGAAAGGGTGAAGCCACATGGGAGCAATGATGGACATATGAAAGGATTATCCTGTTTGTTTGCTTGCTTGATGGAATTTTGAGGGCAAAATTCTTATAAGAGGGGAAGGATGTTACAACCCCAGTTTTGGGTTCATTTGGTGAGAAATGTAATTTCTCATATTAAATATATTGGAACAAATAATTATATAATTTGTTTTGAATAAATGGGTTCCGTTTACAATAGCCTTGATGATTGGGTTGCGGGCTTTATTGGCTATTGGGCTCAATAACAAGAAATTCAATTAATAAATGCATAATTGAGTTTTGGAGAAAAGAAAGATGTGGAAACCTATAGAAGGAAAAATAATATAATCCAAAGTTGGATTTCGTGCCTCTTGGGTTCCTTGGGTTCCAAGGAGTCCAAAGTTGCATATGGAATGCAATAAGAAAAGAAAAGATCAATTAAATATTCTTTGTAAGAAAGAAATTGAAAAAAATATGGGAAATAAGTGGAAAAAGTTATAATTGAGTTATCCTTGGTGGATTTTCGTATCCAAAGGATTCCTAATATTAAAAGGAACTGCATGTACCTGCTCTCTCTCTAGGGCTTGCTCTGCCCTCTCTCTAGAAATCTCCCTGGCGACCGTCGCTGGGGGGAGGGAGCGCCGCTTTGACGCTTTCCTCCCCCTGGCACTCATCGACTCCCTTTCGATTTCTGGTAGGCTGACGTTTCCTGGAGGCGACGTCCTAGGCATTTCGAAGCGGATCGCTGGTGGCTGGAGCCGGCGTCGTCTGGTGCTGTCTCGGTGGTTCAGGGTGAGACGGCGAGGTGTGTTCGTGAGCGACAATCAGATCGGGGTTGGGTTCGGCTACCTCGACCTTGTCGACACTATACCGCTCAAGCGTGGCGGATGGTGAGACGCTGTCCGCTCTGGATTCCAAGATTGCTGTTGTTCACTTCACTGCCTCTCTCCCCAATCTGATTGTTGTTGTGCCGGAGGCATGCTTCTCCAAGGCATCGACGCTTTCCTGCTCCCTGGCGACAACAGTCAGATGTTGTGACCCCGACTGCGGTTGGACGACGCCAAGGCTCTCTAGTGGAGGTTCCTCGCTGGATGGCTGGGTGATCCCTAATGTGCTCGGGTCGACCTTGTGAAGGCGAGACGGTGGTGAAGGCAGAGCCCTGCTAGGTTTCCGGCGGTGTGTCTTCTCCAGCATTGGACGATGGCGGGTTTCATACCCTGGAGCTCAGGTCTTTGGCGGCGGGTTCTGTTGGCCTACTGTGCTGGTCCCTCCACGGGATGCTCATCTCTGGAAAGGGTGACAGGGTCCCCTGTTGTCCCTGTTGCTGAGAGGGAACACCCACATGGTGTTCGATGTTTTTTACCTCTGTCTGGTTTTGGTCTCGGCCATATGAAGGATGAAGGTGCCGGTGGTCCTCCACCTGGCAGTGCTACCCTCCACAGGCCTACGTTGTGTTTGCTGGTTTGCTGCTGTGTAAACAGCAGCTAGTGATGACCAGGAACCCATTGCTGGTTAAATTCCCGCTCAATGTGGTTATTAGGTCTGTAGATGTATGCAGGTGTTTGTCCTCCCTTTGTGGGTGAAGTGATTGCCTGTTTGAAGCTGCATAAGTCTTGGGATTTTCGCTAATGGTGCCCCTGTTGAGCTCGAACTACGGGCTTGGTTGGTTCCATTCTTGGGTGAGGCAATGGACCAGGTGCAGATGGTCGAATGCTTCAAGGATGAAGGATAGAACATGTGACAGACGTTCTAACCTTCGGGAAGAGGCTAAAGAGTGGCAGGCTTTTACTTATTCATATAGATTATCCTAGTTTTTTCCCTGCTGGTGTTGTGCTTGGAGGAGGATCAGGTGATGACTCTGTGTCTCAGTTTGGGAAGTTTGAGTGCAGGCCCTCACAGGAATATTTGTGGGTGTTTTTATTGGTCATGTGTGTTCCTTCTTCTCTTCTTCTAATTCTGCCCTCTTTGTTAGATCCCCCTTCTCCTGGCTTTTCCAGTATGGAGTTTTATTTTCTGTTCTGATCCTATTGTCCCCCTGTGTGGGGATAAATAAGGATCAGTTTATTTCCCCATGGGGCACACTTGTACCCAAAGTTTTGGTTATCTAGTAACACGTTTTTTTTGCCGACCAAAAAAATATTAAAAGGAACTCCAAATAAGGAAAATAAAAAGAGAGATAAAGAGAAATCCTCAAAAAGAGATATTTTAATAAAGAAAAAGTAAGCTAATAAGAAAAAGGATGAAAGTTAAGGAAAGAGGCTAAAGAAATATTCCCAAGAGGGGATTTTGAGCCATTAAGGTTCCATGAGGTTCAAGGAACTCAGAATAATAATTTAATGGCAAGGGAAAGAGAAAATAGGTGAGAAATATATATAATTAGGAGATAACTTGCCTATAAAGAAAAGTATCTCATACTTTCGATTTTGAGTCCCAAATTTGGTACACACGAGGATTAAGTCTTTATAGACTTTCCTTTAAAATTTGGGATCATTTGGATGTATAGTTTAAGAGATACGGATTTTTAAAAATCCCTAAAAGGAATGGATAATCTCTATATATATATATATCAAAGTTTATTCTGACTCAGTGTTAATGCCGCGTGAACTTCTGACCTTGGGATTAAGATTCGACGATCTGGAGATTGTCTTCCACCTTGAACTGGAAAAGGAAACTGCAGACCAGTAGTTGATAATGTACCCAAGTGGAAATCTCGAAATCCAAGGCATGAATGTTTTGGGAAACATGTCCAACAGCCTCAGGAGACCATTACGAGTTGGTCTACCCCAAGATTTGCAAGATTTCGTAGCCCATTGGTGTTTTGCCCAAACCAGGGACCTATGGCTTCTCGGAAGCCAAGAGAGGCCCTATAAATACTGGGTCTTGGACCCCCTCTGAAGTCGTTGGTTGTGCTAATGGCTTCGGCCGAGTGCCTCGGGTTGATCTGCGCTAGGAATTGCGCTATCTACCCCACCCCTTCACCTCTGTCGACGAGTGACCTGATGTGCATGGAAGAGGGAGCTGATGGGCGGAAGTCAACTACTGAAGTTGACCCGCCATGGCACTATGTCGAGGTGGGGAAAAGATCGGGGGTTGAAGATGAGCGCTCGCCAAAAGACGAAGCCGCCCCTCAAGCGCCTGTAGATCGAGAATAACGAATAAGGGCAAATATGCCCTTTCAGCAATAAACTAGCCGACCGCCTAAATAAATGTAATTGGGGAAGATGCTAACGTGTCACCTAGCAATTGGCTAAAGGTAAGTTATCTTGCAAAATTAGTAACTAATGATTGGTAACTCGGATTAGAGAGTATTATATATCAAAATTGATTAGAAAAATTCAAGGAATAATAAAAATGTAACTGAAGCCCAACTCTGTTTGCAATTCAAAAATTATGTAAAGATGCTATCTTTAATGGTCTATCTAATGAAAATCCCTAATCTTTATTGATTAATGATTTGGGAAGGGTTATATAGATGTTTAAAGTTGATATTAACCTGTTGTTAATAAAAAGGACACATTAGATCTAAAAGGATGATTTGTATGCATAATTTGAATAATTTAGGGTTCCATGTCTATGAATATGCTTTAATGGGCTTTGAAACCCTAACTTTGGTAATTATGACCCTTAATGGCTTTAATTGCCCAAATCCATGAGTAAAACTGAGATTCGATGAATCTACACTATTTTGAGTATAAAAGTTCTTATAATTAGGGTTTTGTAACAGATTAATGTGGAATTAGTTCAAATATGTGAATTGAACTAGAATGCAATAAGAGTTGTCATTTTGTAAGAAACTGAAGATGATAATTGGGACTAATGATCGTATCATGGATTAAAAGGATAAAAATGGTAGCTTTAATTTAAAAGGGGCTTAATGGACTTAATTGATGGTTAATGGTGCCTTTAATCCAAAATTAAGGTTAAATGTTGTTAAAGGATAACCTTAATATCTTTTGTGAAGAATAGGTGAAATAATTAGGGTTTATGAGTAGTCAGGGTTTAAAATAGTAAAAGATGAAGGGAAACCCTAATCGCAATGGAAACTATAAAAGTGGACTAGAAACCCTAGGAAGCGAGCTAGATTTAATAGATCTTGATGACATGAGTAATAAAAGGAAATTATATAAATGTTTCATGATTGAATTGTGCTTGCTTGATTTACTCTGGATTGCTTGATTGTTTGGAATGAATCTGCATTCAAAACAGCTTGACAGGTATGTGGTTACACTTATGAATAACCGCTTTAGTTTCACAAAGATTTCCGAATGTTTCCTTGCATTGAATGAAATCTAAACAGTTGGATGTTCATACTTGCAAAATCATAAAGTCACTATGATTATCACATTAATAATAGAAGTATATATTCTCGCACCTACATGCCACCCTGATGGATGATGCCAAAGGTCTGGCCCAGATGGGTAGACCAATGGGCACCATGAGTGGTGACCCCAGGCACCAAGCTCGAGAATGAGAAGGTGGCCTATGATATTGAATGACTAGAGGGTACCATGAGTGGTGACCCCAGGCACCAAGCTCGGGATTGAGAAGGTGGCCTTAAGTCATTGGCAAAAGAAACCTTAAGGTGGGTATGCCAGGATTAGGGTAAAAGCGATGGAGAATGTCATACTAAAAAGCATAAATTGGCTTGTCAATTAACTTGATTGTGATTGTTATCCATATGTGCAAACTTTTGGTTGTCCCCACATACCGACATATTCTGATATGCTGACCGATGTTTTGTTTGTCGGCATTTTAGGTACAATCCTGAAATGAACAAACAGTAAAGTGACACATTGTGAAATTAAGGAATAAAGTACAAGGAGGATTAGATAGATTAATTCAAGCTCTGGATAGATAGATTTCCAACATTTTTTAAAGGTAAGTAAAGTTTTAATTTTATACCCAATTCCAGTTAGTTAGTAGAATTTCATAATTATTATTGATTATTTGTTGAACCTTTGATCCTATTAATTGAATAACAGCTCTGACCTTCAGGTCTCCCTTAATTGGGGGTTATCGGGAGACGGGGTCATTACAGCTTTGGATTTAGGTGGTCACAAGTTGAATTGAAACTGGATTACAGGATCTTAATCCCAAAAGAATCTAGATAACACCAACTCATTCTGACTAGGGGCTGGATTGGGAAATGCAATATCCAGACTTTCACATGTTTTATTTGTAGGGGTATGACTTGTTATTCTAACATGAATTCATTGATTGTTCACCGGCATATAGGATACAACTAACACATTACCCTGTTCCAACTATGCACACCTCTACTTCTCCCTCAATCTCAACTACTAACTAGGGTTAGGGAAATGGCTTCTGAGCTAGTAGTCATACTCCTTTTCGGTACGTCAACGATATCCATGACTAGGCTACAAATGTTATATCGATGCCTAAAACCTAGCTTCCACCCTCGCATGTACCACTATTTTTCCTCAAACTCAACTGAAGACTAGAGTTTAGGCGATGCATGTGAGTATTGTCATTTCATATCTTAAATGAGAAACAATTCAAATGCTAAATGCAATAAAAAATTTGTTTAAAATAAAGGAAAATGATAGAATGTAAGGAACAAGAATCACCACCTTACTGTTAGAGAAAATATAGAAAAACAAACAATAAGCATTAAATTCATGGGAAACACAAAATAAACCAAATTTGACTCCCCGTAAGGGTGGATAAGATGTTAAGTTTGACCGAAGGTCATATAAGGCACTCTTGGTATGATCAAAGAAGCTACTAGGAACCCCTATGCACCATATAAAAAAAATTGTACATGATTATTCGAATTAGAAAAATAAAATTTCACTTGATTCATTTCTATTTGAGTTCTAAATGAAAAGGAAGCAAATAAAATGTTTGGTTTGTAAATTATTCATCCCTCAAGAGAAGCATTGGTATTTCTATATACAGTCTTGATAATCATGTTGATCAAATACCAATTGTATTAGGATATATACCATGTGAAATCCATCTGTGATGATTGGGAGAAATTTTATAATTTATAGAGAGGCAGATGCAATATCTGTAGGATAAATTTTGGATGGTATCAAGTCAATGTTTAAACAATGATTTGAAATGATGTTACATGATGGCACTACTACAGAACCTACCTTTAGTGTCGGTTATTTAAAGCCTTTAGTGTCGGTTCTAAGCGACACCTATGTGGGCGACACTAAAAGCTCACCCATTAACTCTTCGCGTGCCACCGAAAACGCGCCATCATGGGACTATAGGCGTCGGTTATTAGATAAGAAACCGACGCCCAAACCCTTCGCGCCACAGAAAGGGCACCATCTTGGGCACTATCAGTGTCGGTTTTTTACAAATAACCGACACCATATATCTTCGCGCCACAGGAAATAGACGTCGGTTATTTATATAAAACTGACACTATAACATTGTGTGTCGGTTGTTTACAAATAACCGACGCCTATTGTTTTGTTTTTTTTCTGTCAGTCTGCAGACCTGCTGTGGCTGGTCGCAGGATGAGAAACCTGTTCAGTTCAGTTATGAACTGTAGGTTTTACGACATCCATTGATATCGGCCGACAACAGGCCACAAACCTGCAAAATTAACAACAAAAATATTCACGCATGCATTTAGCAATGCAACTTGCAGTTCCATTTTATTTTCACACATTTAGAAACATTCATGTAGCTAGCAATATGTAGTTCCATTCATTCACATTCACACATGTAGAAACATTCATATAGCAACCAACACTTTCATTCATTTTCACTCAGACACATTTAGAAACATCCAGACATGTAGAAACATTCACACATATATTATAATTCAGAAATTCATTTACAAAATATCATTGTTTAGTCATTATTCACTATCAGGATCCCAATTATATTTTAAAGCCCCCACTATTTGTATGGTTGCCCATTCTTCTCTTACTTCATTTAATTCTCCCATCGTATAGGGAGCATTTTCATATGGTAAGGCCTCTCCTGTAATGGGGTCAGCTTTAAACACCTGTAAAGAGAATGATGTATATATATAATTAATAAGCTATAAATAAGATTGATATATTTCGATCATATTATCTAATGAGACTATATAATACCTGAGCAATACACTCGATATCCAGTGCGACATGTTTGATAATCATGTGCATATATCGCATGACATAGTATCCACATGCCCATTCGTTGTCTTGTGTAGCACACTATAAATTCAAACATATAAAATATTAAAAAATACAACTAATTAAGCATTGTTCACATAAATAATATATACATATATTGCAGTCAGGAACTTACTTTCACGTTCTTCCAAATTATTGGCTGGTTCTTTTTCGTGGGGACCTTTCCTCCAACCTTTTTGAACTCCTCAAAACCCCTACATGTTAATGTAACACAGAACATTGCAATTAAATAGTAATGTAATAACATATGTTAACGGATATGAAAATGAAATATTTCTCACCGGAATAATGCCATTTTCATTATGTGTCCAAATCTTGTATTCAATTTACTCCCCTTAGGATATAGATAATACACAGTGAACGTCTCGGGGGCAATAACCAGTAACTCCCAATGCCTACCCCTAGAGGTAAAAAAGTTAAAAATTAATAACTCAAAATCCACAATCAAATGTAATTTTCTTAAGTCCAAATTATAATAAGCAAAGTAAACTTACTCTACATTGAATGGAGCCATTATCACCGTCTTCTTATTTACAGCAAAATTTGAAAAAGCCTTACGGCAGTATTGTTGAACTGACGTAGGATCTTTAGCTACTAGACTAATCAAAGATGGAATCAAAAACCCTACATGTTCGAATCTAAAATATGCACATATGTTGTCTAAGTAGCTGCAAAATATGTATTAATTATGCATGCATTAATAAATAAGAAACCAGATCACCAGATCATACACAAGGTATATGGATGTATAAAGAATATCTCACCTTATCCATAGCTCTATCACAGATGTATTTAGCCAATCATATCGAAACAACTCCAAAATATCTTGTATAAATAGTTTTGTTTCGTATGACTGACCTGTAGAATCTGAATCGGAAGAAACAGTTATAGGGGAGTTTATATCATGTTCGCCTAACCATATTGCCATACCCCTACAGTTTGGACCTAACGGGACAGGTAGGTCCTGTGGAACCCAACTAGGTAATGTAGGAGGTGGAAGCGGAGGCCTAGATGTTGTGGGCATCTTCTTTTTAACCTGTATATATATATATAATTTCAGATCAACTGCCATCATATACACACACTAACAATTGAACGTAATGTAAATTTACCATACCTTTTCAGTAAAGAGGACATCCACTTTTATCCACAATATCACTCCGCCTACTGCCTCACCAAGCGTTTCACAATCTGGGTGGGCATATGGCAATGGAAGATCCATCCACTAGGAGAATATATGTATCGGGCTCACACGAATCCAACCAGCTGGTACTGGAGACCCGTGACACGTTTCTCCTAGTAGGGATGGGTAAGTCGATGCCTCTGCAATGACAAATTCTTTACTTTTTAGATGGCATGGCTTCAACCCCTACAAATTTTTATGTAAAGAATGTTATATACATATATACATATCATCTTTTTTTGAAACGACTACAATTTCATATATACATATCATCTTGAATTAAAAAACTAATTACTATGTCATAAAAATACTTACAGCGGATGTGCTAGGTGGTGGTTCTACAGGATTACTCCCAACCTCTGCAGTAGAAGTAGGAGGAGTAGAGCCTGCAGTAGGTACTGTCTGGTAAGTGGCAGTCTGATATGCCTGCCACTTTTCCATTGCTTCTTCTAGTTTCCTATCAACTAGCTTATCTACCTATACATGGATAAAAGAAACGTTAGCTTCTAATTATTGAATTCTCTTTTACAGTAACATTATAAAGAAAGAATATGTTACCTCCTCTTGTGAAAGTCCTGCTTTTGGGACATGTTCGCGTTGGGATGGCCCAAAAAAAGCTTTGATGCCCACACCAGTACTTGCAGCCCTAACACGTCTAGGATGCTCTGGGTTACCCAGAGCAACTGTCAATTCATCCCTTGTGCCCTCAGGGATGAACTTGCCTTGTTTCCTCAGCTCGTGCAGCTCCCGCTAATCGCCAAAACAAAAATTTGTAATTAAGTAAACAACACAAATAATCAATATTCGAATGATTCCTGTAAGAGTTGTATTTTACCATTTTTGCAGCCGCCTCAGTAGTTGCGGCCTTCGTTATTTCTCCCTTCTTATTTTTCCTCCCAGCTATCCAGACATCATGGCAAGGCAGAGGTCTGCTACCTATGGTAGAGGACTCCTGAGTAGAAGCAGACTGAGTAGCAGCAGACTGTAGTCTTTGGCGAATTCCTGCATACCCCTTTGGACCCATTGTGTGGTCATGCACATTCAGTGCACGCCTTGATCTTTGTGCCTCACTGAGGGCCTAGTTAGTATGCACATTAATGATTTGGTTAGTAACACTAAATGTTAATCTTGAATAGGTGAATACAACATATATTAATTAATGAGATTGAGACTGACGCCTAATACCTTGAATTCATCAGTTTGTCTTGAAGCGACAAACACATCCCATTCTTCTTTGTCCAGGAAGTTCCACTGTTCAGTGGCTGTATTCTTCCTCTTGTCAGCTTATTTTATGTATTCTCGGGTGAGATTTGTCCTATAGTTCCTTAGGACTCTCCCACAGTGTTGCATCACGCATTTACGATGCAACTTTTCATCCAATTCAAATATACTCTGCAAAATAGAATTGCTATTAACTAGTATCCAAAAATTTAGTAATCTACAAAATAGAATTGCAAATTAATAATAACTCACGCATAAATCCCTCCATATTAAGTCTTTCTTCTCCTTAGAAACGTTATGCCAAGAATCTAAGCGACAACCGCAATGGCTACGAGTAACAAACCCAAGATATGAAACAAATGAATTGCGATTCACACCACATGCATTTCCTGCATTATCAAAATCCACAACAAGTTTGGGTCCATTGCCCTTTTGCACAATTAACTTCTTCATCATAGTGATGCCCCTTCTCTTGTCAACTTTTTGGTGTTGTTGATCAAGTGCCTCAAGTGCTTCATATGGTACATGTGCATCATCAACCTAAAATTTGACAAAATAATCACATTTACAAAATATAACTATAAATGGACATATAGATATAAATATATGATATATTTTTAAAACTTACATCGTGAGGCGGCGCATTGATGTCCTCACCCTCACGGTAATCATCAAAACGGTCATCAGGAGAATGGTCAGCCATCTGCAAATTCACATTCAAATTGTAAAGTTCACATTGTATTGTAATTCAAATTGTAAAGCTCACATTGTAAAGTTCACATTATTACAACAAAGTATATATCACAACAAAATTGTAAAGCTCTATGATCAAAGAGAAAACAAGTATATATTACAACAAGATTAGGGTCTAGGGTTAACAAATACATGTGATGTCATTCTTATATATAATAAATGTACATGTACCACCTATCCCATCCTTGAACACCTAATCTCACTAGTAAGTGTATAATGTGTATTGGGTTTTCAAGAAAATTTTGGCAGCATTTCCCTGCTGTTCTCCAAGTACATATGTACTTAGAGAACAAACGGGGAAATGCTGCCGAAATTTTTTTGAAAACCCAATACACATTATACACTTACATCCTAAGTGAGATTAGGTGTTCAAGAACAGTCCCAAACCGGGGACTATCCAAGATTTACTCCTAATGAGTAAATCTTGGACGGGTTTCTAGGCCAAAAAATAATGTGTTGTCATTCTTATACCTAAAATCCTAGTTCTTCAAGTTAGGCTGATTATTGATGTCTTTAAAAGCATGATTGGCAATTTAGGGAAAAGTTCATCATTTACATTCCAAGCATGTCACATGTGTGCATTACAGTTCATCATTAAGCAAGAAGGGAGATTAGGATTCTCAATATACTCAACAATAAAACAAGTTACCAATTTCATAGTTAAACTATTCATTAGTATGGAATGTCCATAGGAGTCATAGCTAAGGTTTTTCTAACAAAGACATAATCATTTTTTATCTACCATATTGATCACCCTATCACATTAAAATATAAGATGGATAATCAGATATCACTGTCAAAAAACTGGCTTCCTAACTTACTTCAACATCAATGGATATGAGTTACTTATTAAAAGAAGAATAACGAGAAGTAATTTGGGCCGTCAAGCACACAAAGCAATGTTGTGTTATATCTGTATTTATGGAATGTAAGATTACACAGTTTATAGAATGTAAGAATGTATTTATAAATCCTCAAGACCAGGTCAGTCTGTTGCTAGCTAGCACACATATACAATCATAAATCACGTAACAGAATATAGTTATTGACTGTTTCAACACTTATCAAGTTACCATTCAATAAGTAAATAACTTTAAAAAAAAATAAAAAAACGCCCAGCTGGGCACCTGACGATTTTACTCCAGGGCACCAGCAGGGCTTGACCTAGCCTAGGCGGAGGAAGGAAGGAGGAAGAAGGTGACGTACCTTGAGGGCAGAGGAAGAAGGTCCGGCCGGAGCAGAGGAGAGCAGCTGGAGGTGAAGCTGGGAGTGCCGGCGGCGAGGAGAGGAGAACTTCGGCTCGGCGGAGCGGCGGCGACGGCGGTGAGGAGACGAGCGTCGCACGAGGAGATGAACGGCGGTGCGGGGGAGCCAGGCAATGACGGCGGCGACGGTGGGGAGCAATCGGGGGAGCAATCGCCAGACCTAGCGTAGAGTCGCAATGAAACAGAGACAATGGGGAAAAGTTCTATTTGCGAGGCTATTAACTGTACCATAGGCGTCAGTTATTAAAAAAAACCAACAACTATAACTAACAGTGTCGGGTCTGAACAAAAACCGACACCAATACTTGATTATAGTCGTCGATTTTTAACTAAAAAACAACCGACGTCTATATACATATGCCGATTAAAAAAATTGTTCTCGATTTATGACCATAGTCGTCGGTTTCTACCTAAAACCGACGCTTAAAGGGTGTGAAAAATTCCCCGCGGATAGCGCGGGAAAACTCATAAGCGTCGGTAATTGTAGTAAAACCGACAACCAAAATGTGCCCAATTTCTGTCTCGCGAATAACCTTTAGTCGTCGGTTTTTTATTTATCAACCGACGCCATATGTCAAATTTTGGAGGTAATTTTTTTCGCTGAAAATTTTGGATTTGGTTGTTAATTTTAGGTGTCGGTTTTTTATTACGTAACCGACACTGAATAAAAGTGGTACCCGTGTCTGGTCGCCCTTCATAGATTGGATGTCGGTTTATGTAATCAACCGACGTTGTAGACTTTAGGTGTCGGTTTATTTATACAACCGACACCTTGAAAAGTGACGTTATAAGCCATTTCTGTAGTAGTGTGGGCATTAGTTTTCAATTTAATGATTAATTATAAGAGATCGTAAACAAAGTGATACTTCTAGAAAATGTCAAATCAACTAGTAAAATGGTATCACCTCTATATTAAAAGATGAAAATTTTCACTAGAAATGAAAGAATTAAGAATTAGAACAATGAGCAGTTACAAATTTGAGCAAGATTAATAATAAAAGCTATTTTGAGTAGTTATTATCCAAAAGCTATAATAATTTAGAACTTGTAGTTCTATCATTGACTAGAACTAGAATATGTGCCCCTCACTTGTTGTCCATCCTCCCAGCATGCTAGACTTACTATATTAGAAGAAGGATCTTTATATGTAAGGAAATCAAAAGTTAGCAGAGGAGAGTAGTTGTGATGAAGTGTATTTTTGCACATATTTGACTTAATACTCTTTTGCCATCAATTATCTTGGTTTCTCATTCTTGATATTTCCATGATCAAGGACCTAATGAGGATCTCTAAAATGAAAATTCATGATTTGAGTCAAATATAAGCACCTGGATCCATTAAAACCTAGTTTGGATAAGTTCCTAAATCAATTTGTTAGTTTCTTTATCTACCTTGCTCTTTTTATTTGAAACTTTGTCTATAGGTTCAGCCCTTTGTATGAGCATGGGGCCTAAATTTGAGACTAATCATACCTTTCAAAAAAAATTTATGATTTTCTAAAGTTCTAACAACCAAAAACCCTTTTATTTAGTCTTTTTCCTTGTTGGTTCCGATATGCTTCCATTTGAGTGGTTCCCCTATCGAGTCTTACTCTTTACAACATATAAATTATTTAGAGTTCTAAGTCATTAAATGTCTAGACGACCAAGATATACCCATCCAAGGCTTCCCACATGGGGGTAAGTTGGGTAGTCCTTGTTAGGATATTTTTTGAACACCTAATTCTCACTTAAGACATGAATGCATGGTATGTGCTTTGGTACTAAGGTAATTTCAACACTTACCCTCATGTGCTCTAGGTATATATGTGAATGAGTTCACCTACCTGCATTGGTGTATTCATAGAACTATAGGGAAGTTTCCTAAGTCTTAGAGTACATACCATACACTTTCTAGTGAAATCAAGTGTTCATGAATGGCTAGGTGGTACACATGGAACATATATCTAACTTGTTATGCATCTAGTTAATATTAGTGTATTGTTTGAGTGGGTGATTTAGGCCCCAAAATAGTGTGCCTGATAAAATATATTTATTTGCAGAAATGGATTGGAATTTGGTGCAACACACAAAAGTTCAAACACAATCTTTCACACTTCATCAATTTTGTAGATGAGAATAAGAATCATCCGATGACATGTTTTACTTTCCATGTAGAAGTTGTGGTTACAATCTAAAAGTGGATAATTTTTACGAAGTTAAAGGTCATATCATGTGTAGTGGGATTATAAGAAAATAATATGGAATGGTATATGGGATGTACCTAACGAGGCTATTGATTGGTCTAACTTGAAGGGTGATGTAGGAAAAAAATACTATTGTGAATGAAAATAATATTGATATGGTGGAAGATCTGAAGCATCTTGAGTGTGACTTAGTGGAAGGACCTAATGTATAGAGTAGTGGATAATGATGAGCAACAATTGTTTGAGAGTTGCACTAAATTCAAGAAAGGGAGTGCATTGTTGAGTGTATATTCTGGAGGGTTGTTGTTGGTATATATGCCCATAGAGCCAATCATGTGATGATTGTAATAGGGTACTATATACTTGATTTGATGATGATAAAGGTAAATTTCATCTATTATGTTTGTCTCAATCATGAGATGATGACACAAATATATTTTATGATTAAAGAATGATGTTACTCGATGACATATGTATTCAGGTTGAGGACCTCAACAATGAGATCATATATATGATAATATTACATTTATTCTTGTTATGTTCGTAGTCAGATATTGCCGTGGAATCAAGGCAGACAAAAATAACACATAAGGCTAGAGTGTGTGTTGGTTGATGATAGAATCTCACTAGTCATGATATGTGATATCAAATCAAATAAATAGATACTTATTACATAATAGTGTATCAGACAGACCCACCTTAAGAGTGATGCATGGAAACACTTGAATGGTATTAAGAGTCAAATCTCATAGTGATAGTTTTGATTGGGGTTCTTAGACCTGAAATCACTACACTGATCACATGTTGTTCAATGTATTTTGACACCATCCAACGTGACCTTGAATAAGGGTTATCATAAAATTAATGCTCAGATAAATAGTGACACATGAGGAATGACTATGAGTGGTTTAGATGGGATTTTTCCCTCATATAGGAGTTTGATAGCCTGGCCACTTGATAAGTGAGATTGAGAAATGTATGGCCATACTCATGTGACTCAATATGTGATACGTGAGATCACATAAATCTCATATATACAATCTTCTCTAGTTCAAGGAACATATATTGAACGTTGGGAGGATGATGATTCCATGCCTTGAATTCAATCCAGATATTAGAGATAAAGGAATCATAATAACACTAATCACAAATTGTGGATTTAAGTTTTTCTCTAACTTTCCAATTACTTGGGTAGCAATGATATGTTGCTAGATACCGCTCATTACTTGTGATGTCATAAATTAGTTATGGACATTCCCTGCCAACATAACTTGGGACCTATAGGGTCACACACATAGGATGCACCTGGAATAGGAGCTCATTCATGAATGATGCTTAACTTGTTTACTAAAATGTTTAGGTATTCAATTTCAACAACAATGGTTGAAAATTGATTGATAAGAATGTGAACCGACCGGTTCAAGTGTTGATAATTTGCATGTAGAAAAAGAAGAACTTGAACAGGCTAATATTTGCTTGATAGATGAAAACAATGCTTATCTTAGTCAAGTAGATTCTCTTAAACTTGAAATTGCCAATTTGCTTGATAAGATTAAAACTCTGGAAGCTCAACCTCATATACCTAGTTCTAATGAAGATCATAGTAATATTGTGAATTCTCTCATGATTGAGTTCTTAAAACTAAAAATGAGGACGAAGATTTTGTTTTGCGAGGAGTAGAATCTAAAAAAAGTGTTTATCTCTTTAAGATTTCTTTGCTTGAAAATAAGCATGCTTCCTTGCTTGCTAATATCAATGTTTTTGAATCTTGTTCTAGTTCTACTAGTAGAGAGAATATTGTTGCCACTCTTCATATTGATAAATATTCTTATATGACCAAATCTCTTTGCTTAGAAACCAACCTTTTGCATGCTAGAGATGATATTAATCAATTGCCCTCTACTATTACTTATCTTATGCATGATATATAGTTTGAGATCTTCTAAGCAAAGATTATTAAATGATAAAAAAATCTTAATCAAATCCTAGAACATACTACCGAACAAATGGGTAGATATGGTATTGGACTTGATAGTAGGCAAAGGAACAACAAAGACAAATGACCTTCATTTTTCAATGAAGAATCCTATAGTTCCAAAGCTAGGAGATCATGTAATCATTGCAATGATATTTGCCATTATTCCACATATTGTCCTTTTAGGAAAGCACCCCAAAGCAATAGGACTTGGGATGTTAAGCTAACCCCTCCAGGCCCAAAAATATGATTTGGGACCATTTCGTATTTCTTCTTGTAGGTCCCTTACAAATGGATTGACATGAGTTATGGATTTGTAAATTGGTCTCTCAATCCACATAAAAGAAGAAAGGTGAGATGTGTATAGGGTGACAACAAGTTGAAAAGAAATGGTAAGAACAGAGGTAATGCTATTCTTGCTCATACCCAATCGTAATGTGTTTTTGCCAAGATAGTATGCACTATACATATAGTTTTTGAGTCAAAAGGGATATATTGTGATTCTCATCACTTTTTGCTGAAAACCTATTTTTGATGGTTTCATAGTGTATTACTAACTTGCTTACACATGTGTGGATATGGTTTATAATTTTATCATACTTTCAGATATGTTTTTTTGAAATACATGTGCTTCTTGACTGCAGTCATTGTCGGTCGAGTTTGTCCTGATAGAAACTAGACCGACACGTACCAATTGGTGTTGGAAACATCTATTGTTGGTCAAGAATTTCAACCTAGAAACTTGACCGAAAACGTTGTACACATAATATACAGATGGCTTTTTGGATGAGAATGTCCATCTCAACTAGACTTTCTCAACTACTAGCCTTATTCTTTGGAACTCCCTTGGTATCTTTATATATGCATATTTCCATGCTTTGTATTTCCTATCTTGCATATAATGCTATCTCTAGAATTTCTCTTTTGGTATCTTCATATCTTGCAATTACCTATCTTGAGTTGTTATACTTATTTTGATGATGATCTCTTTGGATCACTAGGCTGTGATATAAATTGATTCCATTGTGCTCTAACTTGTTAAATCTATCTAGTAGTATATCATTGGATGTATCATGAGGTTCTTAGTGGTAATTATCTTTTGGTAATTATGCATATTTGCTAGTGAGTTGTATCCTTTCTTGCTTTTAAAATTGCATATCTCTTTGTTTTGATATATCTCTACATCTACTCATATCACACTCTTTCACTTGTGTATATTTTGTTATGATCCAGATCCTAGTAGTAGTCCTAACTTCTGATATCATCTACTAATAGTTCATGTAGTTCTAGCCTTGTTTATTAATTGGTATTCAACTATATGCTATGTTTGTATCTTGTTCTATACTTTCTCAAGCTTGTTCCTTGAATTGCATACCTACTATCTTGAGTTATTTGCTTGCATAGCCTTATCTTGGTTGTTAGCTAGAACTGCATCTAGGGTTGTTCTAATGCATGTCTTGATTTTCTTTATAAGCTTAGACAAACCCTCAGTTTCTGCTCTTCTATTCCCCTTTCTAACATATGGTATCTCCTTTTTATAAAATGTTTCGTTTTACCTCTTCAAACCCCCAATTTTGGAATGACAAAGGGGGAGAAGGCATGCCTTATGTAAAATGAGGAGAAGGCATGTGTGGGGAGAAGGCATGTCTTATGTTAAGGGGAGAAGAAATATATGTAGAACAAATGGGTAGAAGACATAGTTTCTATAAATGTTATGAAAGCTAACCATGTAGGAGAAATAGCATTAATTTAGGGGAGTATGAGAACTCCGTGAGCATCAATTGAGGGGAGCATATGAAATCAATTCTATTGAAATCTCTAGGTTGCTCGAAAGGTATGCTTTTACTTAAATACTTTCAATACATTTAAGGAATGGTTTGTAATCTTCAAAAAGGGGGAGAATGTTGACTCAAGGTCTAAATCAAATAAATCCTTATTTTGATTATGATTAACCATTCCACTTATTTGTGACTAACGCTTCTACTTGAGTTATTTCATATTAGGTATAGACACACTCCAAATGCCTTGACTTGCACATCCTAACTTAGAGAAACGACAAGTACAAATCAATGCAAGTGAACTTTTATGAAATATGATGTATCTCTATTGGAATCATGTTGTAAATCACTTATAATGATTGTATGACTTGTAATATGCTTAAAAATCAGGAGCACTTAAATTGACTATTTAAGCACTTTAATGGAAATTTGCAAAATGCACCCCAAGCAGTCTGTTCAGCCGAGTTTCCCCTTTAGAAACTAGATGACGCCTAGTATGGGTCTTGCATATTGCTAGGTTCGTCTGAGTTTGTCCTTGGTCAAACTCGACCAACACCCTACACAGACAAAGTGATTTTAAGCCACCAGTCAAGTTTCATCTAGGTAACACTCGAATTAAAGGAATTTATTCATGAATGATGTTAAGATTGATTACTAAAGGTGTTTAGGTATTCAACTAAACAATTGAAGTCCAAAATTGACTGATTGGACTCTAAACTGAACGGTTCAAGTGTTGAACCGATTAGTTGGAGCGTTAGGTCAATTGGAATCAATATTGGTTGAATTTTGCATGAACTGGAAAAGTGAAATGACCATTTCACTTGTGAAATGACCGTCTCACAATGTGAAATGACCGGTTCACACTATAGGTCGCCCGTTGCAGTTGCCAATTCAATTGGAACAAGGATTGATGTTGATGTCATATTTAACATTAACTGAGTATTGAATACCAATATGATTTGGTATAGGAAACTATACGAACTGACCGATTCACTTACTGAACCGACCGACTTATGCATCAAATGACCAGTTGGGTGTGTGAACTGACCGGTTTGCCATTTGTAGGTTCTAGAAAATTCATGAATATGGACCCTTTTGCTCCCACACAGACATGGAACCCTGACCTTGGCCTCTACTATAAATAGAGGGGTATTGGGGGCTTCCGAACACACATAATTGAGAATTAGTTGCTCTGACAATTATTGTCCTCTTTGGTTGTGGTAACCAATAGAGAACCCGAGCAAGTTCTACCTGTTAAAGAGAGGGATAGAGAGGGAGAGTACAATTGAGAACAATTGTGGAAGAGCATGTCGGTAACTAGTACACCGACAGAAGGGGACAACTCCTTTCTGATGGCTCTGGTAGCGCAACGTGGAGTTCTTGGTGGGTCAGTGTAGACTTCTCTAGAGGCGGGAGACTTCTGCCACTAGGAGAACTCCGTCAAACACCATCTGTGGTGGCCAGGCCAGGAGGCCGATGAAGGTGACCGTTTGAGTGATGCTAATATTGAAGGAGCGAGTTGTTGCCTGAAGAAGAAGCACTATGCTACTATAAGGGTAATGTCGTTGGACTTGCTCTAGGACTAGGTATAACCTTACAACCTTTCCTTCCTAGATACATTGTCGTTGACGCGATCTTGTTGTCCAAGGGAATGGAGCTTTATATTTTTTTTTCTGTTGTCTATATTTGTCGCCCCGATTTCCCTACAAATGCATGATTCCCAAGTATGTCATGTTGTCATTGTTGGTTCCATGACCCCAAAAATCGGAAAATATCATTGATGCTTACCTTGATACCTTGATTGAATATCTAATGAAGTTGTGGAAATATGAAGTTGATACATATATTTCATGTCATCAGGAATCTTTTTAGATATGTGTTATGTTATTCTACACAATTGGTGACTTTCCAACGTATAGAATCTATCAGGCTATAAAATAAAGGGGTCAAAAGCATGGTCCAATATGTGAGGAAAACACAAACTTATCCGATTAAATATGATAGCTAGAGTTTTTATCTTGCTCATGGGAGATATCTTCCCCCAAAAATCCACATCTAAGATAGAATAAAGCCTCTAATGGCTCTTTAGAAGATCAAAGACCTCCAGAGCCATAGAATAAGGTTTATGAGAAGGTGAAAGCTATTGATGATAAATTTATTAAGTTGCCTCCCACTTTTTCACAGGATAAGTCATCATACAAGAAACTATCTGTGTTTTGGGATATTCCATACTGGAAGTTCTTGACAATTAGGCACTGCATCCGTTTTATGTATAGAAAAAAAGGAATGTGACAACATCATTGATATATTGTTGAATGAATCTAGTAAGACTAAAGACGGTAAAATCTAAGAACGATATATTTGAATTGGGTATAAGAGCAGAGTTAGCACTTGAAAAGAGTGGTCAATGAACATATTTGGATATGAGTTGTTATACACTGACCTGACATGGGAAAAGACATTCTATGATTGTTCACACAATTTTGAGGTATTGTAAGGTGATTCTTTTACCAAACAACCCTAGTCTCAATGACATATTTGAAGTTTGTTGGTCTTAAATCTTATGATTGTCATAACTTGATGCAAGAAATTTCGACCGTAGCAACTAGATTTGTACTCAGAAGACATGTGAGGGTTGCCATCACGAATCTCTATTTCTTCCTAAATGAAATATGTTGCAAGGTGATTGACAATGAGAATTTAGATTGCTTGTAATTAGAAGTGATTGTAACCCTTTTTCAACTCGAAGTATTTATGTTTACCTTCATTTTTGATATAATGATTCACCTAGTAATTCCACTTGACCAGAGAGGTGGAGATATTGGTTCCTCTGTATTTGCATTGGATGTATCCCTTTGAGAGAAATACAAGTTTTTCTATGTTGTGAGTGAGGAAATGGAGCTGTATAATTTTGTCTATAGTTGGGACTTCTGACCTACCAATGGCTCGTGACAACAATAACTTTTATAACAAGGGTACAATTGGGTGGCTAGTAATTGAAATATCTCATGAATCATGGACACAAGCGCACTTTGTATTTTTTCATAGAACATGGAAGAGGCGAGAAATTATGTGTGATAGCACAAATGTCGGGTAAAGACAACATATTTGAGGAAGTCCTTAATGTGGCTAGCAAGAAAATCTGCACTTTCATTGAGTGGTTAAAAGAAAGGTGTTTTCTCAAATGTTATAGTTATCGAACAATGTTCTTGAAAAGGTGAATGGCTTGTTTATGATCCTAACACAGATGTTGGTACTTATGAATTCTCCTTCAATTGTCCTCTGTGTTTTACTGGGTGGGAGTCTTAGATAAATAGTCTTTGTAATGAATGCCGTGGACCCGTGGTCTCATGGTTCTGTATCTTCTCATTTAGGAGATGGGAACTTGAGAGCCAGTTTCATATCATCCGCGATCCATTTCACAAGGTGGAACTCGTTTTGGACTTACGAAACTTCATAGTTGCATACCGTGCCTCGTTTTTAACACTATAAACTTACAAAGCTTCTTGAAATGGCTGTTTATGTTATGATCCTAGCTAACACATGATGTTCTGATTCTTGTGAAGTCTCCTTGAGTCGTCCTTCCTATTCTACTCCGTCACAGACTCTTAGTTAAATAGTCTTTTGTAATGAATGCCATGATCATGTCGGAGGCGGGAACTGCCGAGTAAGTGTTATATCATTCATATTGGACTTACAAAACTTCAAAGTTGTTTAATTTCCCATGCCTCGTTTCCGTTATCATAGACTTACAAAGCTCAATTTTGTGGTTTTGCTAGTTCCTATGAAGTTGAGCTTGTAAACTCTGACGTCAAAACAACGTATATATATACTTGCAATAGTGTCACTGGTATATGATATCACCATTTCTTGACAATGTTTGTTGGATTCATCGATGCCTATAGCGCCATGCCTTAATGCCATTAATATATCTTGTACTCCTGTCTTTATGGCCGGTATATATTGATCCATATCAGGGGACCTGTACCAGACAATAATACACAGGCATCTAGAACCAGAGACCTCTTGTCGTGTATTCACTCACGCTTTCCCCGTAATCAGACCTTCATACATATATATTCTTTCAGAACACCTTGCCCCGTGATATGAAATCACTCACACTTTGTTGCGGACTTTGTAAATCGTCACTTTTTATGCAGCCAGTTTGTGCTAATAAAAAACAGATTCAATTAATCGCTCTCTTTCTTTATCAGAAGCTAACCATATATGCAATCCTATCAGGAGAAATCTGAAAGCGCGTTTGCCAATCTATTGCCAGCCAAACCCTCTCTTTCATTTTCCGTTGAGTACTGCTGATCGACAGATAATCCCCCACTGGGTCCATCTGCACATGGGAGCGTACGTGAGCAAATGCAGCGACAAATGAAGGGGCAATAATCATATGCAATTATCTATCCCCAACTCACGATTAATTTTGTTTTCAAAAGAAAATCTATCCCCAGCTCGGGCGGGGGGCGCGACGTAGTCAACGACTAACTCACGCCGCTGGCGCGTACGTGTGCTCGTTGTTGTCAAATGTCAATGTGAACATCTGCCGTACCTGTTTCTCGTCTAGTATTGTAGAACATCTCCTATGCGTACACGACCTCTTCCTCCTTGTTGTCCTGGTAAGGTCGGTCGCCGTCCAACTTTTGAGGCATCTGCATTGGAATTCCGGCGTACAACATATGAAATTGAATTCGTCTTCCTTTCAGCTTCAGAAATCCATCTTTTAGTATCGATGAGGAATTCGCTAATTTTTGTCTGGAAGCCCTAGCTTTTTGTGTGAATAAGGACATTACAGCGATCCGTCGACTGATACAGTTTAGCAGTCAGCACTTGCGCTGCAATTTAGAGTTCAGAATAATTCATAGCAATTCAGAGTTCAGACTAATGAACAATTCAGAATTGCATTCACAGTATAATAGGAGTGGAGGGAGAAGTGACCGGGCTTACAGGAGTTTCCAAAGATACACTTCAGCAGGAGAAGATAATCTGTCGGGTTTACAGGAGTTTCCAAAGAAAATGAAGAATGTAAGAAACAAAAAAATCGTAATCAGCAGCACATTCACAAAAATGATTTATATTCGCCGTTGCCGGGGATCGAACCCGGGTCACCCGCGTGACAGGCGGGAATACTCACCACTATACTACAACGACTTTGTTGTTTGTCCATAATTACTATAATATTTGGACAGAGTTACCCTGGGCGGATCAGGGTCGCCAATTCCACTAACCCGTTATAGGAGTGGAACAAATGGTTGCATAATTACTCTGCTCCTCCGCTCATGAAATGAAAGTACGAAGTACTAACTTTTTTTTAGCCAAAGTACTCAGTACTAAATAATTGCATCAATAAGGCTTGCAGAATCATCGTTCAGTTATGCGCATATCAACTCCCATGCTTGTCGATTTCTATTTAAACAACAGTCTTATTAGGGATGCACATGACTTGGCAACTGGGACAGTATACAGTCGGGGGCCTGGTCAATTTCCAATTAAACAACAGTCTTATTGGGGTAAACCGTAGGCGGAGTAGATTCTAGATTTGTAGGTAGGCATGCCTTAAAACTGGTTGGTAAACCGAGTCGTGTAGTATGGATTCGACGGAGACCAATTTACAGGAGCCTACTCAGAATTGTATACATGTTGTTATGATGTACGAAGAACCCGACTGTATACTGTCCCAGTTGCCAAGTCATGTGCATCCCTAATAAGACTGTTTGTTTAAATAGAAATCGACAAGCATGGGAGTTGTTGACTTGGTATAGTACTGGATCTGCGGCGGATTCTGTTGCTGGCATTGACACTAGCCAGGTCAGACACCCCAATATGGACACCCGCTCACTAAGTCACGCCATTTGTCATCAATCATCTTCCTTCTGCCTAGGCGACCCAAACACATGGAGGGAGAAGCCACGTGGTGCATCCGCAGCTAAAGTTATTGTATTCTATCATGAAATCTTATGCAATAATACATTTGCATGCCATCATCAGGACTTCTGTTTCTACGATAGTGATAAGAGACTGGGAAAAGATAAATAAGAAATCATCGGAAGAAAGAAAAGACTGTCACACGAAAGTTGCTCTGAGCTATTCAGTTTCTTAGGTAGACTCTGATGCGACTTTAGCAGAGAGAGAGAGAGAGAGAGAGAGAGAGAGAGAGAGAGAGAGAGAGAGAGAGAGAGAGAGAGAGAGAGAGAGAGAGAGAGAGAGAGAGAGAGAGAGAGAGAGAGAGAGAGAGAGAGAGAGAGAGAGAGAGAGAGAGAGAGAGAGAGAGAGAGAGTAATCTACTTCTCAAACGATTCCAAATGTGACTTAGACATCTAGAGAGAAGGGCAACAAGGAGTTTTTAATAATTGATACCAGATTCTTTTTGTAAGCCATAATATTATTAGGATATTCATTTTGTATTCACCCATCTCCCATGAATCTATTTCCTACGAGGGCTATCTTAAGAGATAAGAACATCAAAAAACGCTAATGCTAGATATACCTCGTGAAATTAAAAAAAAACTCTTTTTCAAGCAATTGATAAAAAATCTACAAAGTAAGTTCAAATAAACAATGATAAGGACTATGTTGCCTCTCCAAATGCATGAACGACGGTTTCACACTGCAGGTGAGTCATCTAACCATGGATGTCTAAACTACGTGATTTACACATCATAGGTGGCATCTCATTTGAACTCTAAGACTCATAGCAATTAAACAAATAGTTTATGTAGATGTAAGGTGTAGATGGTGAGGTGATCAGCCTCCAAACCGTTTGTGTCACATCCCAAATTTTGATAACTAACTATATGCATGTTAGTTTTATTGAGGAAAAGATTCCAATTAAGTGAGATTGAGACAAATGGGCCAAGTTATGTAGCTTTCAGCCCATATTGGAGTCAATTTATGCAATTCTAGGATCCAAGGGAATTTAACAATTTGACCAATATGAGATGCTACATTAGTCATAAGAAAATATAGATTGGATTCAAAATAAGACCAATGATATTCCTAAGTTCAATGACAATCAAATGACCAAAAGATTGCATACCATACCCAAGAATATTCTGAGTATTTTGTTAAACTAGACTCTCATATGCATGCAATGATGAAAATAGGACTAATATAATGCTCTTTACGATGATAATAAGAGGTGGTATGGTTTTGGTTAGAGTTGAATTGATGATTAAATTTGATCTAGGTCAGGGGACAAGTGATATTATATAAACTATAATAGAGTAGTTTGGATAGTGAATTAGGTCTTGAGAATTTTTCTAAAAGAAAATAAATTTATAGCAGGTGTAGGTCAAATTTTGCGACCAATAGGGTGCAAGCAGTAGCCTATAGAAATTTTATGTCATGAGCATGTCTAAACTTAATTGGTAACTTAGGATTTACTTGGAAGATTACATGTTTATTAGATTGATCATTGTTTATGGCTGATCAATGATGGTATCTCAATTACGATGTTTTAAAATTAAAAAATAAACCCCAAGTGTGATTTCATTTTGAATAATTAGGTTTTAAAAAGTGTAAACCCTAATCGGCCAAAATTAGAGTTTGATAGTATAAGTTTTGATAGGTATAGCAGTATAGTAGACTATTTTTCATATTTTTTAAAACTTGGATTTAATTGAAATTCTCGAATCATTTAGATAACTCAATTATGTATGCTATCACAAATATCAATGTTCTTTGAATTTGTTGGTCGGTCAAATGGCAATTCGACCAAACATGTTGCAGAGTGCGGTATAGTAATGTAGTATTTGATTTTTATATATTTATTGATAACTATAAATGATATGAAACTTTCACTAGATCTTTGAAACTTTATTTCTGACAGTCCTATTGTTCATAATTTTTAGAGGAGGTTTTTCTATTTAGGTAAAAAAATAGTAATGTTTTATGATAGAAAATTATATTGAAATAAAAGAAATGGAAGGTGGGATTAATTTGCAATTGTTCTAAACTCCTTAATTGATATATATCAATAACCTTACACATTAGTAGCCCCCATTATTTCATTATTCATTCCATAAAAAAAAAATTCTTGGGGGAGAGGGAGAGTTAGTGTTTGGATGGAGAATGCAGCCAAGATCGTGATGTAGTATTTTATCTTCCTAGAGTTGACGAAATCAAGTAAGTTGGTCACTTTTAGAAGGCTTTTCTTAGTTATTCTTCTCTCACATGTCTAGATTCCTTCCCTCCTATGATTTGAATTGAAATGATATCAAATCATTTTCTTTTCTGTTTCTTTCTTCCTAATCTCCATTTCTAGGGTTCTGAAGTCGCTAGGAGGAAGAAGGTGCCACATTCCTCAAAGTTTCATATAAATTCAATGACATTAGTTCTTGGTCTACGTCTTTAAGGTGTTTTTAGACCATAGGTGTGTGGGTAATCCTATTTAACACTAGATTGCTCTAAACTAGATTGAATCTGATAAAATATTCAATTCTTTCTATATGAGACAATACACCCTAAATCTGCCTTCAGTTCTAACTTTTACAATATGATCTAGAAATGGATTATTTCATGATGTGATGTTTTGATGATGAAACCCTATTAGAAATGGATCTAAATAATCTACAATAGAATTCCTAAAGTTATTACAGAAGTTAGAGGGAAATACGAAAACCTAGGATTCTTAAATTATATGTAAACTTGCACTATAACTAAGTAATGAACAATTGCCAAATTAAATATTCTTATATATTATTTGATCCTTTTAACTGTATGTTTCGTACAGATGTTGCAAATATCAGTTAGGGATTTAATTGAATTTATCAATGTTTGCTTGATATCTTAGTAAAAAGGGGGAAACCCTAGATGAGTGATAACTTGGGAGTTAGTGAATAGATAGATTGGAAGTTAGTACAAATGATTTTATTTGAAGCTTTTAGTTTTACTCAGTTAGTTTATTTTTGATGCATGATATTTTAGTGAATGCATGGTAACCCTAGTTTAGCTTCATGTTAGGGTTTCATATACATATTTAGTTGTATGTGATCTAGTAGAAGCAATCTTGTTACCAGTTCAAGTTTATGATGCAAGAAATTCTTATGCGAGTCATGTTATATGTAAATGAGGCAGATGAAACTCTAAGGATAGAGTATTCAGTAAATTAAGTATTTTCATTTCAATGTTTCTCGGTATGATAAGTGGAATAGCTCAGTTTATAGTAAACCATATAAATATCTATGAGAAAAACTTATGATAAGGATAAGTTAAGAAATGATGATGAGCTAAACAATAATTTTAAAGATTGAATTAGACATTAGATGCCCTGAACATTGTAAAATCCTTCACTAGAGGTCTATGTTGTGTGGAGGAAACTTGCTTATCGATTAGAGGATAATCCTAGATCGTATTGGATAAGGATGTGGGGGTCTAGGTCATTGAGGGAAGATTCCTTATAAAAGTGTGGCACCCAACAATACATGCAAATGTCGGTGGTATTTGTGATGTTGATCATCTAGTTGCACCTAGTAGAACTGCTAATGTAGAGATAGCAAGTGTTTTGACTCTTGTTTGAGAACCTAGTTTTAGAGGAGTAGTCCAAATATTCGGTCACTTCCATTAGCTGCAGAGATCTAGATGTGGCAATGCCCGCTGCAGATGGGATAGTTTGAGTTCATACTTAGAATTTTGAACATTCTTCTATGTCTTATATAGTGAGATCGTAGCTTGTTGTGATGATTTCACATATCCTGATGCAGTTCATATGAGTTTAGGGCATAATAAAATGAGTGAGAGATTAATCAAGTATGTCTAGATATTGATTTAATCTGTGTTTCGTGAGTGACTAGTTTCTTTATAGTTCGTTGTTGTTCTACTTAAAATTACGTAGCTCAAGATTATATCAATTGACTATTAAAGTGCTTTAAACTACTTTTTAGAAGTACTCATTCACTGGGCGAGTAGCTCATCACTCTACTCACAAAATATTTAGGTACACCCTACGCTTATGTAGATCTAACTATATATTAGAAGTCATGCCACAACTCAGATTCTAGAGAGGTCTAGATAGTGGGTCCGTGTTGCTCTAGGTCTTTATTTAGATGTACAAATAGTTTCATATGAAAGATGTTGTAATAATGTTTGATCATGATAGTGTCTGTAGTTTATAATCAACTGAATTGAAAATAGTATGGATAAATTAATGTATTCTTTTATGCTTGCAATTAGATCAAAAAAAACATTTTATTTTTTTGCATACGGTTGATACGTGTAAAAAATAAATTTACTTGTTAGGTTTAAAAATCAAAATAAGAACGATGTTTAGTTTTATTGAACTCAGGTTATGCCCTAATTTCATATTATTAGTGATCATGGAGTTTGGGTGTGACAACTTGGTATCAAAGCTTAGGCTAAGCTGTCATGGACCATTAAGATAGTAATTCAGAGTCATAAGTGTGGTAGTTAGGAGGTATGTGGCTATGGCTCTAGGAAGACTAAGTGTTTGGATAGCCTGACTCGATATCTGAATACTTAGGTTGACCTATATCTAGAAACTCTATATATTCTTATCTAGATGTCCTGGCTAGGTGTGACACCCAACGCCACCCCAAATGAGATTACTCAGAGAAAACACTCGAGCAACTACTAATTATCCATACACCAGAAAATAGGGTAAATTAAAACCGATTTCATCATTATCACTATGTTCAGAAACATATACAGAAAGGCTCAAAAACCTATAACATCACATACCATACCAGGTATTTACATACATGTTCAGTGGCTCAGTCACACCCTATTTACAAAAGATATTGTTTCACATATACATGCCATAAGCAAACCACAATATATTGCCAAAACCACATTTTGACATACATATCCTCTACAAAACATCCCTTGCCCAGACCTAAGAGTATAGGTACGACTCTAGGACTCTACAACTACAACTAACACACCTCCTACTTCTGTTGCTCTCCAAGATGCTCTTCTTCAGCATCATGAATCTGACCGCGCCACTGACGACCACCTAAAAAGATGTAGCGACCCATGAGGTGAGACCCATGTTCTAGTGAGAGATATAACTCTCAACCAATGGTTATATTATTAAACAAATTAAGTAAGATAGATAGATTAAACAATTTAAGTGTAAGGACCCTGACTTGGGTTTTGGGCTAACCCTATTTATTTTGCTTAAGTAAGTTTGTTAGAACTTTAATCTCATCCTTTGAGGTATTTTGTAATCATGCTTATGCTTATGCTTCAAGTTTGGTTCTATTTGAATGTTGTTTGAGCAATGTTTGCTTATTTTGGACCAAAGTGCACTTTACCGAAGATGAGGAGTTATCTTGCAATATGTCACATGATGAGTGTTCCCTTAGTTATTTAGCATCATAAGAGAGATAATGATTCTATGGGGTGCCTTGTGGAGAGCTCAGGTATCAAGTTGATCATGTGTGGATGATGCTTGTGTTTTGTGTGCTAGTTTTAGTGTAAATTGCAATTTACCCAAAGTGAAGGGTTAACATGCAATTTACCATGTCTAGACTGTTCCTTACCTCTCTTGGCATCAATTGGAGGACATAGAGAGAGATATAAGGGCACCTGGTTTGGATCTTGGTTGTGTGGAAGCATCTTTGGTGATGTATAGGACCCATGAGTGAGATGTGTTTTTCTCATAGATGGGTTATCTCGGGTTAAAGAGCCTTGGAGAGGTTGCCTATCAGTTTGTGAGTGTGTAGGGTGGTGCCCTATTAGTTTGTGAGTGTGTAGGGTTGTTACCTATCAGTTTGTGAGTGTGTAGGGCTATGCTCTATCCATTTGTGAGTGTGTAGGGTTATGCTCTATCAGTTTGTGAGTGTGTAGGGTTTTGACATATCAGGCATGACCTTGGTAGGAGACTAAGAGGGTGAGATCTAGCCTAGATATTATCACCATGTCTTGCATGTGGCCCCTTTCTTGTGGACAAGTGTCACCTAGACTCTTAAGGTGATGACATCTCTCTTTTGATCTCTCTTCCTTCCCTCAAGTATATAACCCTCTCCTTGTTCACATAAGTAAACCCTTTCGTCCATTCCTATTCCCCTCCCCTTGGTGGACGAGCTTGGGATCTTAAGAAGGTAGAGGAAGTCTCCATGGATCTTGGGAGGTCGATTTCCTTACTCATGGTGATTCTTGGTTCAACTTCCATCTTGGTGAGTTATGTTTCTTTAATTACCATTCCTTTAAGCTCTCTTCTTCATCTTCTTCTTCCTCTCTCGGATATTGATCATATCTTGGATGAAGGATGATTAGGATGTGGTTCTCCCTCTTTCCTTTCTTCTCGAGCTATCATAACCATGGCATCTTCTTCTTCTTTCTTGAGGTGATGTTGAGATCGAGTTGGGACTCTTGATGGGATATCTTCAAGTTGAGGAATGTGTGCTTTGGATATTTGATCATGGAGCTTGAAACCTTGATGGAGACCTTCTTGAGGCGGGTTATATAACTCTTAGCCTTCTTTGTAATTTCACTATTTCATGTGCTTATGTTGTTCTTCACCTCAAGATTTTTTATCTCATATATGTTAGAAGTTGATGATGGTTTGAGAACCATTTTGATAAAGGAAATTCATTTGGTTTGTTGTCCATACCTTGCACCTTCTTGCAATGATAGTAGGTGGATGAGTGGCTGAGTTTCCTAAGGATGAAGATGACAAAGTTGACACATTAGTGGTGAATGGGCGTCATGACTCATAGTTCCTAAACCGACACAACATGTAACAAGTTGTCATGACTTGGGAGTGCTTCAGCTGATAGGTTTGGATGGGTGCTAAACCGTCATGCCCAAGAGATGCCTAAACTGATATGTTGGCTAGGCTGACATGCCTTGATGAAGTTAACCTGTTACGCCGAAGAAGGTGCCTAAACCAATATGCTTTAATGGTGTAACCCGACATGTCCTAGATGGGGTTAGACCGATATGACTTGCTAGCCCATCATGACCATGAGGACATCTTGTAAGAACTAGTATCTTTTAAGTGCTAAACCATGATGCCCTTGATTTTGCAAGAGGCCGACATGACCTAACCCTAACCCTAACAGCCTGTCACCCTGAGTGTTACATGTCACACCTAGTGTTACCCTTCACACTTCAAGTAGGATTGCCAGATACACCAAAGGTGAGCTTGCCCGACATACCTTCATGTAGTCAAGCCAACACTTGTGGATGAGTTTAAACTGATATCAAATGATGAGGGTTGAGGGGTAAGCTTGGATACTCAATGATGTACACATATGAGCAATGTATGATTTAGAAGAGTGTTGTTTTGGATAATGTATGATTAATCTTAATTGCTTCTCCTAAAGCTAGTGCATCATGGGATGATGTTATTATGAGTGGTCCATCCTTAACTAAAGATCTTAGCCCCAAACTCTCCAACAATGTGGGAAGTAATGGATGTAGGGTTCAATGGTTATATACCCATATGACAACCTTAATCATGGAAGAATATGACCCATGTGCTCATCTTAATGGAAGTTTATAAGCCATGACAAGTGTCTTCTATATTTCCTTTTCATATAATCTTAACTTGTGGAGTGAGGTTAATGACACAACTATGTGATATATATATATACATACATATATATATATATATATATATATATATATATATATATATATATATATATATGAGGAGGGTGGTGATAAGTCTTGTTGGAATAAAAGGGGACAACATTTGTGTAGAAATCATATAAACAAGTCTAGTGACCTAATAAGTACCTTGTGGGTAGTTTGAAGTAAAACCCTCTAGTTATGTAACCTAAGGTTTGACATCCCTTAGTATTATATGTGGTTAATGATTTGTGAGGGGTAATAATGTATGGGTCACAAAATGATGAAACATTATGAATGGCACATGGTCAACATGTTTACATAATGTAGGGTTGCAATACACATGTACATGTATGTTATGGTGTTATCTAGTGCTGATAACACAATGATCTAATTATATCTAATTAATGTTGTTCAACCTAAATCAGTATCAAGGAGGTGGGAATTGGTGTGATTAGGGTTTGGTGATGTAACCATGGGGTAAAACCCTAATCGGCTATATGGGAAGAGCATTGACCTTGATTTTAAGGGCAAGTCATATTATGATGTTGTACTCTTTCTCTCTTAATTGCATGACTTTAACCTAGTGGGTTAGTTGGGTGTAATGACTTGTGAATACGATATAGATGGTTAAAAGATTTGGCTATGAACCTTGATAAGGGAACACGGGAAGCATGAATATGTGAATGTGCATACTCGGTTACATTGTCTAATCCTTAACCTCATATACTCCAACTTACAGGAAATAGTGAATGTCAGAGATTTGAGATAGAATGATGCTTGAGAACTCAATGTGGAATAAGCATGAATCTTGATCCTAAGTCAAAGAACTTATGATGCATTGTTTGATTTATTTGAAGATGTTTAATGTGGTTGACATATTTCTTCTCTGAATGTAATAACTAATGATTTTTGTGGTAAGTACATGTGATGTGGCACAAGTGATGATTAGCATAAGTAATGCTTATATTCCCAATAAAGCATGATGAGATAACAAAAGATCACAAATGTTATGTGATGGGTCTTAGGACCTAGACAAGGCCTAGTGCCTAGTGGAGGTGATATCCTCTGGCACTAGTACAGAAATGGTCTGTAGCGTCAGTTTTTTACCCTGTAGCGTCACTTTTGAACTGACTCCTAAGTGGTCGTCGCTATAGAATTTGACCTATAGCGTCAGTTTTTTTAACTAAAGAAAACCGACCCAATAGGCTGTAAAAAATGAGAAACAAATTGTGGCCAAGGTTGTAGGTCGGTTATCAAGCTCAATCTGTAGACCTGTAGCATCAGTTTTCTTTAAAAATCGACCTTAGAGGTTCACTCTAAGGTCAGTTTTTTAAGAAAACTGATGCTATAAGGTCTACAGATTGAGCTTGACAATCTATAGACCTATAGCATCAGTTTTTTAAGAAAACCGATGCTACAAGTCTACAGATTGAGCTTGACAATATGTAGACCTGTAACATCGGTTTTAAAAAAAAACCGACCTTAGAGGTAACCTCTAAGGTCGGTTTTTAAAGAAAACCGATGCTAAAAGTCTACAAATTGTAACCACACACGGCCGTGCTACGCGGCACGGCCGTGCAACCATATCCCAACATGGCCGTGCTACACAGTACGGCCGTGCTACACAGCACAGCCATGCTACACAGCACGTCCATGCTACACGTCACCTACAAAGTCAGTTTTTTAAAAAAACTGACGCTAGAAGTTGCAAATTTTTTTAAATTTTTTTTGCAGAAATAGTAACAGAATAGAAGAACAAAAGAACCAGGATATGAGAGAGGGGAGCATTAATGCTCAACCATCACCATTTCAAATCACACATTCATAATAAAAATGATTCATATATTTATTTGTGTTACACATAATCACATCATAATTTACAAAATGATAGATTGCAAGTCTGAGATGATATTAAATGTCGGATACAAAAGTAAATATGAAAGAGTAACCACATACATAAATAGAGCTGACATATTTAATCCAATGTTATATTGACTTCATTTAGAAAAACATCTCACCACTCTTCTCGGAATTCATTTAAGTCCTCAAGTGTGTAAGGCTGAGTTGTAAAGATCTGTAACAGAAAATGCACATGCTAATATTTTATAAAATGACTAAAACCACTTGAAAATTTATGATGTTATTCTTTATTGCCTGATCTATAGTATGAACGTCATATGATGCTTGTTTAACAATAGCTTGCATATATTTCATTACATAGTAGCCACAAGCCCAATCATTATTTTTTATAGGACACTACAAATAACGAATTATACTTAATGTTAGTAAACTACTATAAATAGGAGTTGAGATAAGAATATAACAGTTGATATATAAGAGTTGAAAATTAATACATATAAGACTAAGCAGTTGTCAAAGTATCTACCTTGACATTTATACCCCCATCAATTAAACGATAGTTGGTAAAATAGAAAATCTAAATAGAAATATCATGTTGAAGCATTGACTAAATTTATGCTTACTCCATAGTTGGCAATTTCAATTTATGGCCCCTTTTTGTTATTCCCATTCGGTCAAGATAATAAAGATTCATCAATTTTGGGACAACAACCAATAATTCCCAATGTCTAGCTCAGATTAAGAATAAAACAAACATTAAAATAAAGAAATTTATTCATTATAGAAATTATACTGAATAATAATACTTACTTGACGTTAAAAGGAATTAGGAACATCATGCCAATTTACTATATCTATTGCTGCCTTACTACGCGTGGTCGCCCCTACGTAATGCTTGAAAGCACTAGCATGTTCCCCAACAAGTGCTCCTGTGATATCAAACTGGACTGGCAATTTGTCCCATTTAGCCCTGAGCTCCTGCAGCCTACGCATTAGTGTGGGACCTCTACTTTTCTTAGCATCACCACTACCATCCTCATGGGGCTCATGCTCATGCTCAGAATGTTCATCTTCACTCTCCATTTTAGAACATGCAAGTATACATGATAAAAAAAATAAGTGATAATAAAAACACAAGTGATAAGGTATACATGATATATGATGTATATTTAAAAGATTGCTTGCTTGAATGATAATAACATAAATAATTCAAAGAATACATGCCTCTAGTATTAGTTGAGTTGTTAGTCAAGTAAATAACCACTCACATATGCACCCAGAGAACAAATGAGGAAATACTACTAAAATTTTCTTCAAAACTAAACATACATTATACAGTTACATCCTAAGTGAGATTAAATATCCAAAAATAGTCCCAAACCGGGGACTATCCAAATGATTACATATGTGATTACATATGTGATTGATAACAAAATGTAGATATGAATGAATACATATTTTTATTATTGGTTGATTTACTAGTCAAATAAAATCGCACATTGGGAGAATGAGAATATTATACCTCACTTGTAAGCTAAAGAAGAAATATATGCAAGTCAACAACAAGTCAATAGAACCTGCAAAAACACAAATGCACGATTCAATTCTATTATAATGTATTAATTAGGGGTCAGTATATATCAATTTTATAGGAGAAGTAACAAATTCAAAATTGACAAATTTTGATGATTCTACAACTCAGTCAACACGGTCGTGCTGCAAAGCACGACCGTGCAAACAACACGGTCGTTCTGCCCAGCACGGCCGTGCTACCTGGTCAGTTGCTTGAAAGTAAGACGTAAACGGAGGAGTGAGGCGAGAAGGACAATACCTTGAGAAAAACCGGTCGGTGAGGGAGCTTGTGCGGGAAAATAATCGGAGAGAGATGTGCACGGCCCTTGCAACGCCTAAGGCATTGTCGCCTTTCAAGGAAGAAAGCACAGGAGAGAGATGCAACGCCTAAGGCATCGCCGTCGTCCAAGGAAAACGGTGTCAGATATGGTGGTAAGGAGCGTCGTCATCACCGGAGATGGTGGCAAGAAGCTTGGGCATCTTCGTCCAAGGAAAGTGGTGCTAGTTTGCCTCTTTTCGGACGAGGAGATGGTTGGGGGAGGTTACCTTTGTAGAGGCGGCGTTTCCTTTCTTCGAACGCGGGAGCGGAAACGGGGGGTAGCAGCAGCAGCAAATGGAAACCTAAGCCTTACAGTCGGGCTTATATGTGTAATGTAGAAGACCTATAGCGTCGGTTTTTTGTAAAAAACTGACCCTAAAAGTCTATTAAAAAAAGGTGCCCAGACTTAACCTATATTGATGGTTTTTTAAGATAACCGTCTCTATAGATCAGGCTATAGGTTAAGTCCGGGCACCATTTTTTTAATAGACTTATAGGGTCAGTTTTGTAGTATAACCGACGCTATAGGTCAGGATCTGTAAAGTCAGTTATACATAAAAATCGACTCTAGAGTTCCAAAGTGGTGCCCGCGTTTTTTGTTGACCCTATAGCATCGGTTATTTTAAAAAATTGACCATATAGATCGAGGTGTGAAGCCAAAATCGAATGAATTTTTGCCGCGGGAAATCTATAAGGTCGGTTTTTATGATAAAACTGATGCAGTAGTCTATTAGGTCGGTTATTCTAGTAAAAACGACGCTATGGGCAGCGACGTTACTGGCCAAAAATGTAGTAGTGTGGTACTAGAATGAGGGTTGATATCCCATAGTGATGTGACATTGGTGTTAGCCCTGAGAGGTTGTGTATCAGTGGTGATGGTATTGTGGATGGCAATGATACAGACATTATGTGGTGATAGTGTGACAAGCCCACACCCTATATGTTTACATCAATCGAAAGTATGTTGTACCCTTATTTTATAGAGTTTGATATGGCTTTATACGTTGTAACTTGATTGATGCTAAAAGACACTTTAATTGGTCTAATTAATCTAGTGGAATCTAATCATGTAGCTTGACATGTGCCATAGATCCATTCCAGTGTCAGTTTTATTGTTGGATGGTGAAACGAGTTCAACTTGGAGTGCATATTTTTGAATATGGGAAATGCAGGTCGAGTATTCCCTTAGATCCTTAATTTCAGGTTTTGTGAGACGACCATGTGTGAGCTGATCTTGTTGGGATATGAGACAACCAGGTGTGAGCTGATCTCCTTGTGATATGGATGGCCATGCGAGAACCACTCCTTCTTGATAAAATGGCCATGCGTGAGCCTGTTCTCCTAGTTCCATAACCTATACCAAGGTGGGATAGATATTATATGGGTGGCCATGCGTGAGCCAACCCCTTTGATGTGAATGTATGTCACTATGTAGTGGATAGATATGTCTATGCGATGTTCTCATGTATTGACCACGAGGTGTGGGAAGGTCATGGATTCTGACTCTTCCATTGACCTTGTACGGCACCAATTTTGACTTAGCAGGGGTTGGTTGGATTTGGGTGGTATGACTCAAATCCTTAGGGCATAATGAAAATACATAATCAGTTGTGTAGTATACATGTATAGGATCAAATATGAGAACATTGGATGAGGCCTTGCTTTGCTATTATACCGTTTAGTTTATAACAGGCCTACATGTTCTTCATATTCTTCTTTAAATAATTAGTTGTTCTATTACTCATTGGTAAGTGCATATTATAGCTCTATTTATTTCATCCCTGAGATATATGTCATTTCGTTAATTCTGTTCAATCTACTCAATATGTTAATCTATCTACTTAGTTATTTATGATAATAATAGAGTTGGAGGAGAGTTATATCTCTTACTAGAATTGTTGTCTCACCTTGTTGGTTAAATATCTTTTTAGGTGGACGTGCATGCTGAGTTAAAGATCATGTGGTTGAGGACATAATATTAGGAGAAACTACACCTGGTGAAACATGGTATATGGATAGTGTCTAGTAATAGAGTCCTATGTGTGTCCCGATACACTCAGGTCATTGGGGGTGTTCTCGATGTATTGTAGATATGCTGATCAATATGTGGTTTCTGACTTGTGTGCCTTTGGTGATATGTATATACATATGGAACTGTTATCTTATGTAACAGGTTGATTGGAATATGATGATGTAGCACCTTGAATATATGTTATGAAATGCAATACTAGCTCTTGTGTAATAATTCTCAATTCCTGGTGCTTGTTGCAGATCGATTATAATTTCCTGTGATTTTCAATTATTCGATGTTAATGGTTGATCGTGGTTTAAGTTTTGAGTAATTTCACTTTGTATGGAAAAGGGTGTCACATTAAGCATATTAAGCTATTCAAGGAGGTTAAGAAGATTAAGAAAAGTAAATAAATAGGCATAGAAGTAGGCATAACTGGAAAGTACGTAAAGAAGAAGATAAGACTACTGATTAACAATTAATTTCTCTCACTGCATTATATTTCAACTAAGTAGTATAAGAAATAAGGCAAGGGTTAACTGTTGGTATATATATGCCCATAGAGCTATCCCAAGCGATTGCATGGAGTCGGATATTAATTAATCAATTAATGTGATTATTTGGTTAATTAATGAATTCCAGAATATTCTAATTAATCCATGAGTGTTTTAATTAACGCAACATTTCTGTTTACCAATGGGTTTAGGAAACCCTACTTTCCTTTGTATCTTATTTAAAGGAGGATTGACAACTGATATCTATATAAGATATCGAGAGATGCTTTTAGTTTACGCTCATGCACGTAAACCCTAGCCGTCACCGTCCTTAGGAGAGGAAGGAGAGCAACGCGCCGCTAGCACGCCACCGCACAGACACGACTCCTTCCCGTCGACTTAGGAAGCGCGACGTGGAGTTCCAGTCCATCCGCGTGGACGAAGTAAAGACGCAGACGATGAGATGCCTGTGTTCATTGGACACGACAACCATCTGTGTGCGTTACGAGCGGTGCACATCATCGCACAGGAGCACCGCCGGATCTTCCTGTGACAGTGAATGGGAGAGAAGTTCCGTCCGTGTAGGTCAGCAGTGTTGCACCGTCGTACAATGGGACATCATCGGACTTGCTCCGCGATAAGGTATATCACGCAAACACTCCTTCCAAATACGTTGTTTTCGAAGAGATACTGTTTCGGGTTGTGTGGATTTTATTGCTTCTGCCGCGCATATTTTCTCCACAAAACCCAACAGTGGTATCAGAGCAGCGTCGATCTACGGCGTATTTGGATTTATTTCGATATGATTGAATCGCTGTATACTATTTTTATGTTGCATACGATGCGAATTAAACCTACTAATGTGCAAATCTAAACCTAATTCCACATACGCCGCAAGCTTCTGTTTTTGACATTTTGGATGGGTCGACTATGGAAAATGTTGATTTTCCTAAGTGCACAGAAGTAAAATTCCGTAGACCTTTCAGGGGCTCTTCCCCTGGATCCCTGCACAGGGGCGCTGCCCCTGTGTACCCCGCATAGTCTGCGTGGGAGTCAAAAATTATTTAATGGGGAATGTCCCACATTAAAAGTACTGCAATTTTAATATGTATATACATATATGTAGATATACCTATGATAGCATACATGTCGCCTTTAAAATCTATTTTATGTGGTGAATGCATACACAGTTATGGCCTAGTATCCCCTTTTGTGAATATTGTGAATGGATGTGGATGTCAATCTTGTGCATATGTTTGTTTGTGAATTCTATGGATGTATAAAGGTTACATATGGATCCTTTGTATAAAGTATTCGGATTGCATGTCGAGCCTCATCTCTTATTTCAAAGTGTAATTAATTATTTTCCTTTATATTTGTACTCATATGATGTAATAGAGATAGGACTAGTTTTAGTTTTTGTAAACTTGATGTAAGGAGGCCACTTGAAAATCCAACTCCAAGGAGTGCCCATGGAGAAGCACCATGAAGATATAATTCCAAGAAGCAACATGAAGATCCAACTCCAAGGAGTGTCTATGGAGAAGCACCATGAAGATATAATTTCAAGAAGCAACCTGAAGATCCAACTCCAATGAGCGTCCATGGAGAAGCAACAAGAAGATCCAATTCCAAGAAGCAACTTGAAGTTCCAACCTCACAAAGTATCCATGAAGTTGTTCATTGTAATATTGATCATTACAGGCTTACAGGTTGATTCAAAGGTGTTGCATGAGATGCATAAGACCATAGGTGTACCGTAATCCTTTATTGCTCTAAAGGATTACAATAGTATGGCCATAACTGATGTATTTGTGTTTGTGATTGCATGTCTATCGTTTGTGGTTGTGAATATAGTAGTATATGATACGTACTATAAGTATGTGGTGTTTGGATATGTATATGTATTAATAAAACCCCTCAATTAATAATGTTAAGTTTTAGTTTCCTTCCATAAAGTAACACACATGAAAAGCTTGATTGACTATGTGTGGGCACGCCTCCGCGTGGTACACTATCTATCTCGTGGAAGTGTGATGGTGGGTGTGTGGGTCTGCCTCCGCAGGATGCACACTCATCATGTTGGCTTATGGGTTGGACTTAACTAGGGAACCTTGATAGTATCAAGTACCTAGAGGCACACATATGCATCATGGAAAGGAGTTGTGCATGATCATCTATCTATCCAAGAGTTGCATATGATGCAATTGACTAAAGTTGCCTACCTTAGTATTTGGTCTTTGAAGCCGGCGTTGGCTGGGCATTGATCCAATTATTTTGGATCTTGGCTCACTAGAAGGTTGTGTGCTGCAATCTTTTGAGTTGATAGTGATGGATGTCAATTTGAATAAAATAGTGGGAGCGTAATTAATTAAAGGCCTAATTAATCTCGTTTATCAAATCTTTACAAGTCAAAATGTTTTGGACTAAATGCAAATTTTTTCTTTTGTAGCAATCAAATGGCAAACAACACTCACACTTTCTCATTGCGATCGGTCCTTGAGAAGGACAAACTCACCGGAACCAACTTTCAAAATTGGTTTAGGACGTTGAGAATTGTTCTCACACATGAGCGTAAGCTCTATGTCCTTGAAACACCAGAGCCAGCGGAGCCCGCCGTAAATGTGCCCAAGGCTGAAAAGGATGCTTACAAGAAGCACCTTGATGATGTCGTGGATGTCAAGTGCCTGATGTTGTGCTCAATGAACTATGAGTTGCAAGAGCAGCATGAGAACATGAATGTCATGGAGATGGTAACACATCTCAAGAGCATGTATCAACATCAAGCAAGACAGGAGATATATGATGTCTCAAAGGCTTTGTTCAAAAGCAAGATGAAAGAGGGAGACTCAGTTGGCACCCATTTACTCACCTTGATTGGGTACGTGGAAAGCCTATCTAAGCTTGGATTTCCCCTAGGTCAAGAGTTGGCCACTGATGTGATTCTACAATCATTGCCTGAATCATATAGTCATTTTGTCATGAACTACAACATGAACAATTTTGACAAGCCGTTGTCAGAATTGTTGGGCATGTTGAGGACAGTTGAAGCACAGATGAAGAAAGACAAGCCCAAGTCTGTGATGATGATCAGCAAGACAAAGGGAAAGTCAAAAGGCAAAGGCAAGGCTAAGAAAGGTTCTAAAGTCGGGTAGAAGCCAAAGTCATCCACGCTCAAAGCTAAAGGTGGGATTTCAAAAGAAGGAAGTTGTCACCATTGTCACCAGCCTGGACATTGGAAAAGAAACTGTCCTCTCTACCTGGAGGAACTGAGGAAGAAGAAGCAGGGGTTAGAGATCTCCACTTCAGGTATATACGTTATTGAGATAAACTTAAATACTTATTCATCATGGGTACTGGATACCGGATGTGGATCTCACATATGTTCTAATATGCAGGATCTGATAAGAAGTAAGCCTTTACGAAAGGGCCAAGTCGAGTTGCGGGTTGCTAATGGAGCAAGATTTGCTACCACCGCAGTTGGAGTTATTAGTTTATCTTTGCCTACGGACCTTGTAATAGAATTAGATAATTTGTATTATGTACCTTCCATTAATAGAAATATTATTTCTATATCTTGTATGGACAAGAGTGGATTTGAATTTCACATTAAGAATGGAATTGTTTCTATATCTAAAGATGAGATCTTTTATGGCAATGCCCCTATGTCTTATGGTATCTACTTGTTAGAACTTGAGACTAGCATATATAACGTAAGTACTAAAAGGTTAAAACTTGACAAGTCAAACAAAAAATTCTTATGGCATTGTCGTCTTGGGCACATAAACGAGAAGCGCATATCTAGACTCCATAAAGATGGTTATCTAGACTCTTTTGATTTTGAATCATTAGAGACATGTGAGGCATGTTTATTAGGGAAGATGACCAAAACTCCTTTCACTGGACACAATGAGAGAGCTAGTGATCTGCTAGGGCTCATACATACTGATGTATGTGGACCTTTTAGATCAAATGCAAGAGGAGGCTATCAATACTTCATTACCTTCACTGATGACCTCAGTAGGTATGGCTATGTATATCTTATGAAACACAAGTCAGAAACTCTTGAAATGTTCAAGACTTTCATGAATGAAGTAGAGAAGCAACTTGGTAAGAGTATTAAAGCACTCCGTTCAGATCGAGGTGGCGAATACTTAAGCCAAGAGTTTGAGGACCTTCTGAGAGACCGTGGTATTGTATCACAATGGACTCCACCTGGTACACCACAACATAATGGTGTGTTAGAAATAAGGAATCGTACATTATTAGACATGGTACGATCAATGATGAGTTCATCTAAACTTCCAATATCGTTCTGGGGATATGCTCTTGAAACTGTAGCGTTTACACTTAACTGTGTACCTTCCAAATTGGTTCAAAAGACACCATATGAGATATGGAATGGGAATCGTCCCAATTTGTCTATGTTAAAGATTTGGAGATGTGAAGCTTATGTTAGGAAACAATTTCCTGAAAAGCTTGGACCCAAATCGGAAAAATGCTATTTTGTTGGATACCCCAAGGAAAATCGGGGATACTACTTCTACACACCAACTGGCAACAAAGTGTTTGTTGCTAGGACTGTTGTATTTCTTGAAAAGGAATTTATTTCCAAAGGGATTAGTGGGAGGAATGTAGAGCTCGAAGAAGTTTGAGACCAACAAGAAAGCAGAGAACCTGAGGAGGTACATAAGGAACATGAATACTCACAAATTGTTGTGGAATTTCAAGTTCTAAATGTAACACGGGAACCTCGTAGGTCTAGTAGGACACGACTTGACCCTGAGAGATTTGGATTTCTCATGACTCAAGACAGTGACGAATTGGGCATAGCAGATGAGCCAACTTCCTATCTAGAAGCTACTAAGGGACCAGAATCTGAGAAATGGCTCGAAGCCATGAGATCTGAGATGGAATCCATGTACACCAACAAGGTATGGACCTTGGTGGATCCACCCGAAGGGGTAAGACCCATATGGTGCAAGTGGGTCTTTAAGAAGAAGATTGACATGGATGGAAATATTCAAACCTATAAAGGTAGATTGGTTGCGAAAGGATTCCGTCAAATCCAAGGTGTTGATTATGATGAGACCTTTTGACCATTTTCCATGGTTAAATCCATCAGGATCATGCTTGCCATTGCAGCTTATCATGACTATGAGATTTGGTAGATGGATGTTGAAACATCATTCCTTAATGGGAATTTACTCGAGGATGTGTACATGACACAACCTGAGGGTTTTATCGATCCAAAGGAAGCTAATAAAGTCTGTAAGCTACAAATGTCAATCTATGGATTGAAGCAAGCATCTCGGAGCTGGAATCTATGTTTTGATGAAGTAGTAAAAAAGTTTGGCTTTAGTCAAAATGAAGATGAACCTTGTGTTTACAAAAGGGTTAGTGGGTGCACAGTCATATTTCTCATATTGTATGTGGATGACATACTATTGATGGGAAATGACATCCCTACTCTTTAGACTGTAAAAAGTTGGCTAGGGAAGACTTTCTCTAGGAAGGATTTAGGTGAAGCATCCTATATACTAGGGATCCGGATCTATAGAGATAGATCTAGAAGACTTCTAGGCCTAAGCCAGAGCACATACATTGACAAGGTGCTAAAGAGTTTTAGCATGGAGGGTTCTAAGAGAGGTAACTTGCCCATGTCCCATGGGGTTACAATCTCTAAAGCCTAGTGTCCTAGTTCATGTGATGAACGGGAACCATGAGTAAGATTCCATATGCATCGACAATTGGATCTATCATGTACGCAATGTTATGTACTCGTCCTGATGTGTCGTATGCTTTGAGAATAACGAGCCGGTATCAGTCAGATCCAGGTGAATGTCACTGGACAGTCGTAAAGAACATCCTAAAGTACTTGAGAAGGACTAAGGATCAATTCTTGGTATACGGTGGTGAGGAAGAGCTCGTGGTAAAGGGTTACACTGATGCTAGCTTCCAAACTGACAAAGATGACTACATATCACAATCTGGATTTGTGTTTTGCCTGAACAACGGGGTTGTGAGCTGGAAGAGTTCCAAGCAAGAGACGGTTGCATATTCTACAACAGAGGCCAAATATATTGCTGCATCTAATGCTGCAAAGGAAGCTGTGTGGATCAAGAAGTTCATTTCTGAACTTGGAGTGGTTCCAAGCGCTGGTGATGCAATTGAGTTGTTTTGTGACAACAATGGAGCAATTGTACAGGCTAAAGAACCACGATTGCACCAACGTTCCAAACATATTCTATGGAGGTTCCATCTCATACGAGAGATCATATAGTGAGGAGATGTGAAGATTTGTAGAGTACCTATAGAAAGCAATGTAGCTGACCCGCTCATAAAAGCACTTTCACAACAGAAACATGACGGACATGTTCGATCACTTGGATTGAGATTCATGAGTGATTGGGTATAAGTGCAAGTGGGAATCTGTTGGTATGTATGCCCATAGAGACTATCATTCGATGATTGTAATGGGACACTATGTAAATGGTTTGTAATACTACATTGATCACATCAATAAAGGCAAGTTTCCAATCTATATGTTTGTGTTTTATATTGTGAGATGACCATAAAACTTATAGATGTTTATAGAATAATATACTCAATGGCATATGTCTTCAGGTTGATGACCTGAACAGTGAGATCATATGTAAGCTAAGAGCATGTATTCTTGTTTTGTCCCTAATCGACTGTTATTGTGGAAATATCCGTAGACATCAATAACACATAAGATTAGAATGTATGTTGGTTGATGGAAGAATCTCATTATCCATGATATGGATATATCAAACCAAATACATAGATACTTGTTAGAGGATAGTGTATCGGATAGACCCACCTTGAGAGTGACACATGGATACCATGATTGGTAGTTAGAGTCACATCTCATAATGATGGTGGTGATTGTAGTTCTTAGACCTAAAGTCACTACACTTATCACATGTCGTTCAGTGTACTTTGACATCATCCACTGTGGTCCTGAATAAGGATTGCCATAAAGATGGTGCTTGGGTGCACTGTGACACATGGGGATGACTTCGAGTGATGTAGATGGAATTTGTCCTTCCTATGGGAGTTTGATATTCTGACCACTTGATAAGCGAGACTGAGAAATGCATGGCCATGCTGATGCGAGTCAATATGTGATATTGAGCTTACATATATCTCACACAGTCTGCTATAGTTCAAGGAACATGAATTGAACGTTGAAAAGGATAACAATTCCATGACTCGAGTTCAATTCGAATATCAGCGACAAAAGAACTATACAATCACTATAACACCAGCCATGAATGATAGGTCAAGTTGTTCTCCAACTTCTCCAATTACTTGGGTGGCAATGAAGTCTTGCTAGATACCAATCATTGCTTGTGAAATCATAATATGATTATGGATATCACTGCCAATGTAATTTGGAGCCTACCGGGTCACACGCATAGGATGTGTTGGAATAGGAGTATAATTGTGGATTTGATTCGAATTGCTCCGAATCACATTGATTACTAAAATGTTTATGTAATGGATTAGAATAATATTGGAGTGACTGGCTCTAAGTGCAAGTGGGAGTCTGTTGGTATATATATGCCCATCGAGCTATCCCAAGCGATTGCATGGAGTCAGATATTAATTAATCAGTTAATGTGATTATTTGGTTAATTAATGAAATCCAGAATATTCTAATTAATCCATGAGTGTTTTAATTAACACAACATTTATGTTTACCGATGGGTTTAGGAAACCCTACTTCCCTTCGTATCCTATTTAAAGGAGGATTGACGGCTGATATCTATATAAGATATCGAGAGACGCTTTTAGTTTACGCTCACGCACGTAAACCCTAGCCGTCACCGTCCTTAGGAGAGGAAGGAGAGCAACGCGCTGCTAGCATGCCGCCACATAGACACGACTCCTTCCCGCCGGCTTAGGAAGTGCGACGTGGAGTTCCAGTCCATCCGCGTGGATGAAGTAGAGACGCAGACGCTGAGACGCCTGCGTTCGGTGGACACAATGACCATCCGTCCGCGTTACGAACGGCGCACATCATCACATAGGAGCGCCGCTGGATCTTCCTGCGACAGCGAACGGGAGAGAAGTTCCGTCCGTGTAGGTCAGCAGCGTTGCACCGTCATGCAGCGAGACATCGCCAGACTTTCTCCGCGATAAGGTATATCCCGCAAACACTCCTTTCAAATATGTTGTTGTCGATGAGATCCTGTTTCGGGTTGTGTGGATTTTATTGCTTCCGCCGTGCATGTTTTCTCCACAAAGCCCAACATTAACATCTAATGTCAAGTGTGTTTAATCCTAAATAGATAAACTACACGATTGTCTTACATCTTTTTTTAAACGCTGAGGAATTGAGGTATACCACTCAATTCCAACTAACCACTACTAAGTCGAAATCAGTGCCATACAAGATCTGTAGGTTAATCAGAATCCTCAGATCTCATTTTCCCTCAGTCAGTACGAGTCCTCCACATCGACGCATAAGGTCAAGCTACAAAATAGCCTATTCTTCCCTTGGTATATAGGTCACGACACTAGTGAACAACCTAGTCCATTCTTGAAAGGCCACAATACAAGTGAAACAAGGGTATTCAAACCCATTCATCTGAGGTATAACCATAGTTGTCCTCAATCACATCATATATACCAAATCATAATCATCTGAGATGCGACCTTGACCATTCTCCTGCCAATGTATGATCACAACCATCCTTGTGAACATGCATATACTCAACAATATACAACTTCGATCTTCCACTAAGGGAGAATTGGTTTCACCATCCAGCAAGTCCTAATACTGGAATGGATCTATGGCACAAAGTAACTACATGATTAGGGTTTCACTTGATTAGTTAATGCCAATTAGGTTAGTTAAGGTTGCATCAATCAAGTTACAAACAAATTGTAAAGGGATTCTACAAAAGCATGGTGTATATTGCAAATTCAGAAGATATACAACGTATAAGATATAATGATGATCACAAAACCACTATAACATACTGGATCTTAGACCGTACCCTATATGTAACGACCCCGCCTCCCGGTAACCCCCAATTAAGGGAGACCAAAAGCTTAGAGCCATTATCCCAATTTTCTAGATCAATGGTTCGACAAATAATCAATAATAATTACTAAATTCTACCAAAACTATACTGAAAAGCTGGAATAAAATAAATCTTTGCATACCTTTTTAAAATCTTGGATTTCTAGACTTCTATCCATAACTGGAGTCTATTCTAACTAATCCTTCTTGTACTTTAATTCATATATTCACAATGTATCACTTTACTGTTTGTCCTTTTCATATTGTACCTAAAACGCCGACAAACAAAACGTCGGTCAGTATAAATGAATATGCCGGTATGTGGGGGAAACTAAAATTTCACAAATATTGCTAACAACCTAAATATCACAATTAAGTTATTTAACAATCCAAATTATGATTTCAATGTGACATCCTCCACCACTTTTGCCCTAACCCTGGAATACCCTCTCTAGGGTTTTTCCTTTGCACTAGTCATAAGGCCACCTTCTCCATCCTGAGCTTGGTTCCTGGGATCATCTCTCACAGTGCCCAATAGTCATGCAAAAAACATGAGGCCACCTTCTCCATCCTAAGCTTGGTGTATGGGGTCACCTCTCATAGTGCCCAATGGTCTTCCCTCTTGGGCTTGACCTAATTGACCTTCCCTCTAGGGCTTGGTCATGCATCATACATCAGGGTGGCATGTAGGTGCAAAAATGCACATTTATAATTAATTTTGATAATCATAGTGACTTTAAAGATTTGCATAAATGAGCATCCAACAGTTAGGTTGCATCCAATTTGATCAATCATCTAAGAAAACTCTGTGAAACTAAATCAGTTACTCATAGATAACCACATACCTATATTGCTGATTTTTAAGATAGAATCAGCCAAGTAGGGAAATCCAATCAAGCAAGCAAGTATAAGAATCCTGAAATAAACATACAATTTCCTTTTATTAAGATCTATCCAAACCAACTTGTTTCTTAGGATTTCTATTCCTTTTTAGGGTTTCTACCCCTTTTTAGGGTTTCACTTGCAATTAGGGTTTTGCCTTCACTTTTATTACCACAAACCCTTATTAAGAAAAACTACTTATAAACCCCAAGTTTCACATCCTATCTCTCCTAGTAGGCTTAGGAACAATATTTATCAACCTTTTCCATATATTTCGAATTAAACATAGTTTTCCCTTCTTTTACCCTAAATTAGGGTTTCTAGATCAATTATCTTACATTCTTGGTTTATAACCCTAACTCATGCAATTTCTCATCAAAATCATATTAGAACCTACCATTATCATTCTACAAGTTAATACTACTCGAATTAACTTATTATGCCTCATAGATTCATTCATTAACCTCAATTAGGGTTTCTAACCAAATTTTAATACATTTTCCATCAATTTAACATACTTTTGCACATAGAAAAAAATTACGTTCTCAAACCATTTTTATTGTGTTCCTTGTATTTTTCTGATTAACTTTCATATATTAAGTTTTGTCATTAGTGCTTCCTAGTAATTTCTACAAATTTTACAAGGAAAACATATTTTATGGAATATTCGAGCAGAGAGGGCTATTTACCAAAATTCCTCAGCCGTTTGATCGATGATCTGTTGGTCCCCCCTTTGGATCCGATGCTCCGCATTGCGCACCTCCACTCATTAGGTAAATAAGTCGGCCGAGCCTGGTACCGTTGGATCTCTTTGCGAGATCACGGTGGAACGTGATCGGATAATCACTTCTCATCATCTTCTTCCTTTTCTGACGCCCTAGCCGCAGTGGCACCGAGGCAGAGTTCTCACCGAAGAGGGATCGATCTAGAGGGAGAGAGAGAGCTGGGACTCGGGAGGCATCCGTCTGGGTTTTGCGAGGATGTGAGGAATCAAGAGGGGGTCTATATATAGTATTTGAGGGCTCCTTTAGGGTTCCCCTACTATCGCCGCCTGTCCCTCATCCCAATTGGGCATTTCCTCTAGAACCCTCGAGACATCCTAAGAATTGGGTTGGTCATGCGTGGAATCACCTCCCAACGACCCTCGTGGTCTTGGATTTGTGGTAGGTGGGAAGAAATGTGAGGAATTCGCATTGGGAAATCATGGTTTCCCTCTCCCTTTCCTTCTTTGACTCGAGGTGGGCGATGGACAACCATGGTTAGATCTATGATCCTCTGGACCACGCGGGGTATCCAATGTCTGCAATTGCACCCCTATTTCTAATTTCTTAAAAACGAAGGAAAAAGGGTATTAAACAATGGAATCTTGTAAAAATCATATCTCTCTCCTCGTTTATTATTTTTCACTCAAATTTTAGAGGAAACTCTGTCTTGGTATTATCTACTCGTGCATTAAATTTGAAACCCAAATTCCAAAGGAAAAAGGGTGTTTCCTTCGTATGAAAGTTATTTATGAATAAAACCAAATTAATTGATATTTCCTCTTTCTTTTACCATTATCTTATCATCTTGGATTCCTTGGATCTCAAGGAACCCTAAAGGCACGAAATCCCATCTTAGGAAATATTCCTTTGCCTTTTCCCCTTATTATTTTCTCTCTTTCTTACTTATTCCTTTTATTAAATAAATTCCTTTCTTTTATCTTTCTTTTTCTTGTAATTGGGCTCAATAGCCAATAAAGCCCACTAAGCAAGCTATTGTAAATGAAATCCATCCAATACAAACAAATAAAGCAACCATTTATTTCATTTATCATTAAAAGGAGATTTACAAATCTCATTACATAGTTTAGGGAAAATGAGGTTATAACATCTTCCCCTCCTTATAGGAATTTTTCCCTCAAAATTCAACAATCAAACAAACAAGTCAGGATATGATTTTTCCATGTCAGTCTTCGGCTCCCATGTGGCCTTATCCTCTCCATGGTGCTTCCAAAGAACCTTTACCATCTTTATATTCTTACATATGAGTTCTTTCACCTTGGTATCTAGAATCCGCAAAGGTGACTCAGGATAGGTCAACTTCCCTTGAAGCTCAATAGGCTCAATGCTCAGCACATGGCTTGGATCTTGCACATATTGCTTTAGATTGGACACATGAAACACAACATGCATCATACTATACTGAGGGGGTAATTTCAAACGATATGTAGCTTCACCAATCCGTTCTAATACCTCAAACGGACCCACGTCTTAGGGACTCAACTTTCCTCTATTCTTGGCTATAGCTCGGAGCGGTTGGATTTTCATAAATACATGATCTCCCATAGTGAACTGCATGTCAGTCTGCTTCACATCAACATACGAATTTTGTCGATCTTGGGCTCTCTTCAGCCTCTGCTTGATCAAAGCGACTTTATCAACATACACTTGGAGTTCATCTGACCTCAACAAGGTCCTCTCACCAACATCATCTTAGTGAAGTGGTGACTGACACGGTCTCCCATAAAGAGCTTCATATGGAGGCATCTTGATACTAGCTTGGCAGCTGTTGTTGTAGTAAAACTCAGCTAAAGGTAAGTATTGTTCCCACGATCCACCCCAATCGAGCACACAACCTCCCAACAAATCCTCTAATATCTGGATCGTCCTCTCTGACTGACCATCCGTCTGGGGGTGATAAGCGGTACTCAACTTCAAACTTGTGACAAGTTCCTCTTGAACTTGCTTCCACAACTTGGAAGTAAACTTTGGGTCTCTATCAGAAATGATGGAACTGGGTACGCCATGCAAACATACTATCTCTCTAATATATAGATCATCTAGATTTGACATCTTGGCAGTGGTCTTTAGGGCAAGGAAGTGTGTTGACTTGGTAAGGCGATCTACCACAACCCATATCGCATCATGACCTTTCTTGGTCTGGGGTAGACCCACCACAAAATCCATAGTGATATGTTCCCATTTCCACTCTGGAATCTCTATTGACTATAAAAGTCCACCGGGTCATTGCTGTTCAGCCTTCACCATCTGGCACATAAGACAGCTGATCACATATGCCGCAATGTCTCTCTTCATTCCTGGCCACCAAAAATACCTCTGTAGGTCCTTAAACATCTTGGTAGTTCTCGGGTGCACTGTATACTTAGAACCATGAGACTCTTGTAGGATACGTTCCCTTAGCAGTGAATCCTCAGGAACCCATATACGATTCTCAAATCTAATCCCTCCGTCTACTCCCACTGAGAGACGGGTCTGTGGCTTCTTTATCAAGCCCTTCATCTTGTCGAGTTCCCCACTAACTAACTCTGCTGCCATGATCTCACCTAACAACTCTAACTGAATCTAGATGTTGGCTAGTCAGACTCAATCCTCTAGCAGTTGTGGAGTCCATTCCACCAGCTCCTCTAAGCTCTTTCATTGACTAGACAAAATAGCTGCACACCTGAGCTGTTTCCGACTCAAAGCATTAACTATGACATTCGCCTTACTAGGATGATAGGTGATGGTGAAGTCGTAATCCTTCATGTACTCCATCCATCGTCACTGTCGTAGGTTCAAGTCTCTCTGTTTCAGGAGGTACTTCAAACTCTTATGGTCAGTGAGGATCTCAAAGGTAGCACCATATAGGTAGTGCCACCATATCTTTAGCGCATGGATGATAGCAGCCATATCTAAGTCATGCATCAGGTAATTCACCTTGTTGGGATTGATTTGTCGGGAAGCATATGCAACTACATGTCGGTCTTGTTCCAACACACAAGCAAGTCCCATCTTGGAAGCGTCGATGAATATCACAAAACCCTCATTGTCGGAAGGTAGGGTCAACACTGGGGCAGTGGTCAGCTTCTCCTTTAGCTCCTGGAAATGAGCCTCACATACATCGGACTACACGAACTTCACATCCTTTCGAGTCAACATGGTCAGTGACAAGGCGGTCTTTGAGAAATCCTTGATGAAGCACCGATAGTATCCGGCCAACCCCAAGAAGCTACGAATCTCGGAGGGGTTCTTCAGTGCAGGCCAGTCTTGAACTGCCGACACTTTGGCTGGATCTACAGCGATCGTTCCTCCTGAGATGATGTGTCTGAGAAACATGACTTGGTCTATCCAAAGCTCACATTTCGAGAACTTTCCGTAAAACTTCTACTTTCTCAGGATATCAAGGACTCTACCCAGATGGTCACGGTGTTTGGCTAGGTCATCAAAGTACACCAAGATGTTGTCTATGAAAACTATTATAAAGGAATCAAGAAAAGGTTGGAACACACTGTTCATAAGGTTCATAATGACGTTGGGTGCATTGGACAACCCAAACGGCATGACCACAAACTCATAATGGCCATATCGGGTTTGGAAAGCCATTTTAGGTATATCCTCACTTCTCACTTTCACCTGGTGGTATCCTGACCTCAAATCAATCTTGGAAAAGACTCGAGCCATTTTGAGTTGGTCAAACAGGTCATCTATCCTGGGTAAAGGGTACTTGTTTTCAATGGTCACCTGGTTGATCATCTGATAATCAATACATATCCGGAGTGGTCCATCCTTCTTCTTCACAAAGAGGATTGTTGCTCGCCATGGTGATGTTTTGGGATGGATAAAACCTTTATCTAACAACTCCTGCAACTGGGTTTTCAACTCGAGCAACTCGGCATGGGCCATTCTATAGGGTGCCTTAGATATAGGGTTAGTCTGGGAGCTAACTCAATGGAGAAATCCGCCTCTCTCTCAAGGGGAATCCCTGGTAGATCATCTAGAAACACGTTCGCATACTCCCGAACCACCTCTATCTCCTCTAAGGGTCGCACCCTGGTCTCAGGTTTGGTAACTATGGCTAGATATGCTCGGCAACCTTTGGATATAATCTGCTCAGCCTTCAAGGTTGACACATAAAGGCTGGTAGTTGCATCTCTCCTTCCTCGAATGGTAAGGGGTGGATGGCCAGGCTTCCTAATAAGAATCTTCTTCTCCCTACAGTCAATTTGGGCTCTATAGGTGTAAAGTCAATCCATACCAATGATTACATCAAAATCATTCATATCAAGGAGGATAAAGTCAGTGGGAAGTTCATGGTTCAGATACTTAACTGGAAAGATAGGGGTTTTTTAAAGTGATTTATATATGCGACCACTCAAGGTTGTGACATCCAAAACATAACCTAAATCCTTGATGTCCAAACAAAGCATAGTTGCTAGATTTCTCGAAATAAAAGTATTAGTAGAACCAGAATCAAAAAGAGCTTTTACATTTTGTCCCATGACTTCAAGCATGCCTACATAGTTCATACCATATCAGATAACTATTACATGATCTACTAAACTGAAAGGAAAACTCTATGGTTTATTACCCTCGATCAACCTATTAGCATTTGCCTAGGCTTCTTCATTGTCGATGGCAAATACTCTAGCTTGCCTTCTCTTTCCAATAGGGGGACCTCCAGCTGGTGCTCCTCCTCTTGCTGGGGGTACTACTGCCACTAGCTTTGCTGCCACTAGACCTCTCGGATCAGGCTGAGGACAGTTGGTGATGAAGTGTTCCTCTTGCTGGCAACAGTAGCACACCCTCTTCTCAAAGCGGCACTTCCCAGGATGTGTCCGTCCGCAGGTACGACACTTCAGGAAGCGATTCTCACCCCATGGCTTTCCTTTGTGTACATGCTTGCCCTTGTTGTGATTATGCCCTTGTCCTTTCTTGTGGTCATTCTTCTACCCCTGGGTTCCTTCAGTGAAACCCAGATACCCTTTGGATGGGTTCTGAGTAGGCATCACAGTCCTTTCCATGTCCAAGGCAGTGTTGTAAGCTTCAACGAAGGTTTTTGGTTTACTTGCCATTACATGAGGCTTAATGGCTGGATGAAGACGTTCTATGAAATGGTCCACCCTTCTTTCCTCATCCATCATGTGTCCAAAACGTTCCAGGATGCAGAACTTGCGATCAAAGTCCGAAACAGATGAGTTACCCTAGGTCATGTTGGTGAACTCTCTTTCCTTCTCCTTCTTAGCTAAGATGGGGATGAATCTGGCAGTGAAGATAGTCTTGAAGTAGGTCCACGCCATCGGTTCTTTGCTTAGTTCTTGTCCCATGATATGGTTTTCCCACCATATCTTGGTTGCTCCTTTGAAGAGGTGAGAAACATAAAGAACCTTCTTGTTGGCTATACCTCAAGCATGCATAACCCATTCTCGGCTGGCAGCAGCCAAGCCTCTGCTTTGTCGACCACTTCTGTCTTATCCTCTCCCCAAAATATCTCGATGTTCATCTTGACGAAGTCCAGGATGGTAACTCTGAGTCGAGGACGAACGAGAAGCGGTTCACCATTCTCGTCTCTAGCTATGTCCTTGAGGGCCAGAGTGTTGATGGCCTCAGTCAGCCTCTTTTGTTGTTCCATCCATAAGGCATCAGGGGTGTGAACCACCATTGTCAATTTTGGACCTCCAGATTGGTCCTCTTCCACTTTGGCCTCAAACATAGGTTTCTCTTCCTTTTCTATCTCGAGGTTGTCAAAGGGTATCGATTCAGGATCGGGGACTTCACCTGCAGCTCCCTTAGGTCTCTTCCTCTTCTTTGAGGATTCACCACCATGGTTCCTCTTCCTCTTCTTAGAAGACCCCTTTCCCCTACGGGAAGGCCCACCACCATTGGTGGCCTCAGGGATAGAAACGATCTTCACTCGAGCCATCTACATAAGCATACAAACAGACCTTTAGTCTACGTTTAACATAATGATACTTATGTCGATGACATCTTATTTACATATCTTTTATTAATGTGATGGAGGATTCCTTAAACCTTATCATACTTACCCATACCTCAGGAGGGTAGGGAATAGAGAGAGAAAACCCTAAATCTTAGAATCCTTAATTGAATTAGGGTTGAGAAGGGACGAAAAAGATGAGAGAGTACTAAAGGTATCTTATCTCGAGTCAGAACCTAAGACATCGGCCAGGCAGTCACACTACATCTGGGAGTCCTCATGATTGACTAGCAGGGCAGAGGAAAATATTGCCATCCCCCGGACCTTGATCCTCTATTAGACACCTCTATCTTTTAGAAAATCCTCTAATAACTCTCTCAGTTCTACAAAGTTTGTAAAATTTAATAATCACTAAGGATTAAATGAGGATCCAATGCTCTGATACCAAATGTAATGACCCCACCTCCTGGTAACCTCCAATTAAGGGAGACCAAAAGGTTAGATCCATTATCCCAATTTTCCGGATTAATGGTTCGACAAATAATCAATAATAATTACTAAATTCTACCAAAACTATACTGAAAAGCTGGAATAAAATAAAACTTTGCATACCTTTTTAAAATCTTGGATTTCTAGACTTCTATCCACAACTAGAGTCTATTCTAACTAATCCTCCTTGTACTTTAATTCATATATTCACAATGTATCACTTTACTATTTGTCCTTTTCATATTGTACCTAAAATGCCAACAAACAAAACGTCGGTCAGCATAAATGAATACGTCAGTAGGTGGGGGAAACTAAAATTTCACAAATATTGCTAACAAACTAAATATCACAATTAAGTTATTTAACAATCCAAATTATGTTTTTAATGTGACATCCTCCACCACTTTTGCCCTAACCCTGGAATACCCTCTCTAGGATTTTTCCTTAGCACTAGTCATAAGGCCACCTTCTCCATCCTGAGCTTGGTTCCTCGGGTCACCTCTCATGGTGCCCAACAGTCATGCAAGAAACATGAGGCCACCTTCTCCATCCTGAGCTTGGTGCCTGGGGTCACCTCTCATAGTGCCCAATGGTCTTCCATCTTGGGCTTGACCTAATTGACCTTCCCTCCAGGGCTTGGTCACACATCATACACTAGGGTGGCATGTAGGTGCGAGAATGCACATTTATAATTAATTGTGATAATCATAGTGACGTTAAATATTTGCATAAATGAACATCCAATAGTTAGGTTGCATCCAATTCGATCAATCATCTGAGAAAACTATGTGAAACTAAATCGGTTACTCATAGATAACCACATACCTATACTACTGATTTTTTAGATAGAATCAACCAAGTAGGGAAATCCAATCAAGCAAGCAAGTAAAAGAATCCTGAAATAAACATACAATTTCTTATTATCAAGATCTATCCAAACCAACTTGCTTCTTAGGATTTTTATTCCATTTTAGAGTTTCTACCCCTTTTTAGGGTTTCACTTGCAATTAGGGTTTTGCCTTCACTTTTAATACAACAAACCCTAATTAGGAAAAACTACTTATAAACCCCAAGTTTCACATCCTATCTCTCCTAGTAGGCTTAGGAACAATATTTATCAACCTTTTCTATATATTTTGAATTAAACATAAGTTTCCCTTTTTTTACCCTAAATTAGGGTTTCTAGATCCATTATCTTACATTCTTGGTTTATAACCCTAAATCATGCAATTTCTCATCAAAATCAGATTAGACTCTACCATTATCATTCCACAAGTTAATACTACTCGAATTAACTTATTATGCCTCATAGATTCATTCATTAACCTCAATTAGGGTTTCTAACCAAATTTTAATACATTTTCCATCAACTTAACATACTTTTACAAATAGAACGAAATTAGGTTCTCAAACCATTTTTATTATATTCCTCGTATTTTTCTGATCAGCTTTCATATATTAAGTTTTGTCATTAGAGCTTCTTGGTAATTTCTATGAATTTTACAAGGAAAACATATTTTCTGGAATATTCGAGCAGAGAAGGCTATTTACCAAAATTCCTCAGTCGTTTGATCGATGATCCTCTGGTCCACCCTTTGGATCTAATTCTCCACATCGCGCACCTCCACTCGCATGGTAAATAAGCCGACCGAGCCTAGGACTGTTGTATCTCTTCACGAGATCACGGTGGAACGCAATCGGACGATCACTACTCATCATCTTCTTCCTTTTCTGACGCTCGAGCCGCGGTGGCACTGAGGCAGAGTTCTCGCCAGAGAGGGATCGATCTAGAGGGAGAGAGAGAGTTGGGACTCGAGAGGTAGTCGTCTGGGTTCACGAGGATGTGAGGAATCAAGAGGGGGTCTATATGTTGTATTTGAGGGCTCCTTTAGGGTTCCCCTACTCTCGCCGCTGCCTATCCCTCATCCCAATTGGGAATTTCCTCTAGAACCTTCAAGACACCCTAATAATAGGGTTGGTCATGCATGGAATCACCTACCAAAGACCCTCGTGGTCTTGGATTTCTGGCAGGTGGGAAGAAATGCGAGGAAATCACATTGGGAAATCTCGGTTTTCCTCTCCCTTTCCTTCTCTGACTCGAGGTGGGCGATGGACAACCATCGTTTGATCTGTGATCCTCTGGACCACACGGGGTATCCAATGACTGTTCTCGCAGTAATCTTGGGCCAATGATAGACACATAAAATTTGTCACATGAGATAATAATGAATTATATGAAATTTCATGCAAATTTAATACACATAATTCTTTTGGTTATTATATTAAGCTATGGGACATAAATGGATGAGCAATAATGATAATAGTGAAATAATATGATAACCTAAGTAATAATGTGATATTAATAGCCACAAATATTAATTATGTCAGAACTCATTAAAGTAAACTCCAAAAGTGAAATCTAAGTTAAAACTCATGTTCCTTGGGTCCCAATTGCCTAAGGAGTCAAGTTTAACATTTTTCACATAATAATAATTAATTTAATTTAATTTGGAAAGAGAATATCTGAATTTTCCCCAAAATATCAAATAAAATAATTAAATGGCTCCAAACAAGGAAAATAATCTTGGATTCGTAATCTACATAATAAATATAGCCTTTGGGTAAATTTTCATCCAATTTGAAATATGTTTGGGTAGAAGGTAGAATCAGGAGAGAGTAAGTGTGTAGAACCTTCAAAATATTAAATAATTATACAAACAACTCCAACACATGAAATAGATGGCAAATTTGTATCCAACACATTAAATATGACTTGTGGGTGAAGTTTCATAAAATTTGGAGAATCTTATAACCATTAATGCATGAGGAAAGAGAAAATAGGATTTGGTTTATTTAACACATCAAAAGTTCTCAAAAGGCGAAACTAATTCCATATTCAGATTCCTCATATCCAAAATAGGTTGGGGTCAAATTTCATTAAATTTGGGGCTCATTTGTACCCTCAAAAGAGGAGAGAGAAAATATGAAATAATTTATTTCACACTTTAATCGGATTTGATTTGGTATCATATTTATTGTCATACGCCAGCTAAGATTTTGGATTTAATGTGGAGTGTCTGATCCATGATCTGACGGCCAGCGAGTCGTCTCCTACCTTGGGTAAGAGAGGCACGCGTGAAACAGTAAACAACCCTAGTTTTTAGAGGAAATTCCATATGCATGCATCCCTTACTCATGATTTTTTGTAAAATATTTAAGGAATTTCCCAATCTTAATCCTCTAGTTCTCAAAGCTCATACACATAGAAGTGCTAACACCCTAACCCTCTCTATATATACCCCCTAACAGCTCTATGAGATCGTGTGCAAGCTTCTCACAGTACTAATTTCTCTCAGTTCCCTTATTTTCTCACTGTCGATGTAGTTTTATTCTTCGAGGTTGCGATGTCTCTCCTCGGACCACTGATAACCTCCTATTTTAGTAGTTTATCTTAGTCTTTTTCTTTAGTTTTCCATACTCTTTCTACATTTATATTGTACTTAAACCTAATTTTACCCCTTTTTGTAAATACATCATCAAACTAACTTTTCCTTTTATAATTGCAGAAAAAGCACAAAAAAATAACAAAAGAATAAACCAGCCCAAGGGTCGAGTGGATCCAAACGGTCCCAAGACCGCATGGAGTTCAAACGGTCCCGAGACCGCATGAAGCCAAACGGTCCCAAGACCGCATGGAGTTCAAACGGTCCCGAGACCGCATGAAGCCAAACGGTCCCAAGACCGCATGGAGTTCAAACGGTCCCGAGACCGCATGAAGCCAAACGGTCCCAAGACCGCATGGAGTTCAAACGGTCCCGAGACCGCATGAAGCCAAACGGTCCCAAGACCGCATGGAGTTCAAACGGTCCCGAGACCGCATGAAGCCAAACGGTCCCGAGACCGCATGAAGCCAAACGGTCCCAAGACCGCATGGAGTTCAAACGGTCCTGAGACCGCATGAAGCCAAACGGTCCCAAGACCGCATGGAGTTCAAACGGTCCCGAGACCGCATGAAGCCAAACGGTCCCAAGACCGCATGGAGCTCAAACGGTCTCAAGACCGTTTGACGCCAAACGGTCCCAAGACCGTTTGACGCCAAACGATCTCAAGACCGTTTGACGCCAAACGATCTCAAGACCGTTTGACGCCAAACGGTCCCAAGACCGTTTGACGCCAAACGGTCCCAAGACCGTTTGAGCCCAAACGGTCTCCAAACCGTTTGGATCTCACTCAAAGCCTATAAATAAGACCTCAGGGCCGTTCATGGGAGGGTCCAGACGTCCAGAGGCTGTCTCTCCACTATCAGAACAACTCCATCCATCACTCGAGGCTGCCGGTCTGAGACTCACGTCCATTGCAAGCTACTTTCTCTCTCATCAACAAGGAAGGTGAGAGGAGAAGATCCGTCATCAAGCAAGCTACAAGGGGTGGAGATCGTTGCTCTCTCCACCAAGGGTTCAACCTTCTCTCCTCAGTGGAGATGATGTTCTTTCTATCTCTTCTTGCCTCTTTCTTTGTTGCTCCCTCTATGAGGAGCGAGTAGTTCCATCCACTGGGGTGCGGGGACTAGCCCCGCTGCCCATGTTTTGTATTTTGTACTGTAAAAAAGGATGTTATCATTTCGTTTTAATACTAAATCGTTTCACACATGCTTGAATGATGGCCACGTTCTTGTATGCATTTATTGTCTTTCGTTGTGGTTTGTCTACGACCGCTATCGAGGCTTGAATACCGATTTAGTGTTGGTTTCTGGTGTGTGTATCCACCACGCATCCGTTTCGGTGTCTAGGAGTGTATCTCAAAGAGTGGAGTAAACTCACTATCATCTGGCACACTCCCATCTGTATGGAAGAGACCTTTGGTAAGTCGAGGAACACACTTTGCGAGGGGAATGATGTAAAGCATGTGACCATTCGTTCGGGGATGGCTGGCGTTGCATCATTCCCGCACTTCTCGTAGCTAGGTTATCCCTCACCGGAAACTAGGCCTACAAAGACGCTATTCGATTTGGTAATTATCGCTCGCTTGTTAGTTTTAGATGCACGTTTCTTGAGGTTGAGTAAGATTCTCTCTTCGGAGACTACATCCTTCAGTGACGCGTAGTGATGTACCGCATGAGAGTTACTTAACCCTTGAAGGATGAGATGCATTGCCCTTTTCTTATATGGGCATTGGTCTTGTGGAACATCGAAGGGTGCAATGCATCGCTCTTGTCTTATGTGGGCATCGGTCTTGTGGAACACCCTTGGATGCAACACATCGCTCTTGTCTTATAAGGCATCGGTCTTGTGGATACATCCATGCATCTAGCTTATAAGTCTTGCTTAGTACATATACAATGCATGTGTAGCGGTGGTAAATACCTGCTTAACCCCAGTGATTCATCATCATTTGTTAACTCTTAAGATTTACTTGCTTTATTTACTTTCTTGCCTTACTTTCTTTGTACTTAGTTTAAAACAACCAAATCAAACTTTCGATCTAAATATCAATCTTTAAGTTGTTAAGTAAAGGCTAAACGTTTTCCATCTTGACTTCATCAAGACCGTTGTCCCGAGGATTCGACCCTTAACTATACTACGATAAGACTTCCACATGTCTTAGCATATGTGGGTGGAGTTCTTACCATAGTACTAGCAAGGCTAAACTTAGAGACTCGTCATCTCTAGGATTTTTAGTGGTGTTGCACAAACTCCATCAAAAATTGGCGCCGTTGCCGGGGACAACGGAACTTTTTAGTTTTTACTTACCAATTTCTTGGTTGATTAGGATTTTACACTTTTTCTTAATAACCAATCCAATATTTCTTGATCTTTTTCATTTCCTTCCATTTTTCCTAACTTGAGATTTTCCTTCTACTCAGGTAGAAAACGTGTATGCAACCCCCGCATAGCATCGGATTCTCTCCTGAACCAGAATACGATTCTGAGGTAGAAAGAAATTTTCACCGAAGGAATAGACTTAACCGCCAAAGAGCCAGACAGATGGCCGAAGAGCAACGCCTTGTTGCAAAAAGAGTCAACGCCGCCATAGCAGCACAACGAGCACAACTCATTGCTGACACTCGTGCTCAGGTGCAAGCTGAGATCCGAGCTGAAGAACAAGCACGCATCCGAGCAGAGCAAGCTGCTGCTCAACTCGCGTTAAGAAACAAGCAACTTCGGGATTACGCTGTCCCGAAGAATTACGAAGACAACCATCCGGTCCGGCCTCCGATCATTAACATCCCACACTTCGAGATCCGGACCCAATGGATTCAGATTATGCAAGGGATTTCTTTCTCTGGAAGCTCTGGAGACGACTGCATGGACCACCTGAAACGGTTTAAGGCATTATGCCGACTGGTCCCACAAGCTGGCATTGCTTTCGACGCAATAATGCTCCATCTGTTTCATTTCACTCTATCTGGAAGGGCCTTAAGTTGGTATAATTCATTGGATAGAGAACCCATTATTACCACCTGGGCCCCTCTAGAGGAGAAATTCCTGGAGAAGTTCTTTCCACCCTCGCTTACTTACGAAATCAGAGGGCAGATCAACCATTTCTCTCAACTTCCTGGAGAGACCCTCGCCGAGGCATGGGAAAGATTCAAAGAACTTCTACGAAAATGCCCTCATCATGGGATTTCGCAAAATCAACTGATTGAGACCTTTTATCGGGGGGTAAATGATGACATTAAACAGTTCCTAGATTCCTCATCTGGAGGAAATTTCATGAGGAAAAACTATGAAGACGCCTGGAAGATCGTCACTTTAGGGGCTGAAAACCAGTCCAACTGGGGGCGAACAGCCGGAAAAGGCGTCCTCAAAGTCTTTAAAGCTGAGGAATCCACGGAATTAAAGTCAATAGCAGAGGCTCTGAAAGCAATCACCCATAAACAGCAAACCCTTGAATCATCTCTAGGGGAATTCAACAAGAAACAAACCCCGCAGCTGCATCAAGTCAAAGCTGTCACAGGTTCCTGTGAAGCTTGTCATGCATCAGATCATCCGACCCTATCCTGCGGAATGCTCTATAGTGTGATGATGGATCTTCATCCACCACCACAACCCTATGAGGCCATCACGAATCAGATTGAAGATCAGACTCCGGAGCAAGTCAACTCTATCCATACTATTCCCGGGCAAGTCTACTATAATCCCAGTCAACCAAGGAACCATCCTGGATTCCAGTATGGGAACCCTTCTGGGACTGCAAACCCGCAACACCAGACTCAAGGGGGATTTGACAGTAGGTTGCCTCCTGGGTTATCAAACAATCAAGGGAATCCAAGAAACAACTTCCCTAGGGTTAACTACCCTAGAAATCAGTCAGCCTACTACCAGTACACTCACCCCCCGCTTCACCCACAATTGCATGTTCAACAATACCAACAACAAAATTCTCAGAAGAATGTTACCACGCAGCCGGAAGATGAGCTATCTTCAATAAGACAGATGCTGCAATCTCAGCAAACCATGCTAGCTAACCAGCAAGCCCAACAAAGGGCAGTTGAAACCCAGCTAGCTCAGATTGCTGCACAGTTGAAGTCGTCGGCTGGCGTTTCTGATAGGCCGCCTGAACCAAATGGGCAAAATGAACATGAACAGCTGAACGCCATCACCACAAGGTCGGGACGCATTCTGCCTGAACCCATCAAGATCACTCTAGACGATGATGATGTGCCCATTCTTTTGACGAAAGAGATCTCACAACAAGAGATTGGGAAATCTCCCGAAGACACCGAGGACAAAAACAAAGAGTATGTACCCGCAGAACCCAAGGTCCCGCAATTCAAACCAAGGATTCCATATCCAGGCAGACTGTAAGAAACAAAAATGGATGCCAGGTTTCAGAAATTCAAGGAAGCAATGAAGAAACTTTATATCGACATCCCACTCCTCGACGCTCTATCCGAAGTACCAGCATGGGCAAGGTATCTCAAAACTTTGCTATCACGTAAGTATATCACCAAAGAGCAGGAAACCGTCAAGCTTGCCCAAACCACCTCTGACATCATCTTGAACAAACTGCCCAAAAAGAAGAAGGACCCAGGTTCTTTCGGAATCCAATGTTGCATTGGAAACGCATCCACAAAGAAAGGATTAGCTGACCTCGGGGCTAGTATATCCATTATGCCTTTCTCAATGTGCCAACGCCTCGGTTTCACAGATCTGCTACCTACAACAATGACTATTCAACTTGCTGACTCCACCATAACCGCACCTTTGGGAATCATTGAAGACGTTCCAGTAAGAATAGGCAAGGATGCTTACGTTCCATGTGATTTTGTCATCATGGATATTAAAGAGGACTTGAGATATCCGATCATTTTCGGCAAGCCTTTCCTAGCTACAGCCAGAGCGCTAATCGATGTCGAAGCCGGAACCATCATCCTTAGGCTCGGAAAGGAAGCCATTCAATTCCGTGTCCTTGATAGCATGAAAGGCCCTAACATTCAAGAAAAAGTCTTTCTTTTAGACGCAATCCAACAAATGTCGCAACTAGAAATCTCCGAGCCAATCGACGAACTTGAAAATGCTCTTATCAATCCCGAAGTCGAGTTCTCTGCAAATGAACTAGTCCAGCAATGCATCCAATATCTAGAAAAGGTAGAAGAAGCACCAAAGGCTACCTTTGAAGAGCTTAAAGCCATAACGACTATTGAAGCAGCAGAACCACCAAAACCCCCTGAATTGAAGACCTTACCCACAGGGCTCAAATATGTTTTCCTGGATAAGGAAGAGCTATGCCCAGTTATTATCAGCTCCACCCTCACCGAAGACCAAGAAGTTAGACTTCTAGACAAACTAAGGAAACACAAAAAGATCATCGGTTATAAAATAACCGACCTCACAGGCATAAATCCGGCTCTGTGTATGCACAAGCTTCCTATGGTTGAAGAATTTAAACCCACTCGCGAACATCAAAGAAAACTGAACCCAAATTTAAAAGAGGTAGTCCGTTTGGAAGTCCTCAAACTGCTTAAAGCTGGTATGATCTACCCTATCTCCGACTCTCAGTGGGTTAGTCCAGTTCAAGTTGTCCCAAAGAAAGGGGGCACTACTGTAGTGATCAACGATAAAAATGAGCTCGTACCTACTAGGACTGTAACGGGGTGGAGAATGTGCATCGATTATAGGAAGTTGAATAAAGCTACAAGAAAGACCACTACCCTCTACCCTTTCTAGACGAAGTCCTGGAGCGCTTGGCCCACCAAAAATATTTTTGTTATCTCGATGGTTATTCTGGGTTCTACCAAATACCCATACATCCAGAGGACCAAGAAAAAACCACCTTCACTTGTCCCTTCGGGACATATGCTTTTAGAAGAATGCCATTCGGGCTATGTAACGCTCCTGCTACTTTCCAACGCTGCATGTCCGCCATTTTTGCCGGATTAACTGAATCTATTATGGAAGTCTTTATGGATGATTTCTCTGTTTATGGAGAGTCTTTCGATAACTGTCTAAATAATCTCGAACAAGTCCTGCAACGTTGCAAGGAAACAAACCTTATCCTGAACTGGGAAAAATGCCATTTCATGGTAACAGAGGGTATCGTCCTCGGACATAGAGTAAGTGATAGAGGGATCGAGGTCGACAAAGCAAAGATTGATGTCATCTCGAAGTTGTCACCTCCGAAGGACATAAGAGGAGTTCGAGCTTTCCTAGGTCATGCCGGGTTTTACAGAAGGTTCATCAAAGATTTCTCAAAAATAGCTAAACCCATGACCCAACTCCTGACAAAAGATGCCGAGTTTATTTTTGACCAAGAATGTATGCAAAGTTTCTCCACCCTTAAAGAAGCACTAGTTTCCGCACCTATTCTAAGGGCTCCAGACTGGTCACAACCCTTTGAAATCATGTGTGACGCAAGTGACTATGCCATAGGGGCCGTTTTAGGACAACGAATCGACAAGAAACCCTATGTCATCTACTATGCATCCAAAACACTTGATGAAGCACAGAGAAACTACACGACCACAGAAAAAGAGTTCCTGGCTATCATCTACGCCTTTGAAAAATTCCGCTCTTACCTGATCGGCTCTAAAGTAATTGTCTACACTGACCATTCTGCTATCAGACATTTGATTCAGAAACAGGACGCCAAACCCAGGCTCATCCGCTGGGTATTGATGCTTCAAGAATTCGATCTAGAAATCAAAGATAAAAGTGGCGTAGAGAACGTTGTCGCCGATCACCTCAGTAGAATCGAGGTTGAAGAAAAAGATAAAATCCCTATCAGGGACTCTCTTCCTGATGATCAACTTATGAAAGCCACTCATAGCTTCCCTTGGTTTGCAGATATCGTCAATTATCTGGCCACAGGGATCATTCACCCGTCTGCTTCTTATCAAGATAAAAGGAAATTCCTTCATGACGTAAAACGTTATCATTGGGATGAACCCTACTTGTTCTACCTCTGTGCCGACGGACTTTTTCGTCGATGCCTTCCAGAAGAAGAAATAACATCGGTTTTGGAACACTGCCACTCCGGACCCACGGGGGGGCACATGGGCGCCAAGAAAACTGCCATAAAAGTTCTACAATCTGGTTTCTTTTGGCCCACCATATCAAAAGACTCACATAATTTTGTCAAATCCTGTGATAAATGCCAATTTTCGGGCAACATATCAAAAAGAGATGAAATGCCTCTTACCATGTGGCAGGAAATTGAGCTGTTTGATGTATGGGGGGTAGACTACATGGGACCTTTCCCCTCATCATATGGTTTCTCGTACATTTTGGTCGCTGTGGATTACGTCTCGAAGTGGGTCGAAGCTGTACCCACTGCATCTAATGACTCCAAACCTGTTGTCAAATTGTTCAAAGATACCATCTTTCCAAGATTCGGAGTCCCAAGAACGGTCATATCTGATGGCGGGACCCATTTTCTGGAACGAAGTTTCGAAGCATTACTAAGAAGATATGGAGTCCATCACAAAGTTGCCACACCTTACCACCCGCAAACTAGTGGCCAAGTGGAAGTATCCAATAGACAGATAAAAGCGATTCTTGAAAAAACAGTGAACAAAAATCGCACTGATTGGTCCACCAAACTTCCTGACGCCCTCTGGGCATATCGTACGGCTTACAAAACACCAATTGGAACAACTCCGTTCCGCTTAGTGTACGGCAAATCATGTCATCTTCCAGTAGAACTGGAACATAAAGCCTGGTGGGCCATCAAGCAACTAAACTTCGACCTTAAAAGTGCAGGAGAGAACAGACAACTTCAGCTACAGGAGCTAGAAGAACTCCGCATGACAGCATATCACAGTGCCAGAATCTATAAAGAGCAAACGAAAATGTGGCACGATGGACATCTTAGGAGAAAAGATATCACCGTTGGTGACAAAGTGCTCTTATTCAATTCCAAGCTCAAATTATTCCCCGGAAAGCTTCGAACAAGATGGTCCGGACCCTTCACTATAAAACATATCTACCCAACTGGAGCTGCCATTATCATCAACAACAACGGAGGAGAACGAACGGTCAACGGACACCGTTTAAAAAGATACTACACTCAGGAAGACAAAACACATCAACAAACCCTCGATGTCAGAAACGCTACGCCCACAGTTTCGTCGAGCCAGTGACGTAAAACCAAGGCACTTCTTGGGAGGCAACCCAAGACCTGAGTATCAATTTCCCCAATTTTCTAGTTTTATTCTCTCTTAATTTTGTTTTGCTTTCTTTAAGTTCTTTCATTACTAAATCTAAAAATACAAAAAAATATACATAATAAAAACTACAAAAACAATATATAAAACAAACAACATAAAAATCCATAAACCAAAATACAAAAAAATATATATATACAAATATATATATACTCAAAAACATAAAAATATATAACCCCTTTTGTTACCTCCAAACGGTCTTCAAACCGTTTGGGACCAAACGGTCCTCAAACCGTTTGGGACCAAACGGTCCTCAAACCGTTTGGGACCAAACGGTCTCGAAACCGTTTGGGACCAAACGGTCCCGAAACCGTTTGGGACCAAACGGTCCTCAAACCGTTTGGGACCAAACGGTCTCGAAACCGTTTGGGACCAAACGGTCCTCAAACCGTTTGGGACCATACGGTCTCGAAACCGTTTGGGACCAAACGGTCCTCAAACCGTTTGGAACCAAACGGTCTTGAAACCGTTTGGAATACGATAAGTCACCGCTATAAATACCGACCCCGCATCTCCATCTTCCTCTCTTCGAATCTTCGCACTCTACAGTCTTTTCGTGCGCAGAACTTCACCTTTTTGCTTCTGTGTTTCCGCGCAAGCTTCTCAATCCACCTCCCACAAGATTGTCCGGCGACTCCAAGCACGCTGCTCACTCCGCGACACCTTCGCAGTCGTCGTCAAATGATGTTCTTCGTTGCCGTGCCGTTCTGTCGCCACCATCGCGCCAGTCGCCGTTTCCTCTACCAACGTCCAACGTCTTTTTCCTCCGCCATCGCCGGCGCGCTCACCCACCTTCGCCCCGTTCCACCTCCCCCCCCCCCCCGCGCGCCGGCGACCTGCGGCTCCTCGCTTCCCAAACGGTCTTCAAACCGTTTGGGACCAAACGGTCTTCAAACCGTTTGGGACCAAACGGTCTTCAAACCGTTTGGAACCAAACGATCCTCAAACCGTTTGTGTAATCAAGCAGCACATATCGCAGTGCACTCCTTTGCAATTTTGTCTTGATATTGTCTAGCACATTCATTGCTAGAATTGCAGATTTCGTCTACAATATCAAGACACAATTGCAAAAGAATGCACTGCGACATCAATAAAGCTCCTGAGTCAGCGCTACAAGGCACCCCAATTCGCATCCACTCTACTCCAATCTCCAGGAGCTACCGCAAATTTGGCTCAACTCGCAGCCCTTGTTCTAATGACTTCTCAACCTATCACTTTCCCACTCTGAGGACAGAGTGTGTGATAAGTTAGGGGGGGGTCATCAGACAAGGGCTAGGTATCAATCTCTATACACCCTTTTCCTTAAAATAAGTCACCTCAACTAACTCTAGAATCATGTTAGTCTCTACAAGTATTTAGCACTTAGACATCAAATGGAGATTTATCAACCCCCATCCACTATGGATCCTATATTTTTGCTCCAATTCTTTATCTGACTCTCCATAGGTCAAAATCAGGGCAGAAATAAGCCGAGATCTCAAGGATGAGAGGGAAATCAGGCAACTTCCAAGTCAAAAAGCTCCGCAAGTGGACCACAAACCAAATAAGTGCATGCTGAAAAACTTTAAGAACAACTTTCCTCTCTTCAAAATAAAAGAGGCTTGGCCACCCAAAATAAATCCTCATCCCAAAACCCAAGCCTGTGAGTTATTGAATAAAAGCCAGAGAGACGAATAAAATCATGAGAGTTGTGCCACGAATAAGGACCTATATAAAGAACTGATAAAGGGCTCACCCGGCCGGCACATTCCGCTGCCCTCACAAAGGCAGATGCGTCGCGTCCGGTAGTGAAACCCTAAAAGTTCCAAGTATATGAAAAGGCTAATAAAGGACTTGCCCGGCCGGTACATTCAGCTGCCCTCATAAAGGCAGATGTGTCGTGTCCGGTAATGAGATCCTAAAAAGCATAGACAGCCCCTCCCCCACTCGAAGGGGAGTTACACTTCAAAGCCTTTAGCCAACCCTCATACCCTCTCTAGCTTCCAATAGGTTTCCAGAGAGGTATAAAGTTGATTAGAGTCAACAGCATGCACAAAATAAATGTGGTCCCAAGGCAAACTTTGAGATACGGAAAAACCTGAAATCCAAGCAACTCTCGAAATACAAAAGGATCAAGGCATGCAATAAGCCTCGATACGACCCCTGGGGAACTCAGGTCAAGAATTGAAGCAAGAGTACGGAAATTTTAATTAAGATCGCCGCGCCATTTCATGTCTCAGCTCTATCTAACTTGAGGACAAGCTAGACTCTAAGTTAGGGGGGTGATAACCTCCTATTTTAGTAGTTTATCTTAGTATTTTTCTTTAGTTTTCCATACTCTTTCTACATTTATATTGTACTTAAACCTAATTTTACCCCTTTTTGTAAATACATCATCAAACTAACTTTTCCTTTTATAATTGCAGAAAAAGCACAAAAAAATAACAAAAGAATAAACCAGCCCAAGGGTCGAGTGGATCCAAACGGTCCCAAGACCGCATGGAGTTCAAACGGTCCCGAGACCGCATGAAGCCAAACGGTCCCAAGACCGCATGGAGTTCAAACGGTCCCGAGACCGCATGAAGCCAAACGGTCCCAAGACCGCATGGAGTTCAAACGGTCCCGAGACCGCATGAAGCCAAACGGTCCCAAGACCGCATGGAGTTCAAACGGTCCCGAGACCGCATGAAGCCAAACGGTCCCAAGACCACATGGAGTTCAAACGGTCCCGAGACCGCATGAAGCCAAACGGTCCCAAGACCGCATGGAGTTCAAACGGTCCCGAGACCGCATGAAGCCAAACGGTCCCGAGACCGCATGAAGCCAAACGGTCCCAAGACCGCATGGAGTTCAAACGGTCCCGAGACCGCATGAAGCCAAACGGTCCCAAGACCGCATGGAGTTCAAACGGTCCCGAGACCGCATGAAGCCAAACGGTCCCAAGACCGCATGGAGCTCAAACGGTCTCAAGACCGTTTGACGCCAAACGGTCCCAAGACCGTTTGACGCCAAACGATCTCAAGACCGTTTGACGCCAAACGATCTCAAGACCGTTTGACGCCAAACGATCTCAAGACCGTTTGACGCCAAACGGTCCCAAGACCGTTTGACGCCAAACGGTCCCAAGACCGTTTGAGCCCAAACGGTCTCCAAACCGTTTGGATCTCACTCAAAGCCTATAAATAAGACCTCAGGGCCGTTCATGGGAGGGTCCAGACGTCCAGAGGCTGTCTCTCCACTATCAGAACAACTCCATCCATCACTCGAGGCTGCCGGTCTGAGACTCACGTCCATTGCAAGCTACTTTCTCTCTCATCAACAAGGAAGGTGAGAGGAGAAGATCCGTCATCAAGCAAGCTACAAGGGGTGGAGATCGTTGCTCTCTCCACCAAGGGTTCAACCTTCTCTCCTCAGTGGAGATGATGTTCTTTCTATCTCTTCTTGCCTCTTTCTTTGTTGCTCCCTCTATGAGGAGCGAGTAGTTCCATCCACTGGGGCGCGGGGACTAGCCCCGCTGCCCATGTTTTGTATTTTGTACTGTAAAAAAGGATGTTATCATTTCGTTTTAATACTAAATCGTTTCACACATGCTTGAATGATGGCCACGTTCTTGTATGCATTTATTGTCTTTCGTTGTGGTTTGTCTACGACCGCTATCGAGGCTTGAATACCGATTTAGTGTTGGTTTCTGGTGTGTGTATCCACCACGCATCCGTTTCGGTGTCTAGGAGTGTATCTCAAAGAGTGGAGTAAACTCACTATCATCTGGCACACTCCCATCTGTATGGAAGAGACCTTTGGTAAGTCGAGGAACACACTTTGCGAGGGGAATGATGTAAAGCATGTGACCATTCGTTCGGGGATGGCTGGCGTTGCATCATTCCCGCACTTCTCGTAGCTAGGTTATCCCTCACCGGAAACTAGGCCTACAAAGACACTATTCGATTTGGTAATTATCGCTCGCTTGTTAGTTTTAGATGCACGTTTCTTGAGGTTGAGTAAGATTCTCTCTTCGGAGACTACATCCTTCAGTGACGCGTAGTGATGTACCGCATGAGAGTTACTTAACCCTTGAAGGATGAGATGCATTGCCCTTTTCTTATATGGGCATTGGTCTTGTGGAACATCGAAGGGTGCAATGCATCGCTCTTGTCTTATGTGGGCATCGGTCTTGTGGAACACCCTTGGATGCAACACATCGCTCTTGTCTTATAAGGCATCGGTCTTGTGGATACATCCATGCATCTAGCTTATAAGTCTTGCTTAGTACATATACAATGCATGTGTAGCGGTGGTAAATACCTGCTTAACCCCAGTGATTCATCATCATTTGTTAACTCTTAAGATTTACTTGCTTTATTTACTTTCTTGCCTTACTTTCTTTGTACTTAGTTTAAAACAACCAAATCAAACTTTCGATCTAAATATCAATCTTTAAGTTGTTAAGTAAAGGCTAAACGTTTTCCATCTTGACTTCGTCAAGACCGTTGTCCCGAGGATTCGACCCTTAACTATACTACGATAAGACTTCCACATGTCTTAGCATATGTGGGTGGAGTTCTTACCATAGTACTAGCAAGGCTAAACTTAGAGACTCATCATCTCTAGGATTTTTAGTGGTGTTGCACAAACTCCATCAACCACGTTGACACCTTCATCTCAATAGAGGCTTGCACCGAGTTCGGTTAGGTTCCCTCTCCCTTTCCCCGTTCTCGATTTTTGGTTTGAGCACTCGAAGCAATTTTTCCCAATTTCTCACAACGTACTATTTGCAGGGGTGACGACCCTACAGTGGCCTAAGGAGGAGGAGAATCCCCCACACAATTTTATGCTTGTACCCCTCTACTTCTCTGTTTTCTTTATTTTATCATGCAAGGGCAATTTCATCTTTTCTCCCGTGGTTTCCTTTACTTTGGGTGAGGTCAACCGAGAAGATGACTGATGATGCGGCCAATTCCTATTGGCCCAAGTCATAAGTCTGTCTCGCCCTCTCTCTCTTGCCTTCTTGCAAGTCTATCACTAACATGGAGTTATATGATTGGTCGATTTTCAAAAATTGATAACTAATTATTCACTTATCAGGAAAATACAAATAAATAGTCGTTAGATTCGAAAAAATAAGGGCTTTATAATAGTATGGGTTTTATCACCTAAATCAAATGATTAATAATAATAATTTTAATGGATTAATCTAAATAAGTCATAACTTGTAAAATTCATGAATAAATATTAATAAGTTACAAAAATATAATTAAATATGTTTTGGACTCAGAATAATATATATTAAAATGTAGCATGGTTTCCATAACCTAATTCACACATTAACAAAAATGTGTTTTCTAGGATTTGATTAATGAATATGAAATTGACACAAAATCTATATATATGTTTAATAGGTTCTTTGGAGGCCTAGGCTTGAACCTTGACTTGGCTTTGGACAGAGTAGACTCTGAAGAGAGGTATGTTTGCGCACCCGATTATTCATATTGAGCAATTCCTATCTTTAAATGTATGTTTTGCATCTCCAATTATTTAATGGCGAGCAATTAAGCTAAATTATCTTTCTCTTGGTCCTATGGACATTAGCCTATACACAATATATTTTCTTTTAAAAATCATAATTCTTGTGAGCTATCTTACTTTATTACTGATCTTGTGATAATGGATATTCTTTTGAACTCTCTCTTATGCTTTGATCATGTTGGACTAATTTGATGTTTGGTGCTTCTTTTCCCACCATGTAGTGGATATATATATATATATATATATATATATATATATATATATATATATATATATATATATGGAACATTATTTGGTGCATGGATCCTCTGATCCCACTTTATACTTATGGATGTTCCCATACTCCTTATTTGTTTATACTTACTTATCTTTTGTTATGCATCATGTGGTTACTGCTAGTATAATTTTACGTGTTATTTCATGTGCATGTGAACATTCCCACATATGTGTGCATAGGTGATATTTCCTGAACATGAAAATGTATTTGAGCATATTTGTATCTTGTCCTGCACGTGTGGATGGATACAGTTCCTACCCATTCCATATTTAGAGAGGATGTATACAGTTCCCGCTCACCTCATATTTTTGGTAGATGTGTTATTCCCTACCTACATGTTTATAGTATCTAGTATTGTCACATGTGGAACACATGGATGCCTTGATTGTATACTCTCTTGCTTCATTATTGTTTTGTTATTCATATTCTTTAATGCATGGTTGCGTAGTACTTTATTTTTCTATGGGAAGCCTTTTATACTTGATGTCCTTTATTCTTTATATATTGCTCAATTTCCTTTTTAGTAAGCACATACCAGCCTTTGCTGATGTTTTCCTTTTCTTCTCACTTACTAGGGTATGCCTCCAACCCTAGGTAAAGAACATGGAGGACATGGTATAAATATATGGACTTAGCTTAAGGGGTTAAGCTTGGAGACAAAGTTGTTATGGTTTATATTTCCCTCTTCTAGATCCTTATGATGTACCCTTTATGTAAACCCTTATGTGAGATGATGTTGATGTACTTTTGTAATCTTATGATAAATTGAATATAGTCAAATATTTTCTATGCTGCTATACTTTGGTGTTATGATTCATTCGTTATTTCATGTGCATGTGAACATTCCCACATATGAGTGCAGAGGTGATATTTCCTGCACATAAAAATATATTTGAGCATATGTGTATCATGTCCTTCTCGGATGGATGTATACAGTTCCTACCCACTCCATATTTAGAGAGGATGTATACGATTCCCGCTCACCTCATATTTTTGGTAGATGTGTTATTTCCTACCTACACGTTTATATTATCTAGTATTGTCACAAGTGGAACACATGGATGCCTTGATTGTATACTCTCTTACTTCATTATTATTTTGTTGTTCATATTCTTTTATGACTGATTGGGTAGTACTTTATTTTTCTATGGGAAGCCTTTTATACTTGATGTCCTTTATTCTTTATATATTTCTCAATTTCCTTTTTAGTATGCACATACCGGCCTTTGCTGATGTTTTCCTTTTCTCCTCTCTTGTTGGGGTATGCTTCCAACCCTAGGTGAAGAACATGGAGGTCATGGCATAAAGATATGGACTTAGCTTAAGGGGTTAAAGCTTGGATACAAAGTTGTTATGGTTTAGATTTTCCTCTACTAGATCCTTATGATGTATCCTTTATGTAAACCCTTATGGGAGATGATGTTGAGGTACTTTTGTAATATTATGATAAATTGAATATAGTCAAATATTTTCTTCCGTTGTTATACTTTGGTGTTATGATACCTTCATGTTGAATAAATTCATTTCATCCCTTTGGCAAAAAGTTTTATGTTGGTGTTTGGTTCGGGATGTTGCCTTTTTATTTTTAGTAGGGAGTGGTTCCCCTTTGGGATCCTACTCGAACACATGCTGCTACTTCATTTCCATATATGAGTCCATACTTGTCATCATTCCATCACAATTTCCAAATTCATCTCACATCATAAAGAGGATAACACCTTAATTACGGTACAAGACCATGTCCAAGGTCATAAAACCATTCACATCATTACTTGCAAGAACATCATTATCCTTCCTTGCCTCATCAAGGCTCATCATACCATCACCATATAAGAGACACATAAGCTTGATACAACATTATTAGAAGCTATTATGTTCATGTAACAACAATTTAGGATTACAATAACATAGAGAGAGAAAATACTATATTATCATACTAATCACACAAGAGGCTATGTATCATCATCATTTACTTGTGTTAGGGTTATGCTAAGATTAATGAGTTGAATTAACATTACCAATCAACATTTTACAAAGTCCCTGAATGTTTGTATATACTCAAGGGCAAAGGTAAGACTAATAAATCATGTGCAACCAAGCACCAATGAGTTATGGTTACTAAACAGTCATTGAAGTTAAACCTTAATTCCTATCATCTCCAACAATCATGGAAGAAACTAGGTTAACCATCATCATTGTAGAGTCAACAAAACATAAAGCCATATAAACCAGAACTCTTCATTGACTAAAGAAGACAAGCAAGGTTGGCAACTGTTGAAAACTAGGGTCACCACTTTCATCGACGGTTGAAGGAGACCATCTTCAGCGACCAATAGGGTAGGTGAAATCTCGAACGAAGAAGACATAAGGCATGGTGACAAAATACAACATCAAATCCTGGAGACTAAAGAGAACACCAAACCTTCATCGACATCATTGAAAGGAATCAAACTAAGCAACCATATAGGGGAATCTTAGCGGCCACTCAACATCAAGATCTCATAGACCACATAAGGTGTCAACCCTCTTAGGGACCAAAACATAAAGTAAAACTTGGAAATCACAAAGATGCAAAACAACAACAAAGTCAAAGCCACTGAGTTGGCACAAGGAAGCCAAGTCAAAATAGAAACAAGGACCAAACCACTGGGTTGCACAAGAAGAAGAGAAAATAACTCAAAAATTCTAAGAAAACCCAAGAGGAAAATCAATGATTTTGCACATGCATCCAAGCTCCAAAACTTCCATCACCAAGAAAAACTCAAGCACAAGAGTTAGGGTTCATCAAAGAAGAGATATACACTCAAGATAAACTTTTAAACATAAATCATATATGCAATATACTATCATTCTACTTGAAACCGTGTTTTAGAGAAAGATAAGGTGCATGCAAGGTAGATGTAAGAAATAACAGTGGATAAAGTTATATAACTCGCCTCAAGAAGATGGAGCAAGTCCAAACAGTTGGTAGCTCAAAGAAGAAAGGGTAGAAGCCCTAGCTCGAGCACTCCCACGGCCAAGGTAGCTCCACCTCCAAGGAAGAAGCAAAACCCTAGGTCAAGGAAGCAAGAAAGAGAGGGAACTCTTGGCATAAAGGCACAGAAGAGATAGCCTTCAAGATCTAACTCAAGCACTACCATAGAACATCATGGGTTTGGACAAGAAGAGAAAGAAGAAGGGAAGAATAGAAAGAGAACATAGAGAAAAGATAGGGATCTCACTTACCAAGAACAACGAGAAGAGAAAGCTAGCACAAACGATCACAAGATGGATGGCTCCAAACCCTAGCTCAACATGCAAGGTGGATCAGCCCACTTTCCCCAAGCTTGAGCTCCTCCTTCACCACCAATAAGAGGGGACGAGCTATAAGGTCAAGGAAGGGAAAGAGAGAGAGAAGACTAGGTGTAAAGGGATCACTTGCATGCAAGGAGGGAGGTTTACATAACATAGGGTTGGGCAGAGAGAAAGAGGGTTAGGTTTCATGCTAAACATTCCATGTGTCCAAAGGATCTCATTCATGCAAGTACCAAACACACACCCCTACAAATAGGGGAATAAAAATAATAAAATCCATCGATCATAATTTTATAGGGAAAATAGTGATTGATGGGAAATTCACTGATCAACTGAAACACATTGGCGACAGATGATGATCAGAGGAGAATATCGTCGCTAACCCTAGGGTTCCTTGGTGACTTAGAGGGGTCATGGGCCTCATCGACCACCAAGTACAAAGGGCACATTCAACACTTCATCAACTACAAAAACATGGATCACAAGGAAGCTTAGTGATCGCCAAAATAGGGTAGCTTACACTTAAGGTCAACATCAACTTAGGGCATCCATGCAAACCCTAATCTCAACATGAGATGTCACCACTCTCATCAAGATGGAACAAATCACCCAAAGCTCAACTATATCCAACATGATGTCAAAACATGTGAGGTACAACAAGCATGTGACAAACTACAAGAAAAGCCTTATAGATGGGTAAATTGCAATAAGGTCCAAAACAAGCACATATATGCATAACTAGCTCAAACAATCTCCATACTGGACCAAAATAGAAACATAAGCGTGTCACATGATATCAAAGCACATCACAAGGTTTTATTAAGGTTTTAAGCATATAATTATGCAAAGAAATCATGATCAACCTAAAAGCAAGGTTAGGGGTCTTACCACCATAAACTCCTAACAAGGATTTCACCCTTGAAATCCTATGCAAACAAGGACAGGTACTTCCTTCGCATCTCATCCTCTAACTCCCATGTGGCTTCCTCTACACCATGGTGGTTCCACAAAACCTTAATTAAAATTGTATCCTTCTTCTTTAACTTCTTCACTCTCCTATCCAGGATCAACACAGGACCCTCAACATATGACACATCCTCCTCCAACTCAACCTCCAATTGTTGCAACTTCAACTCGGCAACTGGGTGACACTTCCTCAAAATGGAGACATGGAAGACATAATGCAACATGTGCAACTCAGTCAGTAACTCCAGTTTGTATGCTACCTTCCCAAACGTGCCACAACATGGTAAGTCCCCATAAACCTGGGAGCCAACTTACCCTTCTTACCAAACCTTATCACACCCTTCCAAGGGGAAACCTTAAGATACACCCAGTCTTCAACTTGGAAATCTAACGACCTACGAAGATTATCATCATAAGATTTATGTCTGTCCTAGGCTTCCCTCAACTATTTGTGTATCACCTTGATCTTCTCTGTAGAGTGCTACATTAGCTCAGGATGCAAAAGTTGATACTGACTTGTCTCATACCAACAGAGCAGTGACTGACAATGTCTCTTGTACAAGGCTTTATATAGTGCCACATCTATACTCCTCTGATAGTTGTTGTTATAGGCAAACTCTATCAAACTCAGGTGTACATCCCAACTGCCAAGAAACTACAAGACACATGCCCTCAATAGGTCCTCCAAAATCTGAATGGTCCTATCTGACTGACCATCTATTTGTGGATTAAAAGTCATATTGAATCTCATTTGTGTTCCCATAGATATATGTAGACATTCCCAAAATTGACTCATAAATTGAGGACCTATGTCAAACACTATGGCAACTGGGACACCATGTAAAGGAACTATCTCATCAACATATATTTGTGCCAACTTATCTGTTGTATATGTTGTCTTACTGGCAAGAAGTAAGCTGACTTGGTCAACCTATCAATTATCACCCAACTGGAATCAGGACCTGTGGTTGTCCTAGGAAGACCAACCACAAAGCCATGGAAATATGATCCCTTTTCCACTCCGATATTGACAAGGTTTGTAACATCCATCCATGCTTCTAATGTTCTGCCTTGACCTGCTGACAAATTGGACATCTAGCAACGAACTCTACCACATCACGCTTCTGACCAGGCCACCAATATAAATCCTTCAGATTATGGTACATCTTAGTACTGCCAGGATGCATCACGTACCTCAAGGTATGAGCCTCCTCAAGAACCATCTTCCTCAAACCATCAGCATCTAGAACTGTTGTCCGATTATGAAAGAAAATTGTCCCATTATCTGACTCATGGAGCCCATCATACTTTTTGCTGCAAAACTCTGACCTAATGTCCTATATCATAATATCATTCTGCTACACATCTATATGTGTTGCATCACTGTAGGCTTCACCTACAACTATGCTAACAAGCCTACCAACAAGGAAACCCCCAACTATACATTCATTTGCTAAAGCGACACCAACATGTCATGTTTATGACAAACTAAAGCATGTAAGTGTGCCTTATCTACAGATGATGACAAAGATGACTTTTTTCTCAACACATCAGCTACCAAATTTGCCTTCACTGGATGGTAGTCTTTGTGCAATCATAGTCCTTGATCAACTCCATCCATCTCCTCTGTCTCATGTTTAGATCCTGCTTTAAGAAGATATATTGAAGGTTCTTGTAGTCAGTGAAGATCTGACACTTTTTCGTCATACATATAGTTGCCTCCAGATCTTCAAGGCATGAACCATAGCTACAAGATCCAGATCATGTGTTAGGTAGTTCTCCTTGTATTTCTAAAGTTGTCATGAAGTAAAAGAAATCACGTTCTTGTCCTGCATCAGCACACATCCTAAGACGTCCTTTGACTCAGCATAGAAGATGATGTAGCCTTTCCCTTACTCTGGCAGGACTAACACCGATGCACTGGTCAACTTCTCCTTTAACAGCTGGAAAGAATGATGACACTTGTCATCCCACATAAAACCACCTTTCCTTGTCAACTTTGTTAGGGGTAATGCTAGAACATTAAAGTTCTTGATGAGCCTCTTGTAGTATCCTACCAAGCCTGGGAAACTTCAAACATCCATTAATGTCTTGGGTTATTCCCACTCCAGAACTAAGTGTGCCTTCTTTGGGTCCATACAAACACGTGTAGAAGATATGATGTGACCCAGAAAAGACATATCTGCCAACCATAACTTGCACTTGTTGGACTTGGCATACAACCTATGTTGTCTCAACAATGTCAACACCTAGTGTAGATGCTTCTCATGTTGTTGTCTGTATCTAGAGTATATCAAGATATCATCTATAAACACTACCACAAACTGATTCAGATATAGTTTGAACACCCTATTCATTAGGTCCATGAAAGTTGATGGCACATTGGTCAACACAAACAACATAACCACAAACTTTTAATGACCATACCTAGTCTTGAAAGCTGACTTGAGTATGTCATCCACCTTGATCCTCAACTGGTGATATCCTGACCGCAAATATATCTTTGAGAACACTATAGCACCTCGCAACTAGTCAAATAGATCATCTATCCTTGACAATGGATACTTGTTCTTCATTGTAACCTTGTTCAACTGTCAGTAGTCTATGCACATCCTCATAGATCCATCCTTCTTCTTCACAAACAATAGGGGAGCACCCCATGGGGAAGTACTCAATCTAATAAAACATTTCTCCAACAACTCCGACAATTTTTTATTCAACTCCTACATCTCTGTTGATGCCATCTTATAGGGTGACTGCAATATGGGTTGCATTCCAAGAACAAGATTGATATGAAAATCAATCTCTCCGGGAGTGGGAACATCAAGAAACTCCTCGGGGAAGACATCCTCAAACTCTTACAAAACAGTCACCTCCTGGATATTAGGACAACTCATCTTGGTATCAACAACATGTGCCAAGAAATCCTCACATCCCTATCTCATCAACCTCTCCGTTGTCAAGGCTGACATGAAACATGTAGGAAGAATCTTTCTATCTCCTCAGAAGATCCATAAAATATATCCATCACAGAACGTAGACACCTTGGAACCACAATCTAAAACAACCTTGTAGTTCTCCAATGTATCAATCCCAATGATTACATTGAATCCATACGTTCCAAGTGGCATAAGATCCACTTGATTGTTGCATGCTAAGAAAGAAAGAATGCAAGATGGGCATACCTCCCGCAACTTGGAGGAAGCAAGAAGAGGGGTTTCTAACAGAAGGCTACCAAATCTACTACAAACAGGTATATTACAGCTACTTATCACCTCTCTGGTGATAAAAGAGTGTGTCAATTGGGTCAACCAAAGTAGATACAAAATAAGAAGTAGATAAGTCAGAATGAAAAAGTTCCATATGACTTGTCATGACCTGTGGATTGACCACTCCCTCTAGATGACTCATAGCATGGGATCTAGCCATTACCTATTGTTGTCCATGCCCTTTACCTGCTAGTCCAGAAGATCCTACCTATGACACCTGACCGCATCCTCTACCACCACCACTGCTAAATGACTATTGTTGGGAACCTCGCTGACTTTGCCTCCATTGTTGTATCACATCCTCATCCTTTATAGGGAAATACTCCCTAATATTCCCTACTTGTCCACACTTGTGACAAGTTCTGGTATTATATTGCAACCTAGATAGCCCTATCACTGATAAGGACATCGTGTTGCATGCTCCTATTGGTGGAAAACTATGACTTTTGTCCTTGCTCGGGGACCACTGTGATGATACACCTAATATAGGCTAGGAAAAAGTTGGTCTCTATTGTTACTAAGGTGAAGAAAACTTTAGATTCTTAAAGCCACTAGATGACTGCCCTTGAAATTGAGATGGACTCTTCCTAGTGTAGGCTTCACGCTTCTCGATAGCAGACCTCTCAATCTACCTCACCAACCTCACAAAGGTAGAGAACCTCTCTATTCTTTAAAGCACTCACTGTCATAGACAACTTTGAGCTCAGACCTATCTCAAACCTCTAGATCCTATCCTTATCCATTGTCACCATGTGAGGACAAAACCTCAAAATCTCCATAAACTTGGCCTCATACTCATTGATCAATATTGATCCCTGACGTATCTTCTCAAACTGAGGTATCTTCTCATCCAAATATGTCTCCAGAAAGTATCAGCTCATGAACTCTCACCAAAACTCTTCCCAACTGATCACAACTCCAGGGCTCTTCTCCTCTTCTATGGCACAAAATGGCCAACACTATCCTTTAATGGATAAATTGCATGCTTCACCTTGTCCTCTTCTAGAATATTGAGGATCTAGGAAGCCTTCTCAAGCTCCTTGAACCACATATCCACATTCATTGAGTTTTCCATACCCGCATACTCTATCTCCCCCGCACACCGCAACTATTCAAACGTCTTCCCAGAATCTTGGGATTCCGCATTAGAGATAGAATTTGTAGGTTGAAGTTGTTGGTATGTATTCCCAGAGAGGCAAATCATATGATGATTGTAATAGCATAATATGTAAATGATTTGATTAATAAATAAAGGCAATCTTCCAATTTATTCTATTTAATTCAGTTATGAGATTAAGATGTAACATTATAAATATCTAGAGAATGATGTTACTCAATGACGTATGTTTTCAAGTACATGACTTAAACAATGAGTACATACAAATGTTAAGAGTATACATATACATTCTAATTATGTCCCTGATCGATTGTTATTGTGGAAGGTTGATAGACAACAATGACACATAAGATCAGAGTGTGAGTTGGTTGATGATAAAATCTTATTAGTCATGATATGGCAATATCAAACCAAGCACACATATACATATTAGAGAACAGTGTATCAGATAGACCCACCATAAGACTGACACATGGAAGCCATTACCATGGTAGTCATAGTCATCTCTCATAGTGATGGTAGTGATTGTGGTTCTTAGACCTAAAGTTACCACACTCATCACATGTCATTTGGTATGATTTGACATCATCAGACGTAATCCTAAAATAAGGGTTATTATAAAGGTGATGATTGGGTGACTGTGACACATGGGGATCGACTGTGAGTGATGTAGATGGGATTTGTCCCTCCTAAAGGAGTATGATATCCTAGGGCTCTTGATTAGAGATACTGAGGAATGCATGGCCATGCACATGTGAGTCAATATGTGATATTGAGCTTACATATATCTTAGACAGTCTGCTCTGGTTCAAGGAACAAGATTGAATATTGAAGAGGATGACTAATCCATGCCTCGAGTTCAATCTGGATATCAGTGACAAAGGAACTATACAAACACTATAACACCATACAAAGATTGTAGGTTGAAGTTTTTCTTCAACTTTCCATTTACTTGGGTAGCATTTATGTGTGAATAGGCACCACTCATTGCTTGTGATGTCATAAGTTGTTATGGACATTCACTACCAATGTAATATGGGACCTATAGGGTCACACACATAGGTCTTGACCTAGAAGAGGAGTTTAATCTTAAACAATGATTTAATTGATTAGTAAAATGTTTAGGTATTCAATTCATGCAAAAAATAAACTGACTAGACTTCCAACTGGTCGACTCACCTAGTGAGACAGCCGTTTGGAGTGTTAGGTTGATTAAAACTGAATTGGCTGAAGTTCTGCACAAAACAAGGATGAATTGATCGGCTCACTGGGTGAACCGATCGATTGAGGTAGAACAAGATGACCAGTTCACCTGATGAACCAATTGACTTGGTTGTGCTAGAGGAAGGTTCTAGCAACTTTCTCAAATTTATGAGAAATATTGATCGTTTTGATTGCTCAATTCTATTGATGCAAGGAATTGATGTTTAGCATTAATTGGAAACAAATTTACAATTTCAGGTGTGATTGGGAAATTGGGAAATGATTATCTCGCATGCCAGATGATCATCTTAGCTTCCATTCGACTAGTTTGGCACTCGTAGGTTGCAAAAATTTAGGATCTTCCGGTCCTTTCCACTCCCACACAGATTGGGAACCCGAACCCTAACCCCTCCTAAATATAGAGGGGTACTGGGGGCTTCCCATAACACAACTCAATTTCTTCTAACAATTTTTGTTCTCTCTGGTTGTGGTAACCAATAGAGAGCCCAAGAAAGTCCTACCCGCTAAAGGGAGAGATAGCAAGGGAGAAACAATTATGGGAGAGTAAGTTGGTTACTAGTACACCAACAGAAGGGACAAATCCTTCCTGTCCATTCTAGTAGGATGATAGGAGTTCTAGGCGGTCTGTGTGGACTTACATAGAGGCTTGAAGGCTATTGTCTGACACTAGGAGGATAACATCAACCCGCAGTCTGTGGTGCAGACCAGGAGGCACAGTAGTCACACAAGTCCCACTGCAACTAGAAGACAATTGCACATCTACAATGACAAGGAGATGTTGCTAGACTTGCTCCAGGGCCAGGTATATCCTTAAAACCATCCTTCCCATCTATAGTTATTGACACGATCTGCTGGTTTATGGAGAATATGGTAGATAAAAAAATTTGTTCCTGCTGCTTATTCTTTAGCCATATTTCCCTATAATGGTATTAGAGCCACATCAATCTACTATATATTGGGATAATCAATATGATCAGATATTTGGTGTTATCATTTAATTATTGCATGTGATGCAAATAATTTTGTCCAATCAAATACCATACATAATCCCAAACTTATATATACATATGATATATATGTATGCAACTTACACATGGCCCTAAAAGTGAGTTTTGATTATAGATGTATGGCATGGTTATGGACAATAACCCCTATTATCTGTGCATAGTTGTGTGGTTAATTAATCCTATTTTATCTCAGTTTGCATACCAAGCCTCTATCTTATATTTCTAATGTAAAGTTAATTCTCTCCTACCTTTGCTCCCCTCAAATGTAACTCAAGGATTCTCTATAATCATGTAATAGTATGATAGTTAAGTTTCCTGTTATGAAGAAGAAGAAAGACATTCTAACGATGCCAGCCGATCGGCTGGAGGACTGAGGAGGAGAAGGTGGATGAGACAAACTGATTGGTTGGAGGATCCATCATATGGTGGATAGAAGGACCAAACTACCGGTGAGACGGCCGACTGACTAGCTAGGAGGTGATTCGATCGGTTCAAGGGTTGAACTGATCAACCCAGATTTGCAAGCATGGATCTTAACCAACAATAGGTTTTTGCATGTGATGTGGACCATAGGTTGTGGTAATTCCTTGTGGTACCAAAGAATTACATTAGGCTAGACATAACCATCCATTTTTATTTATTGCATGTTTTCATTGTGGGATGTAACATGTATATGATACGTACTATATATGTGGTGATTGGATAAAGTATATGCATTTATAAATACAAACTCCCTCAAATATAAATATTAAGTCTTAGATGCTTTCCAAAAGTGAGACACATGAGAAGCTTGATAAACCAAATGTAGGTTACGTCCTAGTGTGGTGTGTCATCTATATCATAGAAGTGTGATGGTAATAATGTAGGTTCTACCCTAGTGGGGTGCACTATTATTGTGTTGGCTTTTGGGTCAGGCTTAACTGGTGATTCTTAGAGTGTCTAGGCTCAGAGACATGTAGATGATTATGGTAAGGAGTTGTGCATATCATCTATCTAGAATTGCATATGATGTAATTGGCAAAAGTTGCCTACCTTGATAATTGACTATGTATTACGATGTTGGTCGGACCATAGTTGAATTATCTTATATTTTAGCCCACTAGAATATTGTACACTACAATAATCCAAATTGATATACGACGGCTATAAATTTGAATAAAATAGTGGGAGATATAATTAGTTAATGACCTAATTGATATTGTCAAAATTTTGAAATCAAATCAAATCAAAAGGAATTTTTTTACAAATGCAAATTTTCTCTTGTAGAATCAAATGATGAACAAATATGTATTGCGATCGGTCCTTAAGAAGGACAAAATTTATGGGACAAATTTCCACAATTAGTTTTGAACTTTGAGAAAGGTTCTCAATGAAGAGCGCAAGCTCTATGTCCTTGACAAACCAGTGAAAGAAATGCCTACTCCTGATGCACCTAGTGCACAAGTGGATGCCTACTGGAAGCATGCAAATGATGCCTTAGAGATAAAGTACCTTATGCTTAGATGCATGAACTATGAGTCACTTGAGCAGTGTGAGGACATGGGGATTCTTGAGATGGCAACACATCTTAAGAAAGTGAACCTTGGCCTTACAAAGTAAGAAAGGGATGATATCATGAAGGTGCTTTTTGTGTCTAAGTTTACATAGGGAACCTCAGTAGAAGAACATGTTCTCAATATGGTTGGACACGTATATCATCTTGAAGAATGAGGATTCACCTTGAGCCAAGAGTTGGCTGTGGATATGATTCTAAAGACATTGCCAGAATAATATAGCCACTTTATTGCATGTTACCATGTGAATAATATGGCCAACCCGATGTGAGACTTGCTTGACATGTTGATTCATGATGAATCAATATTGAAGAAGGACAAGCCCATGATGATGATTAGTAGAGATGAGTCCAAAGATCAAAGCAAGGTTGAGAAGAGTTCTGAGGTCAAGCCCAAATCCATTTCTTCAACACTCAAAATAAGGAGAAAGAAAAGTACAAGAGGAACTCGTCCTTTGTACCTGAAAGCATTCCAGAAGAAGAAGATGAGGATACATACCTTCACTTCATATATATGTTATTGAGATAATTCTATCTACTTATTCTTCATAGGTACTAGATACTGGATGTGGATATCACATATGTTCAAATATGCAAGATCTAAAAAGAAGTAGGCCTCTGGGAAGAGGCAAGGTGGACCTGCAAGTTGCTAATGGCGCAAGAGTTGCGGACAACATAGTTGGAACCTATAGTTTATCTCTGCCCATAGGGTTTGTAGTAGACTTAATGAACTGCTATTAGGTTCCTGATATAAATAAAAATATCATTTCTATATTTGGTATGATCAATGATGCATTTGAATTCCATATTAAAAATGGTCGATGTTCTATTTTCAAAGATGGGATCTTTTATGGTAGTGCTGCAGTGTCTTATGGTCTTTACTTGTTGGATCTAAAGATATATGTTCATAACGTTAATATGAAAACACTAAAAATCAACAACTCAAACAAAACATACTTTTGGCATTGTCGTCTAGGGCACATAAATGAGAACTGCATATATAGACTCCATAAAGATGGTTATCTAGACTCTTTTGATCTGGAATCAATAGAGACATGCGAATCTTGTTTATTGGGCAAGATGGCTAAGACCCCTTTCACCGGTAAGAATGATAAGGCCAGTGTCACAAAATCATTTGTTATCCAAATCCTAACTCCAAATGAGTGAAAAGTCAATCGCGATAGCATGGTATTAGAAAAGTGCGAATGTAGAAGCGTAAAGCTTAGCATACATGAATAGATAATAAGATAAAAGCATCAATCATAATCTCAACATACAACAGGTATTATTAAGAAACATTGTTTATAATAAGCTTTCAATTACATGTTCAAGAGTATAATTTTACCAATTTGCTCATGGATACTAGGAATCTACAAGTACACCTGACATAGCTCACCAATCCCATAAACTTCAAGCCATCTTTGAACCTATAAAATATGTGAAACAAGGTAGGTCAAGCACATGAGGTGTTGATACAGGATTGAAAGATACATATACATAAGCTTTGCATAATTGAAAAGATTTGCAAAGGTAACGAACAAGAAATAAACAATATACGTATATAGAAAATCAAGAGCCCGTGTTTTATGTCATTTCACTCCAATTATACCATCATTTTGTGCATTTATCAATATCATGTATTCATAAGGCCTTTATGGACAACCTCTCACTAGAAGAGTGTATGAGGGTGCTCACGATTAGCTAACCATTTTATCAATGATCCGCCCTATCTTGATAACTCAATTAGGATGCCCATCCTCACATCCTTACCCCAAAACATCAGGCAGGTGCATGAGGTTTGTATAATTGAGTTTCTATATCATGTTTTCAAGTTATAAAATAAGGACAAGACAAACATCGAATACCATACTAGAATACTACATGGTAATGTTTGAGCAAGTAAACAAGCATACATATGTATCACATTCAAGCAAGAAAGCCATATTCATATGAATATTAATACATGTACCTGATTTAGATATTCATAACCTAACTCATATCCTTGACAATCTAGCCATAAGCCACACCTGATTAACATAATATTGCATACATTCATTAGATTCTCGTCATTAACCATGATTAGCTTCATTTTAGGGTTTTGGCCAAGTTAGGTTACAAGTTTATTAATCACATGTTTGATGGTCTTAAACTGATTCAGAGGTCATCATGAAGGTGTGGTTCAAGATTCATGTCATTCTGAGGTTTCATATGGACATTACAAGATTTGTGCACTTACTTGCATTTTAGGGTTAGAAGACTCACAATCTGGAAATCAAGGCCAAGTGTCATCAAGATAAGAGAGACAAGCATAAAAGATGGATTAGATCAACAAGTTATGGTCATAATAATCATATGTCAAGATTCGGTGGATGTTCATGACTAGGTCTAAGTGTTGACTCAAGGTCAATTAGGTCAATGTTGACTCACGTCTAAATTGACTAAACCCGTATTTTGATGATGACTAACCATTCCACATATTGGTTTCCTCTACTTGAGTGTTTTCAGATTAGGTATAGACACACTCCAAATGCCCTAACTTGGACATATCAAATTGGAGAAAAGACAAGTCAAAGTCATACAAGTGCATGTTTTTGTAATATGATTTATAACCATTAGAATCATGTTGTAAATCACTTGTAATGATTGTATGACTTGTAATTAAGCTTAGAAAAATATCAGGAGCACTTATATCGAATATTATAACACTTTAGATGCAACTTTGAAAATTGATTACATGCACTTTGTCGGCCGAGTTTCCCAGCTTGAAAACTCAACCGATCATCCTTGATCATCGGTCGAGTTGTGTTTACACAGAACTCGACCAATGGAGTAACTGACCAAATCGATTTTCATTGGTCAGTCGAGTTTTGTCAGTACAAACTCGACCGATGGTCTGAATATCAATTTTGTCTTTTACTCTATCAGTCGAGTTACCCTTATAGAAACTCGACTGATTGCACTGTACGGAAAAGTGCAGAAAAGTGCTTCTAGCCATTGTGGAGTTGCAACAAGTGAAAATATATCCGTTGCAAGCCAAAAAACGGCTAGTTTTCATTCTCAAGTGTTCCCAAAGGCTAAGAGGCATCCCCATCTATAAATAGGTCCCCTTGGGATTCATTCCAAGTTGAGCATTCATTGCAAACTCTATGTGAGGTTCCTATTCTATAGTTGAGTGCTTCCTACAGCCTCCTCTCTCTCTCTCTAAGCTTAATCACTTGCTACATCCATTAGAGTGAGTAGGAAATCTGTAAGAGAGCTAGTCCTACATGTATATCTTGTGAGGCTCTCACTTCCACCACCTCCATTTCTCTCATTTCAATCATGAAGATGAAGGTTTTCTCTCTTGTCCAAGAGAGGTGAAGAAGAACAAGGGAAGGAGTCCTTGGTGAAGATCAAGGCTGAAGACTTGGAGCTAGAGTGGGTAAGCCCTTGGTGAAGGCAGAAGACTCCTTGCTCAAGTGGGTAAGACCTTGATGGAAGCTTCTCCGAGTGAAGGTGAAGTCAAAAGCTGAAGATCCAAGAAGAGTGGGTGATCCCTACAAGGCTGAAGACTTGTACAAGAGTGGGTATGTCCTTGGAGAAGGCTGAAGACTCTTGCAAAGTGGGTAAGTCCTTGGTAAGGTGGAAGACTCTTTGTATTGGATAGGTAAGTCTTTTGTTTGGTCATGCATTGTATGTCTTATGAATGAATATAAGAGTGCAATAGTTTGTAAGTCCTAGAGGTTGACCTCTCTAGGCAAGTGGACTGACACACTTCTAGTTTGAAGTGTGGAACCACTCTAAATAGCTTGTCTAATTGGTGCATGTTCAATCTCTCTCTCCCTTGCTATGTATGTTTTAGTTGCTCTCAAATTAACTATTTAGCAACCTTATCTTGTCATATATCTTGAAGGTTTAATGAGTTTTGTTTAAGTGCTTTTAGCTCTATTCACCCCCCCTCTAGAGCATCTAATCATCCATCTAGGATCCAACAATTGGTATCAGAGCGGGTCTTCTCCAAGAATACTTCAACAAGTAGGAGAAGATGGGTGACTACCTAAGAGGGAGATTCTCGACCAACCTTCCAATCTTTTATGGGAGAAATTTCATCTATTGGAGAAGAAGGCTTCAATTCTACATCCAAGGATCAAGTATTGAGATGTGGCAAATGGTGAACAGCCCATACATGCTACCAAAGATAAGGATTGAAGAATGGGATGAAGATACCTTGAAGAAAGAAACCTTGAATGCTAGATCCATGCACATCCTCTATGCCTCCATGACCCCCACTGATTTCAACCGGATTTCTTCATGTGAAATAGCCTATGAGGTATGGAGAAAGCTTTGCATCACTTATGAAGGGACAGATCAAGTGAAGGAAAGCAAAGTCTACATGCTCAAAGGGCTTCTTGAGAACTTCAAGATGGGAAAGGAGGAGAGCATAGCCAACATGTACTCAAGGCTCAACACCATTTTGAATGGTCTTGCTATTCTAGGACATCCAATGTCTAGTGGAGAGATCAACTCAAAGATCCTTAGAACTCTTCCCAAGAGGTGTGAACCCAAGGTGACTTCAATTGAAGAAGCAAGGTCTCTTAAGGATATTACTATTGAAGAGCTCATTGGAAATCTACAAGCACATGAAGCTACACTTGACAAGAGGGAGGAAGTAGAAAGACAAGAGAAGAAAGAGATAAAGAGAATGAAGAAGGCTGAAATGAAGGCTCAAATTGAAGCTATCATGGAACAAGTTTCTCCATCCTCTCAGGCTAAAGAAGATGCCATGTACTCCAAGGGTCGTCTCTACAAAGGCAAGTCCTCCTCCATCCGGTGCTTCACATGTGGAAAGAAGGGTCACTACAAGGAAGATTGCCCACAAGGCAAAAAGACCCATCTTCACAAGAAGAAGGAGAAATGGCACTCAAGCTCAAGTGGCTCCTCCAACTCAAGCTCAAGTGAATATTCAAGTGAAGGATCAAGCTCAAGCTCTAGTGATGAAGGAGAATGCCATTTTTCTCTTATCGCATCAAAAAGTGAAGAATCAAGTGAGGTAAATCTAAACTCTTTAGATAAAGAATCTTTGATTGCTATTATTCATGATATTTGTGCCTCTCTTAAGACTTCTAAAAGGAAAAAGAAAAAGCTTGCTAAAATTGTTGATAATTTGCATGTAGAATTAGATGATCTTGAACATGCTAATTCTTGCTTGCTTGATGATAAAAATGATTGTCTTAGCCAAGTAGACTCTCTTAAACTTGAAAATGCTAGTTTGCTTGATAAGATTAGATTTCTAGAAGATCAACCTCTTATGCCTAGTTCAAATGAAGAGCATACTTTAATTGTTGATTCTCTCATGCATGATATTGATATTCTTAAATATGAAAACAAGGACACAAATTTTGTTTTGCAAGAATTAGAAACAGAAAATGCCTCCTTGCTTGCTAAAATCAATGTGCATGAATCTTGTTCTAGTTCTATTAGTAGAGAGAATAATGTTGCTTCTCTTCATATTGATAGAGATTCTTATTTAACTAAAGCTCTTTGCTTAGAAAATGATCTTTTACATGCTAGAGATAATATCAATAATTTGTCTTCTACTATTGCTTCTCTTAAGCATGATAATGACAATTTAAGATCCTCTTTGCAAAGATTCTTAGTTGGTAAAAAGAGTCTTAATGACATCCTACATCATACTACCAAACAAATTGGTAGACATGGTTTGGGGTATGATAGTAGTCAAGGGAACAACAAAGGTAAAGGACCTCCAATCTTCCATGGAGAATCATCTAGTTCTAAGGCTATGGGCACATGCAACTATTGCAATGAAATTGGTCATTATTCTACTTGTTGTCCTTTTAGGAAATCACCCAAGAGCAATAGGATTTGGGTTGCTAAACTAATCCCTCTGGACCCAAAAACATGATTCGGGACCATTTCATCTTTCTTCTTGTAGGTACTTGCAAATGGATTGACTTGAACTATTGAATTGCAAATTGACTTCTCAATCCACATGAAAGAAGAAAGGTGAGATGTGTAGAGGGTGACAACAAGTGGAAAAGCAATGGTAAGCACAAAGGTAATGGTTTTATTGCTTGTAACCATTTCTAACTTGTTTTTGTCAAGTTAGTGTGCACTATATGGTTTTTGAGTCAAAAGTGGTATTTTGTGTTTCTCCTCACACTCGTGCTAAAAAACTATTTCTAATGCTTCTATAGTGCATTACTAACTTGCTTAGACATGCTTGGATATGGTTTGTATATTTAGCATGCCTTTAAATATGTTTTTATGAAATATATGTGCTCTTTGACAGCTGCTCTGTCGGTCGAGTTTGTCCTGTTTGAAACTTGACCGATAGGCACCAATGGGTGTTGCCAACAGTTGCCATCGGCCGAGATGTCAATGCACAGAACTCAACCGATAACACTGTGCAAAGAATATAAATTTGGCTTATTGAGTGAGAATTTCCCTCTCAACTAGATTTTCTCAACCAATAGCCTTATTCTTTGGCACTTCTTTGGTACCTTTATATATGCATATTGCCATGTTCTAAATTGCCTATATTGCTTACAACTATATCTCTCTAATTGCTCTAAATTGGTATACCTATATCTTGCAATTACTTGCTTTGAGTTGTCTTGCAGGTTTTGATGATGATCACCTTGGATCTCTTGGTTGTGTCTAGAATTGCTTCCGTTGTGGTCTAACTTGCTACATCTATCTAGGTGTATATCTTGTGTTGATATACAACCTTGAGGTTCTTAGTGGTAATCTTCTTATGGTAAGGATGCATATCTAGTGAGTTATATCCTTTCATGCTTCTAAAATTGCATATCTCTTTGTTTGGATATATCTCTACATCTACTCATAGCTTGCTCTATCTTGTGTATCTTTTGGTATCTCTTGCTATGATATAGATCCTACTAGTAGTTCTAACTTGTGATAACATCTACTAGTAGTTCATATACATGTAGTTCTAGCCTTGTTTATAATTGGCATCTTTGCTCATCTATATGATATGCTTGTATCTTGTCTCATACATGCTCAAGATTGTTCCTTGAATTGCACATCTACTATCTTGAGTTGCTTACATAACATTGTGATGCAGGGTACATAGATCTACATTATATGTAGAAATTGGAGTATTTTTGGATTTTATGCAGGTTTTGCTCCAGTTTCATTTTTTGGTGCAAGACTAGTGTTTTTCATGTAGAAACGACCTTCTGAGCAAGACTCATTGCGTTGCGATGAGCTCTGATGGTTTTTGGTCAAATTCCGTCACCTTGAGGGTCAAAATTATGTTTTATTATTTTTCTGCAACACTTTATCTTGCTTTTTGGGTTGTTCAAGTATATGCTTTAACTTGCTCTCCTTTCTATGCTTGGATAAGACCCTATCTGTTCTCTTCTACTCTCCTTATATATATTTGTGTTATCTCCTTTCTCTTTAACAAGTGATGTTTCTTATTTCTTCATAACCCCACTTTTTGAAATGACAAAGGGGGAGAAAGGTATGTCTTCTTTTAAAAGAGGAAGAAGGCATGTCTTACATGAAGAAGAGAATTATGTTCATGTAAAGGGAATATATAAATGGGAGAATACATATATGTGTAGAACATATATGAGTAGAAGACATAGTATTCTATAAATGTTATGAAAGCTAACCATGTAGGAGAAATAGCATCAATTGAGGGGGAGTATGAGAACTCCATGCACATCAATTGAGGGGGAGCATATGAGCTCAATCCTATTGAAACCCCTTGGTTTCTCTGAAGGTATGATTTTACTTGAAAGCTTTCAATACATTTATGGAATGGTTTGTCATCTTCAAAAAGGGGGAGATTGTTGACTCAAGGTCAATTAGGTCAATGTTGACTCACGTCTAAATTGACTAAACCTGTATTTTGATGATGACTAACCATTCCACATATTGGTGTCTAATGTCTCTACCTGAGTGTTTTTAGATTAGGTATAGACACACTCCAAATGCCCTAACTTGCACGTATCAAATTGGAGAAAAGACAAGTCAAAGTCATACAAGTGCATGTTTTTGTAATATGATGTATATCCATTAGAATCATGTTGTAAATAACTTGTAATGATTGTATGACTTGTAATTAAGCTTAGAAAAATATCAGGAGCACTTAGATTGAATATTAGAGCACTTTAGATGCAACTTTGAAAATTGATTACAGGCACTTTGTCGGTCGAGTTTCCCAGCCTGAAAACTCGACCGATCATCCTTGATCAATTTTCTGAAGATTGCATCGGTCGAGTTGTGTTTACACAGAACTTGACTGATGGAGTAAGTGACCAAATCGATTTTCATTGGTCGGTCGAGTTTCGTCAGGACAAACTCGACCGATGGTCTGAATATCGGTTTTGTCTTTTACTCTATCGGTCGAGTTACCCTTATAGAAACTCGACCGATTGCACTGTATAGAAAAGTGCTTCTAGCCATTGTGGAGTTGCAACAAATGAAAATATATCTGTTGCAAGCTACAAAATGGCTAGTTTTCATTCTCAAGTGTTCCCAAAGGCTAAGAGGCATCCCCAAGTATAAATAGGACCCCTTGGGCTTCATTCCAAGGTTGAGCATTCATTGCAAACTCTATGTGAGGTTCCTATTCTATAGTTGAGTGCTTCCTATAGCCTCCTCTCTCTCTCTAAGCTTAATCACTTGCTACATCCATTAGAGTGAGTAGGAAATCTGTAAGAGAGCTAGTCCTACATGTATATCTTGTGAGGCTCTCACTTCCACCACCTCCATTTCTCTCATTTCAATCATGAAGATGAAGGTTCTCTCTCTTGTCCAAGAGAGGTGAAGAAGAACAAGGGAAGGAGTCCCTTGGTGAAGATCAAGGCTGAAGACTTAGAGTTAGAGTGGGTAAGCCTTTGGTGAAGGCAGAAGACTCCTTGCTCAAGTGGGTAAGACCTTGATGGAAGCTTCTCCGCGTGAAGGTGAAGTCAAAAGTTGAAGATCCAAGAAGAGTGGGTGATCCCTACAAGGCTGAAGACTTGTACAAGAGTGGGTAAGTCCTTGGAGAAGGCTGAAGACTCTTACAAAGTGGGTAAGTCCTTGGTAAGGTTGAAGACTCTTTGTATTGGATAGGTAAGTATTTTGTTTGGTCATGCATTGTATGTCTTATGAATGAATATAAGAGTGCAATAGTTTGGAAGTCCTAGAGGTTGACCTCTCTAGGCAAGTGGACTGACACACTTCTAGTTTGAAGTGTGGAACCACTCTAAATAGCTTGTCTAATTGGTGCATGTTCAATCTTTCTCTCCCTTTCTATGTATGTTTTAGTTGCTCTCAAATTACCTATTTAGCAACCTTATCTTGTCATATATCTTGAAGGTTTAATGAGTTTTGTTTAAGTGCTTTCAGCTATGTTCAACCCCCCTATAGAGCATCTAATCACCCATCTAGGATCCAACCCTAAGCATCATAGAAACCATTGATTCCAACATATTCCACATACCTGAAAATATCACATTGGTTTCATATATCATTTGGGATCAACTTGAGAATTAGGTGGTACATCCATATCAAAGGGGCCCAGAGGTGTGAGAATAATCTAATTATAGAGACAAAGACAATGGAAAAGGATCCACAAAATCATTTAGGTACAAGAACCCCAAACTAAGACACATATGCCTCATAAGGGAAAGCTAAGGTTACAACACCATCATAGTACAAGGGAGTTGATCACAGACATTCAGATCACAAAGCATTATAAGTTAAATTATTTTAGGGATGTAAAAAAAATTCATGCATCATATATGTCCAAAACCCCATATGGCTAGGGTATAAACAAACACTACCATACATAGGTGACATTCATGCATAAAGTGTCATATAGATCAACAATAGTCAAAAGGAGATTTGAGTGATGGCCCTCATTTCATGGAGGGGTTTTAGTCACTGTCTTCAAGGTTGGTTAAGCATTCAGTGTCGTTAGGAAGTAAGATTAAAATTTGTAGGGCAAAGTACATCATTAAGGTCCAAACAAATCACCAATGTGCATAAAGGTGAAAAAAGTGAAAGAAGGGTGCTTTCTCATTTAGATCAAAAGTACATGAAAAGTACTGGTTTGGTGACTATGGTTGTAATAGTGCACTCATGTTTTTAGATTCATCATAGTATTGCATTCATTTTGGCCAACATAGTCAAAGATTGCATTTTAAGCAAAACTGAGAGTTAGAAGGGGATTCAGAGTCTGAGCACATGTTCATTTTTAGGGATCATCGAGATTATCAATTTTGTGTATAATATCACATGGTTTGGTTGAGGGATGAGAGAGATATGTATTTTAAAAAATTTACATCGAAAACTATATCGGAAGAGGCAGAGGGTGTTACATTTCATTTACTTGATAATCCCAGTCGTTGATCTCTGATCATGAAACTCGTGTTCATGTGCTTGGTTGGGTGTGGCTCTAGACCTTCATGGTGAAGAAATGCCACCTGATACTTCATGGGAGTTTGCCAGCAATCTCCCATTGTCATCCACCGCCAGCAACCACCAAGAGGGGTAGAAGGGCAGACATCTTGCCCCCCCGCTAGACCGCTGGATCATGGCCCATAGTGGACCAGTCGACAGATCTAATGGCTGGGAGCCACCCTACCCAGAAGGGCACCCACAACATGCCTTCCTTACGGTGGTGTTGCATTGTACGGCTCGCTGGAGTGAAGGTGTGATGGAAGCTGATGGGGATCCATGGTCGATAGGGATGCCATTCATGTCAGGGCCGGTTGGGCAGAGCTAACTCTGCCATCAACTGCTCTCGAAGGAGTGAAAAGGGGCGTGGCTGAGAGGTACCAAGCGGCGACACCAGAAATGGTCCAGAAAAGAAGTTAAGAAAGGGGGCAAACTTGGGCCTGAGAATGAGGGGGAAAAGAGAAGAAAATTGTAGAGTGAAATGAGATCGAGAGTTTGGGGTGTCTAGTTACTCAACAGCATTGAAATTTCATTAGATTGGTTGCGCCAAAAGTAATTTAGGTGAGCGCGATGGTGCCAACCCTCTGTACGGAAGTAGAGGATAAGTTAGGAGTCGTTAGATTCACCGATCTCAGATCTAACGGCCTAAAAAGAAGCGTGTGTTAGGGTTTGAAAAGGTTGGTTGGCGGCTGGGATGCGCCCCTTGTTGGGCTCAAAAGCAGCTGGCCCATATCCAGTCTGGAAAGGATAAAATGAGTTTAAAACCAAGATAATTCAACACATCCTCATCATTTGATAACTTGGGCTTCCTATTGAGGCAATTTTTGCTCTGTTGGATTCATAATTGAGAACTCTTCCACTTGGCATATAATAGAGAGCATGAATATCATATTGAAAAATTTCAAATTGCTTGCAAGAGAATGATATATTAATAGCTTAAAACATAGGTCTATAAGCAAATTATGTCACAAATGAGAACATCAAGCATATAGTGATCAAAATGGGTCCTCAACACAGTCAAGTCATGAAATTGAAGTTCAGTTGAGTGTTATGATGTACAAAGGAGAGAGGAGCATAATCAAGGTGAGAGAAATCAGGTTGTCACATCCTTTCCTCCTTAAAAGAAATTCCATCCCCGAAATTCATCCAAGGTCATAATCAAAGGTCATAATTTGATATTCATCATGTTTAGTTAACCACCCTAGACATTACACATCATGGGGTGTACACATAGGTTTCTATCCTCAAAGTTATACATATTATTGTGTGTTGTAACATACTAGGACATCATCTTGACATTACGGTTTCATAACCCCTATGTTCATGTATGTGTTATCAAAAGTCTATGTTTTTAATTTCTCAAACTAGCATTTTCATCATCATGATTTTCAAAAAAGGTTGTCATTGAATGTGTATTACATAATTACACTAGATTCCATGCATGTTTTAGTTTTCTCCCCAAATTCTACCAACTATAACAATTATGTTAGTATTTTTTTTCATTTCGAAACTCAAATTGTTCATTGTGTTCAAGACCATTCAAGCTAAGATCTCAGGGCATCACGGTATCAAGTTCATGATTCCAAATTACATATTTCATGTATGGTATGATTTCATAATAGATCTAGCTTATGTGGGTGGCTTATTGTTGTGCGATTTATATATCATATTTTCACATGTTTTCACACAACATTTTGATTCATTATGATTTAATTTAGTCTCTTTTCATATTACTTTTATCATCAATTCGTCAAAAATGCTTTACCATAACTTGCCTTGTCTTTTTGGTTTAAAAACAACTCATTTCAATGCTTTTTTGTGCAGAAATAGCAACTTGCACGGCGTTCAACTTGTTTGAACGGTGTGCAAGTTCCCAAAAATCCTACTCGTTTTCCTGCAGACTTTTCTGGAAACTTGAACGGGGTGCAAACTCATCTGCACGCCGTTCAACCTTTCTGCAGACTTTTCTGGAAACTTGAACGGGGTGCAAACTCATCTGCACGCCGTTCAACCTTTCTGCAGACTTTTCTGGAAACTTGCACGGGGTGCAAATTCCCTTTGAACGCCGTTCAAAGTACTGATAACTGCCACATTTTGTGAAGTGCACGACGTTCAATCAATCTGCACGTCGTTCAGCCGGTAGTTTCAGAATTTGGAAATTCGAGATTTTGAATCTAAAGAGAGGAGGGAAGTCGGGGGACAGTTATGATTGGTCATTTTTGTTAGTTCCCTCGTCCCAGAGCAAGCCTAAAGAAGAGGAGGGCGATTTTGAGGAGATCAAGGGTGGTTTCTTGGGAAAGGAGTCCATTTCTTCTTCTCTTCTTCTCCATTGTCTTCTCCAAGGTGCAGCCAAGCTTCCCCAACTTTGTACAACTTCTCGGGAGAGGAGCCAGTCCGTTTTGGAGCAGCTTTAGGAGTGGAATTTCGTCCCCAAGACGGAATTCTACTTCTCTTGGGTTACACTTTCATTTCTCCTAGCTTTTCCTTCTCTAAACCATGTTAAACTCTGAAAATTCTGTAACATTTCTGCAATACATGATCATGGACGAGTAGAATCCGAATCTTGGACATGGGAGAGTAACTCCCATATCATAGCTTGTATGAACATATGAATTTCGTACTAAATGTTAGTTTCTTGCATGTTCCAAGAGTTGTTTCAGATCTTAAATGCTTGTTTGTGTGATTGGCTATCATACTTGCATATTTTATGCTTTCTTTCATAATCTGAGAAGATGTGTTTGAGAGTATGGTGTTACTCTTTTGGCAACTTGTCCTTGACCGCGAGAGTGGCTGGGATTAAGAGAGGGGGTCTTGACAGAAGCTTCCAAGATATCATGGAGTTCAACTCTTTCATTCATGATGTTAATATGAGGGAGGTTCCTTATGAAGGCAGCAAGTACACCTGGGTTGACAAGCAGCACGATACCCCTTCTATCTGGGAGAGGCTGGACAGATCTTTTCTCAATGAAGCTTGGTGTAATTTTTTTCCTAATGCTTTATCCTCTCACCTTACCCGGTACAGGGTTTCTGATCACTGCCCGATTCTTTACCAGCCTGGGACTATGAGAAACTGCAGAGGCCGTAGATCCTTTTCTTTTATGCAGATGTGGCTGAGCCATGAGAGTTGTCGTAACCTTATCAATGAGACTTGGGATTTGGTTTCGTGGGGGAACCCGTCCGAGTCTTTCTTTTTCAAGCTCAAGATGGTCAGAGAAGCCCTTAAGACGTGGAGCAAGCAGACTTATGGTGATATTGAGCAGAGGAAAAAAGATCTGGAAGACATTGTTCACACTACCCAGATTGCTTATGATGATAATCCCTCGTTAGATAATGAAACAAATCTCAGACAAGCGGAATATGAGCTTCAGGAGGTCCTGGATACTGAGGAAAGCATCTGGAAAGAGAAGTCTCGTATTAGCTGGCTCAATGAAGGCGAAAGGAACACTAGATTCTATCATGCTATCGTGAAGGCTAAGAGGAAGCATAACAGTGTTCGTAGCTTGTTGATGGACGACGGTTCATTTTTGGATGACCCTCGTGAGATTGCAAATCTAGCTGCTGAGCATTACAAAGACTTCTATAGTGACTGTTCCACGTACGATGATGATGTCCTTGATGAGATGTTGCAGGCTATTCTGGAGATGATTTCTATGGATGATAACAGCTCCCTCACTGCTATTCCGATGGAGGATGAGGTCCGTGTTGCTCTTGCACAGATGGACACGCACACTGCCCCAGGCCCTGACGGTTTCACAGTTCCTTTCTACACTGCTATGTGGGATACCATTAAGAAAGACTTCATGTTGTTGACTGAGATGTTCTTTACTGGCCGTGTTTGTCACCGGAGTCTCTATAGCTGCAGAATCCTTCTTGTTTCGAAGGTCGAGAATCCTAAAAAGATTGATAAAGACTTCCGTCCTATCTCCATTGAAAACGTTTCCTTGCGTATTCTTGCTAGAGTTGTTAGTAACCGCATGGCCAAGTTGATGCCTTCTATTATTTCTGAGGAGCAGGCGGCCTTCATTCATGGCAGGGAGATAACTCATCACATCAGGATGACCAAGGAGTTAATGCATGATATTCACAAGGGCGGACAGCAGCCTAACATCATGATCAAGCTAGATATGTCGAAGGCTTTTGACAGGGTAGAATGGCCAATTCTCAAGAAGATCTTGATGAGATTTGGGTTCTCGGATGATTTCTGCAAGTTGTGTCTTAGTTTCTTCTCTAATGCGTGGGCTACGGTCTCCATCGGGGGTGAGTATGATGGTTTCTTTCCCATGCTCAGAGGCCTCAAACAAGGGAATGCGATCTCCCCCTTCCTGTTTATCATTTATGAAGAGCTTCTTAGTAGATACATCCATCACATTGATCATGTTCACAAGTTGGAAAGATTCCGAACTCGTGGCAACGGCTCTGCTCCTCTGTTTCTTCTCTATGCAGATGATGTGGTGATGTTCCTTAATGCTCATCCTGACACTTTGCAGCGTGTACATCAGATTATGAAGGCTTATGAAGCAGCTTCTGCACAGAAGATCAATCGTGCCAAATCCATCTGTACTGTGGGCAACAAGAGTGATGCTACCATCTCCAACATTGCGCACACTCTTGAGATAGATACTACTGCGGATTCGTTTTTATATCTGGGAGTTAACATCAGAATGGGTAGATATGCTCTTAATGATTTTGAGGGGCTGTTTCAGAAGATTAGACAGAAGGTGGCATCCTGGAAGTCGAGGCTCCTCTCTTTTGCTGGTCGGAAGTTGCTCATTGCACATGTCCTCTCGTCGACGACTGTTCATACTGCTGCTGCCATTGGTATTCCTTGTGGAGTCTCGGATCGTATAGACGCTATCCTTGCTCGGTTTCTTTGGGCAGATAGAGAGAATAACCATCGTAAGGCGTGGATTGGCTGGAACAAGATTGCAAAGCCTGTGGAGTATGGTGGTTTGGGCCTTCATAATACGAGAATTGTTGATAAAGCTTTCAAGGCTAAAGCGTGCTGGGAGATTTTAGCAAAGAACACGATTTGGGCAAGATTCTGTAGAGAGAAATATGCGAGTAGGGCGCATAGTAGATCTGAGTTTTATCCGCACAATGTTAGATACAGCAGTTCTGCTTCTTCTTACTGGAAACATCTTTGGAATCTGTTCCCTACGATTCTTCCTTTCTGTAGATGGCGAGTTGGGAAAGGTCTCATCTCTTTCTGGGATTCCTTATGGTGTGATGAGAGACTCTTTGATCATGCCTTGCATACCAGTGATCGCAACCATCATTTCCTTGTTTGTGACTTCTGGATCCAAAACGAAGGTTGGGACTGGATTTCTTTGAGGCAGCTTCTCAATGAGGATGGTATTTATCTAATCAAGAAAGCCGACCAGCAGATAAATGATGATGATGATATGCTTGTTTGGTGTCCGTAGGTGACGGGTATGTTCTCTATCAAATCTGTGAAGAAGATCTTGACTATGAATCAAAATGATGCTCCATCTGCCGTTCAGAAGATTTGGCACCTAGATGCACCCAAGGCTTGCACGCTCATTTGGAAGCTTTCCCATAGAGCTCTTCCTACTGATGACAACATTATTAGGTGCCATATTGCTATTTCTTCTAGATGTGATTGCTGCGATGACCCCAATACTGAAGATATGGATCACCTTTTCTTCCATGGTTGCCTTGCTACTGCTTTCTGGAACAAGTTTTCTCTTCTTACTGCTAGAACCCGGCCTCATAATACAGCTGAGCTTTTATCTATCTGTTCGCGGGGGAGATCTTCCATTGTTATGGAGTGGATTGCAGCTTGCCTTGCTACGCTTATTCCTTTTTACATTTGGAGATGGAGATGTCGTGCTAGATATGATGGTTGTAAGACCCCCATTGCCCATGATATGAACTGCATGATTGCACAGCTCAACACCATGTTGAAAAAGAGATGGTTCCGCGCCCTCGCCCAACCGGAGGAACAGAGGCGCCTAAATCATCACGGTATTGATGACCCTAACTATGCTCTTAGGGAGGTTCACCTTTTGAGATGGATGACCCCTGACCTCAATTCCTTGAAGATGAACGTCACGATTGGTAGGAGTAGAGACTCTTCCGGTCACCACAGGTGGTGGATGGCTAGTATCATCAGGAATCATCGGGCTGCTATTTGTCAGATTGCTAGAGCATGGTTAACTGCAAATGATCATCTTTCTGCTTCCCTTCAAGCTTGTGTAGTTGGGTTGAAGCTGGCTGAGAACCAATCCTTGCGGATTGCTGTTTTGGAGATTGATGACGAGCATTCTTATCGCATGCTATGGGGCACTGCTTGTGTTCCTTGGAGGAATTCTCGTATTGTCAGGGAGATAAAGAGCTACATGGAGGACGAAGGTATTGTTGGTTCGCTTGTTCATAGGGCCATCAATTCTATTCCCAGAGAGATTGGTAAATGGGGAGTCCTCAGTCAAGATTTGATTGTGATTTCTGATCCTAGTTGTTTTCCACCTAGAGTTCGTGGCATGGCTCTTCTTGAGAGGAACCACACTCCCTACGTGGTTTTGAGGTTTAAGCATCCTTAATGCTCAGGTTGGGTTGCTGCTCGTATATGTCCAGTTGTCGTCTTGGCTGTTCGGGGCTTTTGCTGTGGTCTTTGTGATGTGAGTCAGTCATGTTGGGGTTTGACCTGCATTTTATAAGCAGGAGCTGTACTTGACGTTTTTTTAGCTCACACGAGGAGGGTGAGATGAATAGACGACCTCCTGGCTTAACTAAAAAAAAAAAGTTGAGGAGCAAGGTTTGTGATTCAAAATGAAATACATGCACGAGAGTGATGTATGGAGTTAGAATCGTCATTACTTCACCGGGAGGTGAGTGATGACTACAAACCTCCTTTGCAAGTTAATTAACATGTTTAAATTCATATTTTAATATAAGCTATGATGTGATAGTGAAATCCTATGTCTAAGATCCTTCCAAGTCTGAATCTTAACCTTTCTTAAGTTATAATTTACTGTTTTGTTTTAAATCTATAATTTAGTTGTTCTAATCTAATCATCTTATGTACAATGATCTAGATTATTGAAAATCATAACTCTTGCGCCTAACTAACCAACGCTCCTTGTGTTCGACCTCGACTACAACTACTCTCGTATACTTGCGGGATATAGCTAGTTGAGTAAAAGATCATTCTTATGATTGAAACGCGTTAGTGTAAACAACCAACAAGTTTTTGGCGCCGTTGCCGGGGAGCATCGGTATTCCTGTTAGAGTAAGAGTTATTGATAAGTAAATGAGACTAGATCGCAACCTTCATATCCACCATCATATCCATAAATCATAATTCATCATGATCATCATAATTTGTTGTATCTTCCATGTTTGCTTTTATATCTCACTCACCTTGTTTATTTGTAGGAGCATATGGGGTGTTCATAAAAAGATCCTTGAACCGTGCATATCTCTACTTTCAGAAAATGAACACATCATTTGCAGCCCTCATGGAGCAAGAAGGAGTGAAACCCAAACATGTATGGAGGAATCACAACCCACACAACCATCATCCATGTCACCATCATATGCACCACCCTCATCCACACATCCTTCATCCACACCACCATCAATCACACCTAATTCACCACCATCATATATACCACCAACAACCATACCACATTCTTCCACACCCTCATATACACCACCAACATCCATACAACATACACCACCACCATCTACGCCACATATACCTAATCCTCTGGATTCACATGAAGAACTAGTCAAGGAGGATGACCTTCCTCTTAAGGACTACTTTGGTACAGCTGCAATGCACATGAGTGGGCCTATTAATATTTCAGAATTTGAGGCAAAGGAGTTTTCTATCAGCCCATCCATCATACAATTGCTACAGCTGAATGCATTTGGAGGGACACCAATGGAGGATCCAAACCTCCACATTGCTGAATTTCTGCAGTTGCTAAGCACCATAAAGATATATGGTGTTCCTACTGATGGGATACGCCTAATTCTTTTTCCATTCTCTCTTAAAGATAGATCCAAGGCATGGCTCTATACTTTGCCAAAGAAGTCAATCAACACTTGGGAGGAGCTTCTAAAGGTCTTTTTGGCAAGATATTTTCCACCTAGCAAAACTTTGCAGCTAAGGAGTCAACTCATCAATTATTCTCAAAGAGATGGAGAGACCTTGTATGATACATGGGAGAGGTTCAAAGATCTTCAACATCTTTTTCCAAATCATGGTCTAAGAAATTGGCTTCTATTGCAATCTTTCTATAATGGTTTGTGCTACAATACAAGGATGTCTATTGATGCAGCTGCAAATGGAGCTCTAATGAACAAATCTTATAGAGAAGCATATGATATTATTGAAGATATGGCAGTAAATCATTGCCAATGGAGTCCGGATACAAGCTACCACCCATCCTTTTCACATACTACTTCTGGAATGCAAGTGGAAGATCACACGGTTGGTGCTATAGACATAATTGCAGCAAAGCTAGACACTTTATCACAAAGGTTTGAGAAGTTAAGCACACAACCATTTCAAGCTTCCAATATTATTTGTGATTCATGTGGGTTTCTTGGACACTCATCTTCTACATGTTATGCTTCTTATATTTATTCTCCAATGGGCTACACTCCACCGGATTTCTACATCAATGCGAACCCAAATTTCATTCAGCCACAACAACTGCAAGTAACTCCTAGATTAGAGTTCATGCTTGCAACATTTATTTCAACTCAAATGCAGAAAAATGAGGAGTTCCATCAACAAAGACAATCAATGAAGGATGCCATTTTCCAACTCTCTTCTAAAGTAGATGATATTGCCACTCATGCACACATCTTGGAGAAACAAATTGCCCAGCAAGCTCTTCCTAGAAAAGAAGCATTTCCACCTTTCTTGCCTAGTCCACCAGAGACAAATCTTACATATTTCAGGTCGGTGACATTGAAGAATGGAGTTTTTGTAGAGTTATATCCTTCAAAGTATGATGATGTTGATATCCATGATGATTATGAAGTTGCAACTAAAGGGGAGAAAGCTACAACACATGCTCTACATGTTGATTCTTCAAGCAAGTCACATGTCTTTCCTCCTCACACTCTAGATGACACATTGCTTTATAATGAGAACACTCTTCCCAACTCATATTTTGGTGATGCTTCAAAGGAGAATGAAAAGACTAATAGTATTGGCATACAAAAGACTATTCTTGCTGCAGCTAATAGGTGCTTTCGCTTGCCCAAAATCAAGGACATATTTGCAAGGAGGCATCAATCTTTAGCACAACAATTTCCAGCTGCAAATCAGAGCACCGGTCCTCCATGGACTTTGATGTTTCCACCATGATGAGGTACCCAGTTGCAACCTTTTTAGTTTGATTTATGCAGTGAGGACACTGCAGATTTCAAGCTTAGGGGGGACACAACCGACCGGTATTTGGTATTTGGTATATTTGGTAGTTGTATCTTTATTTCAGTTTTTCTTTCAGTTGTATTTCAGTTTTTCTTTCAGTTGAGTCTGTTGTGTCAGTTCTTTTTCTTTCATGTCAGTCTGTTTTGTTCTTGGATGGCAAAATTCCATATGATCAGAGACTACCTTGTTAGAATGAAACCCCTTTTATTTTGTTCCTCAATGAGATATGATTGGCTATATGTAAGAGAAAAATTTGAAAACATGTTGAATGAAATGGAAACTGAAAATTACCCATGTACATTGATGAGAATGTGTTTGTAATTGATATCTCCCTTTTTCTGCATCATGGAATACTCAAAACATGTAATGATTCAAAAAATTTTGGCAAATCATTTAACCTGCAACACTAGTGAAAATACATGATACTTTTATTAAACTGTTAGTGCAATTGAAAATGAATTTTACAGTGAAAACCTTTAAAAAGAATGACAAAAACCTTGCTGTCTTTAACCTTCTTGTTTGACTTTTTGTTTTGTTTCATACCTTTACCCAATAAAAGATGGCCCTATGGGCCACATATTATGCTAGCCTAGTGTAAGCCCGATCTGGCAACGACGGTTAGGTGATATGAGTAATGAAAAGAGGGTAAGAAAAACACCCCAACCAGCATTCCACGTGAGCATAAGCCTAAATTAGCAGCCGAATGCTGGAAACCCAAAAATCTTATTGCTATATCTTTTGGAAAAGAGTTCAATCAAGTTGGTTAAGGACAACATTCTTTTGGTCTTCAAAAATCCATATAGCTGAAAATTATGTTATGCGAATGCACTAACCTTTTGATTTAAGTATCCATATTCTTATTAGTGATGTTAGTTAGGTATTTGTTTGGTTTTGGAATCAACCTTAATGAACTAATTCTTTCTACCTTTGATGTTGAGATTTTGGAGATATCTTCTACAAACACGAACTCATTGCACACATGTCTGAGCTTATTGCATATCTGTTTCTCTGTTCATTCACACATGGGTAAAAATTTCTTTCTTTCATATAGCCATGTTTCTCTTTGCTTGAGGACAAACAACAGTTCAAGCTTAGGGGGATTTGTTGTGTGATTTATATATCATATTTTCACATGTTTTCACACAACATTTTGATTCATTCTGATTTAATTTAGTCTCTTTTCATATTACTTTTGCCATCAATTTGTCAAAAATGCTTTACCATAACTTGCCTTGTCTTTTTGGTTTAAAAACAACTCATTTCAATGCTTTTTTGTGCAGAAACAACAACTTGCACGACGTTCAACTTGTTTGAACGGCGTGCAAGTTCCCAAAAATCCTACTCGTTTTCCTGCAGACTTTTCTGGAAACTTGAACGGGGTGCAAACTCATCTGCACGCCGTTCAACCTTTCTGCAGACTTTTCTGGAAACTTGAACGGGGTGCAAACTCATCTGCACGCCGTTCAACCTTTCTGCAGACTTTTCTGGAAACTTGCACGGGGTGCAAATTCCCTTTGAACGCCGTTCAAAGTACTGATAACTGCCGCATTTTGTGAAGTGCACGACGTTCAATCAATCTGCACGCCGTTCAGCCGACAGTTTTAGAATTTGGAAATTTGAGATTTTGAATCTAAAGAGAGGAGGGAAGTCGGGGGACAGTTATGCTTGGTCATTTTTGTTAGTTCCCTCGTCCCAGAGCAAGCCTAAAGCAGAGGAGGGAGATTTTGAGGAGATCAAGGGTGGTTTCTTGGGAAAGGAGTCCATTTCTTCTTCTCTTCTTCTCCATTGTCTTCTCCAAGGTGCAGCCAAGCTTCCCCAACTTTGTACAACTTCTCGGGAGAGGAGCCAGTCCGTTTTGGAGCAGCTTTAGGAGTGGAATTTCGTCCCCAAGACGGAATTCTACTTCTCTTGGGTTACACTTTCATTTCTCCTAGCTTTTCCTTCTCTAAACCATGTTAAACTCTGAAAATTTTGTAACATTTCTGCAATACATGATCATGGACGAGTAGAATCCGAATCTTGGACATGGGAGAGTAACTCCCATATCATAGCTTGTATGAACATATGAATTTTGTACTAAATGTTAGTTTCTTGCATGTTCCAAGAGTTGTTTCAGATCTGAAATGCTTGTTTGTGTGATTGGCCATCATACTTGCATATTTTATGCTTTCTTTCATAATCTGAGAAGATGTGTTTGAGAGTATGGTGTTACTCTTTTGGCAACTTGTCCTTGACCGCGAGAGTTGCTGGGATTAAGTTGAGGAGCAAGGTTTGTGATTCAAAATGAAATACATGCACGAGAGTGATGTATGGAGTTAGAATCGTCATTACTTCACCGGGAGGTGAGTGATGACTACAAACCTCCTTTGCAAGTTAATTAACATGTTTAAATTCATATTTTAATATAAGCTATGATGTGATAGTGAAATCCTATGTCTAAGATCCTTCCAAGTCTGAATCTTAACCTTTCTTAAGTTATAATTTACTATTTTGTTTTAAATATATAATTTAGTTGTTCTAATCCAATCATCTTATGTACAATGATCTAGATTATTGAAAATCATAACTCTTGCGCCTAACTAACCAACGCTCCTTGTGTTCGACCTCGACTACAACTACTCTCGTATACTTGCGGGATATAGCTAGTTGAGTAAAAGATCATTCTTATGATTGAAACGCGTTAGTGTAAACAACCAACACTTATCATGTATACATTAAATTTTAACTTAAGTGAGACATTTCATGTGTCCAGCATCATTCTAAGAGAAAAATAATTGTTAACATTGATGTTTCATAATCATCTCACTTATATCTCAAATGAGCTCCACAAGGTCAAGCTACTCACACTAAAATTGGTATATATCCAACAAAACATGCTAACCACAAACATCTACCCATAACAAAATTTCTACCCATCTTTCAAGAAACAAGGGAAACCACTAGATTCCTTTGAAATACAACTACTAACATGAGTATGAAGCTCATCATGGGTATCACGCGTCATATACATCATGTTAGGATCTTGGGACATCTCCCTCATCTATATAGCAAGAATCATATATTACATTTCCTCTTTCTCTAGGGTTAGATCTTTTCATTGGAAATCTAGGGTTCAACATTGTCGAGGGGACCACAAATAGGCAACTCAACTCATATACTTAAATCTAGCTAAGGACTCATCATCATGTATTTCAACAAGTATATTTTTCAACATTTCACATATTTTGGAGTTTAGGTACTCTGACCTTCTCCGACGGTGGGTTGACTCATAATAAGAGGTCATCCTTTTTGTATGTCCCATTGTAACGACCTCGAATCTAGATATCACCCTCTATTTTTTTTTCTTTTCTAAAATTTTAAATCTTATTTCTTTTAAATTGTTTCAAGCAGTATTTTGACCCAGAAATAGTCTAAGATAGTGTTGAACTTTATGTCACCCCTTGCATATAGCCATACATGAGTGTAACCTTGGGGAGTTTTGGGAGTTAAATTCACAATTGTTGGTATAGTCATACTTAACACTGAGTGTGGGGTGGAATCTAATGTTATATTCCATATTACCTAGAAAAAGGATCAATGATGAGAAAATACTTAAAAACCAATTTTGATAATATAGAAATTGAGTCATCCTTGCAATAGGTTATTTATCACCCATTTATTAGTAATAATACTTAATGAATTAAAACTGGGCTTTTGAGGTCAGAATTTTGACAGAATTATGTTCCATGTTGGTTTAATGTTCAACCTTCGAAATTGAGGGGGGGGGTCCAAAAAGATTAAATGCACAACTTAAATGACCCTAAAAGAAATGCATATAGTTAGCAATTATTATTTGATTTAATTGACATGATGGCGTCGTTGACTTGACTTTGGTAATTAGCCGCGTATTAGCCCTTTTGTATCACGGATGCACTGTGAACGGAAGTCGGTTTTCGTCTTCGTCTTGCATGCAGTGAGCGGAAGTTACAAGGTCCATTCCGTTGATCGCACCATTCAGTGCCTTCATTGCTCGCATTTTTCATCGGCAACGCTTTGAGAGAACGAATCGGCCACATGGAGCCCTAGCTCGACGCCTGGGGTGCTTTGAGTGAAAAATGCCCAAAAAGGACATCTTCACCAGTGCTGCCGTCTTCGCCTAAACCTTCCACCGCCCTCGCCAAAAATCTTGCAGCTTCACTTTTTTTTAGCCCATTTGCATCTAGGTCATCCACACAATGAGTACGCCACTCCCTCTAGTGCTCACTACTACTAATTTCTTCCGAGCGTCGTTGCCTCCTCGTGCCAGTGCTACCGTCGTCTCTGGCGAGGAAACGAGCAGAGGTACTGCTGTGTTCGCCTTCAGGTCCATTAGAGGTAATGAACAATCTCTGAGCCATCTGCTTCCGATCCCCACCTTCATTTCTTGTGGGCCTTACCCAAGTCACTGGGTCGACGATGGTCCCCTGTTTCTCACGCCAGTGTTCTCGTCGGCGGAAGGCGTGGTGCGGTCTGATTCTCACGTATGCGTTCTATACCCAACGATGAATTGTGGAGATGCCGTAAACGATTCGCCGTTCGTTTTGATCTCTCTTCCGTCACGAATTGTTCCGGCAGTATCTTGTTTTACCTGTACTGGCGCCGCCGCTGGTGGTGACATCTTGTCGAGCGTTGTGGTTGGATACCGGGATATGAGTACGAATCGGGTCTCGGCGAGTGCACTCTACTCAAGATCGCAATGTGGTTTGCCGTTTCGATTCTGATTTGCATAAAACTTCTCCATGGTTTGATGTCGGAGAACTCTAGGCCCTGGTGCTTTCTGTCCTATTCAGGTCATCTTTTGCTTCTTTCGTTTTGGTGAATGCTTCGTCGTTGCCTTTTGAGCGGCGTCTGAGAATATCTGAATCACAATTAGAAAGTGTTATCGTACCAATTAATCTACTCGTACAATGAATTCTATAATTGTAAATGAAATTCCTGTTCTTGAAACCGGCTGCTTATTAGATCGTTCTGTCCGTTCAACTAGATTATTGACCTTAAACATACTGTCATACATAAGTACAGGCCATACTAAGCGCCATTATCCTGAACTGGATTGGTAAATTGCATCAAGCGTAATTGAGATGATATAAGTTGATGCCTAGATCGTTCTAAGTCTTGAATGGTAATTGACATTTTTCTAGAAAGCAGGATCAGCTGACGGCTTTGTGTTGGTTTCTATTATATTTCTATTTTCTATTTCACCGGAATTCAAAATCTGCCATGGGATTCGTTCATTACCATCATGTGTAAGAGTATGAGCCTGATGGCCTTTATGTAAAGCTGTCAGCCGAATTGTTGATTTTCTGTAATCTAAGTTACGGATATAGAGATGAATACATCACTGTTACTGTCAACTGTGTCATTTTTAGACTGGGTTCTGGATTATTTCTACTTAAATAGTTCTCCGTATCTTTGGATTCGTTGTGGTTTTAGTGCTGCTCTAATTTGCACGACGTCTGTTTGGAAACCAGAAAACAACAGTCGTTGCTTTTCGTTGACTCATTTACTTATAGATTCCAGTAATCGGTTTGACCTGGTAGATCAATACTGAGTCAGTAGAAGTTTAGAAAAACGAATATAGATGAGTGTGTTCGAAATTAGTGTTTCTTGATGGCTTCAGGACCCAATACCGACTTTTCAAACGGATGTTTTTAGTGGATTAAATATTGCATGAGCAACAATATTAACTCTAAATATAATTTTATGCATAGGTGGTGTTAGCCTGGTTCATACCTAGGTGTTATTTTATTTGACTTAAGCAGGACGGGAGGTATGTACTCCTCTCTATTTATAATTGGGTATTACATGACTAAATTTTTCCATAATGAGGCATTTTGAAATACTTGCTCTTATTTATTTGTTGAACAAATCTTATCATCTCAGTTGTGATTTATTGTTATTCTTCTGAAATTATTATTATCATGTTGAATTGGGTCGATGACCCACCTTGCTTGGTTATTATTCTTGAAAATACAGATGATTAATAGAAACTGTCTTGCCACTCTATTTATGCATGTTAGAAAATTCGACTAGTTTAACTATCGTAGACGCTTATGTGTAACCATTAGGGCGCGTCTACTTCCGCTCGGGGTGCGTCTTTCCACCTCTTTATATATATGGGCGCGTCTACTTCCGCCCAGGGTGCGTCTACTTCCACCCATTTTACTTAGGCCATTGACTCAGTGGTGTCATGATCCTACTATAGTTACTGTAGTCCAATATATCTACATGCGAACTATTATGATTGTTGTGATATTGTGAATGGTTAATGGCAAGATGTTTTTTTTTAATTGTTTATTTACATGCCTCGTTCTTTTGAAAAATCATTCTCTTGTTACTTCTCATTGAAACTTACCTAATTTTTATGACCCCTTTTGATGGGAACATCTTACTTTACTTTTAATGCCCTAGTTAATTCTCTAACGTACATGTTCAGCTTTTGCTGACTTATACTTTGTTTTCCTATTTTCTAGTTGTTCCCAAAACTACCCATGTATAGGTTCTTTGAAGGAGTGGATACATTAAGGTCGTACACATGAAGTTGGCTTAAGGATAGCTTGAAATAGCCAGGTTGCCCTCTGCATCTGGGGCTCTTATGAAATATAGTTATAGTATTTCCTTTATATGTACCACCTTTTAGGTGGGAAAGTTATGTACATGGACCATTGTGTAATTTTATAAATAGTTATGTTTTCCGCTGCTTAATAATTTCTTGGCTCATATTTATAGCATTGAGTGGGCCCACTGTCGGGTTCCACTCTTTACACCAGTGCTAGAGGTCCTTCCTTGTATAGAGATTTAGGCTTGTGTTGGTCATGAATCATATCTCACGTATCATAACTCAACATATGCAAGACTAGGAACAAGCAAGCATGCCAACCCACTAGCTATGTTTAGCACATCAACCAAGTCAAATGTATCATACTAGGTGCTAGGTTTATCTAGGGTTGCATGGTCAACCTCATCTCATATCATCAAACATACTTGACCCTCTCAAAAATAAATTTGGGTTATATCCATATCAACATCGTTATCAACATTACCCACATCATCGTCATCATCAACATATCATCATCATCATCATCATCATCATCATCATCATCACCATCATTATCGTCGTTGTCATCTTCGTCATCGTGAACAACATTGGTCATCTAGGATACTTACTAATTATCATGGCTCTAGAAAACTCTAGAGACTACAACTATCATCTAAACTCTCTCATCTAGACTTGATGTTGCATCGCTTTCTCTTAGGCTAAATGGACACACACTGCCTTTCTGTGTGTGGTAACATTTTTATATGTGCATATACTAATACTTGAAATAGGTTTTCTCCAATGTTGAAACATGTGATGAAAACCATCATACTCCATCCGAATAAAACCAAAACCAAAACGAGTTACCACACTCATTAGGCAGTCTAGTACCAAGACACCTAGAGAACTAGAAAGAACATGGTGCAAACTTGTGTAGCTACCCTATTCACATGTAAGCATACACATGACTAGGTAAGTATAAAGATCTCCCTTTTCTCATCCTTCTACGCCTAAAACCCATACTATAGGACAAGAAGAGAAGGAAATAAAGGATCTAGGAAGCACAGGCACACACCTTGTTTTTGAATATCTAGGTTCTAACCTATAGAAAAGACTACACCTAGTTCTAGAACATCTAGGTTCTAACCTAGAGGCTAACTCAACTTAGTCCACAAAGGACAACTCATTAATTTTCTAGGGTTTAGATGTAAGGTTGAATTTAGTTTGGGTTTCATGTAACTAATGTTTGGTGTAGTTATTGTTTAGAATACATGAACATATAATAAGATAAAAGAACCAATCATAATCTCAACATACAATAAGCATTATTAAGCAACATTGTTTATTACAAGCTTTCAATTATATGTTCAAGAGTACAATTTTACCTCATGGATACTAGGAATATATAACAAGTACACCTGACATAGCTCACTAAGCCCATCAACTTCTAGACATTTATGAACCTATAAAATATTTGAAACAAGGTGGGTCAAGCACATGAGGTGTTGAGTACAGGGATAAAAGATACATATACATAAGATTTGCATAATTGAAAAGATTTGTAGAGGTAACGAATAAGAAATAAAAAACTTACATATTTAACAAAATGAGAGTGTGCATTTTATGTCATTTCACTCCAATTATACCATTATTTCGTGCATTCATCAATATCATGTATTCATAAGGCCTTTTATGGGCAACTTCTCACTAGAAGAGTCTATGAGGGTGCTCAAGATTAGCTAACCCATCTATTAACGATCCACCCTTTCTTGATAACTCAAGTAGGATGCCCATCCTCATGTCCTTACCCCAAAACATGAGGCAGGTGTATGAGGTTTGTATAATGGAGTTTATCTATTATGTTTGCAAGTTATAAAACAACGACGAAACAAACATTAAGTACAATACTAGAATATGACATGGCAATATTTGAGCAAGTGAACGAGCATACATATGTGTCACGTTCAAACAAGAAAGCCATAGTCATATAAATATAAAATCTCGTACATGATTTAGAGATGCATAACCTAACTCATATCCTTGACCATCTAGCCATAAGCCACACCTGATTAAGCATAAGATTGCATACATTCATTAGATTCTCATCATTAACCATAATTACCTTCATTTTAGGGTTTTGGCCAAGTTAGGTTACAAGTTTATTAATCATATATTTGATGGCCTTAAACTGAGGTCATCGTGAAGGTGTGGTTCAAGATTCATGTCATTCTGAGGTTTCATATGGACATTACAAGATTTGTGTCACTTACTTCCATTTTAGGGTCAAAAGACTCACAATATGGAAATCAAGGCCAAGTGTCTTCAAGATAAGAGAGACAAGCATAAAATATGGATTAGATCAACAAGGTATGGTCATAAGAATCATATGTCAAGATTAGGTAGATGATCATGACTAGGTCTAAGCATCATATCAACTATTGATCCCAACATATTCCACATACATGCAAATATCACATTGGTTTCATATATCATTTGGGCTCAACGTGGGAATTAGGTGGTACATCCATATCAAAGGGGTCTAGGGGTATGAGAATACTCTAATTTGAGAGATGCAAACAATGGAAAATGATCCACATAGTCATTTAGGTAAAGAACCCCAAACTGAGACACATATGCCTCATAAGGGAAAGGTAAGGTTACACCACCACCATAGATGAAGGGAATTGATCATAGACATTAAGATCACAAAGCATTATAAGTTAACTAATTTCAGGGAAGTAAAATAGATTCATGCATCATATAGATCCAAGACCCCATATGGCAATTGTATAACCAAACATTACCATACACATGTCACATTCATGGATAAAGTGTCATATCGAGCAACAATAGTCAAAAGGGGATTTGAGTGAGGACCCTCGTATCATGGAGGGGTTTTATTCACTATCTTCAAAGTTGTTTAAGCATTTGATGTCGTTAGGAAGAAAGATTAGCATTAGTAAGGAAAAGTACATCATTATGGTCCAAACAAATCATCAATGTGCATAAAAGTGAAACAAGTAAAAGAAGGGTGCTTTGGGATCTCATTTAGATTAAAAGTACATGAAAAGTATTGATTTGGTGACTATGGTTGTAAAGATGCACTCATGTTTCAAGATTCATCATTGCATTGCATTCATTGTGGTCAACATAGTCAAATATCACATTTTAATAATAAAAAAAGGAAAGTTAAAAGGGTATAGGGTCCGAACACATGTTCATTATGTAGGGCTCATCGAGAAGATCAATTTGGTATATAATATTGCATAGTTTGGCTAACGGAAGAGGGAGATATGCATTTTACAAAATTTGCATAAAAAACTATATGGGAAGAGGCATAGGGTGTTACATTTCATTTACTCCAGAATCCCAACCATCGATCTCTGATTGTGTGGCCCGCGTTCTTGCGCTCGGTTGGGTGTGGTGAAGAAAAGTCGCATGTTGCTTCATGGGAGTTCGCTAGCAATCTTACACTGTCATCCACCACCAGCAATCGCTAAGAGGGCTAGAAGGGCAGACATCTTGGCCTCCCGTTGGACCGCTGCATCTTGGCCCATAGTGGACTAGTCGACAGATCTGATGGTTGGGAGCCACCCCGCCCAGAAGGGCACCCGCATCATGCATTCCCTGTAGCGAGTTTTTGTTGTGCAGCTCACCGGAATGAAGGCGTGATGGAAGCTAATGGGGATCCAAGGTCGATAGGCATGTCGATTGGGTCGGGTCTGGCCGGGCAGAGCTATCTCTGCCATCAACTTCTCTCGAAGGAGCGAAAACATGTTGGCCGAGAGGTCCTAAGAAGAGGTTTCTGAAATGGTCTAGAAGTGAAGAAAGGGGGCGGACTGGGGCCTGAGAATGGGGGAAAAGAGAAGAAAATGGTAGAGTGAAACGAGATCGAGAGTTTGGAGTGCCTTATTACTTGAGATCTCACCAGATTGGTTGATCCAAAAGCAAGTTAGGTGACCTCGACACCATTGGTGTCGGCTCTTTGTACGAAGGTAGAGGATAAGTCAAGAGCCATTGGATTCACCGATCTGAGATCTAACGGCCCAAAAAGGAGCACACGTTAGGGTTTGACAAGGTTGGTTGGTGGCTGGGCTGCACCCCTTGTTGGTCTCAAATGCGCCCGGGCCAAATCTAGGCTGGAAAGGATAAAATGAGCTTAAAACCAAGATAAGTGAACACATGCTCATCGTTTGATATTGTGGGCCACAAAGGTCCGATTGAGGTGATTTTTGCGTCGTTGGATTCATAATTGAGAGATCTACCACTTAGCATATAATAGAGAACATGAATATCATATTGAATAATTTCAAAATGGCTTGCAAGAGAGTGATATGTTAATAGCTTAAAATTGAGATTTATGATCAAGTTATGTCGCAAATGAGAAAATCAAGCATATAGTGATCAAAATGGGTCCTCAACACAGTCAAGTCATGATACTAAAGTTCAATTAAGTGATATTATTCTCAAAGGAGAGAGAAGGAGCATAATCAAGGTGAGCAAAAGTCAGGTTGTCACGTCCTTCCCTCTTTAAAAGAAATTTTGTCTCCAAAGTTCGTCTAAAATTAGAATCAAAGGTCATAGTTCCATATTCATCATGTTAAGTTAACCACCCTATTGGTGTCAAGACATTCCACATCATGACATAGGTTTATATCCTCAAAGTTATACATATTATTGTGTGTTGTATCATACCAATACATCATCTTGACATTAGGGTTTTGTAACCCTTACCTCTATGTCCATGTATTGATATGAGCTCAAGGTGTGCTATCAAAAGACTATGTTTTCAATTTCTCAAACTAGCATTTTCATCATCATGATTTTCAAAAAGGGTTGTCATTGAATGTGTATTACATAATTACACTTGATTCCATGCATGTTTTAGTTTTCCTTGCAAATTCTACCAACTCTAATCAATTATGTTGATCATTATTTTTTAATTCGAATTTGAAATTATTCATTATGTTCATGAACATTAAAGCTAAGACTTCAGTGCATCATCGTATCAAGTTCATGATTCCAAATTATGGTATGATTTCATACTAGGTATAGCTTATGAGGGTGGTGTATCGTGTATACATTAAATTTTAACTTAAGTGATACATTTCATGTGTCAAGCATCATTCTAGGATCAACATCATTGTTAACATTGAGGTTCACTTGTATCTCAAATGAGCTCAACAAGCTCAAGCCACTCATGTTAATATTGATATATATCCAACAAGACATGTTAACCACAAACATCTACCCAAAACAAAATTTCTACCCATCTTTCAAGAAACAAGGGCAACCAATAGATTCCTTTAAAATGCAACTACTACCCAAGTATGAGACTCATCATGGTATCACACATCATACACATCATCTTAGGATCTTGGGACATCTCCCTCATCTATATATCAAGCATCATATATTACATTGCCTCTTTCTCTAGGGTTAGATCTTTTCATAGGAAATCTTGGGTTCAAAATTTTCGAGGGGACAAAAACTAGGAGACTCAGCTCATATACTTATAATAAATCTAGCTAGGGACTCATCATCATGTATTTCATCATGCATATTTTCAACATTTCACATATTTTGGAGTTTAGGTACTCTGACCTTCTCCCTTGGTCAGTTGACTTATAATAAGAGGTCACCCTTTTCATATGTCCCATGCTAGAGGTCCTTCCTTGTAAAGAGATTGAGGCCTTTGTTGGTCATGATACATATCTCACATATCATATCTTGGCATATACAAGACTAGGCACAAGCAATCATGCCAACCCGCTAGCTATGTTTAGCACATCAACCAAGTCACATGTATCATACAAGGTGATAGGTTTAGCTAGGGTTGCATGGTAAACCTCATCTCATATCGTCAAACATATTTTACCCTCTCAAAAATAAACTTGGGTCATATCCACATCAACATGATTATCAACATTATCCACATCATCATCGTCATCATCGTCATCATCATCATCATGATCATCATCATTGTCATCTTCATCGTCACCATCATCATCATCATTGTCGTCGTCATCATCGTCGTCGTCGTTGTCAACAACGTAGGCCATCTAGGCTACTTACTATCCTAATCTTTATCATGGATCTAGACAACTCTAGATACTACAACTCTTATCTAAACTCTCTCATCTAGACTTGATGTTACATCTCTTCTCTTTGACTACATGGACACTCACTACCTTTCTGTGTGTGGTAACACTTTTCATATGTACATATACTAATACTTGAAATATATTTTCTCCAACGTTGAAACATGCGATGAAAACCACCATACTCCATTCGAATAAAACCAAAACTAAAATGACTTACCACACTCATTAGGAAGCCTAGTACCACGACACCTAGAAAACTAGCAAGAACATGGTGCAAACTTGTATAGCTACCATATTCACATGTAAACAAACACATGACTAGGGAAGTAGAAATATCTCCCTTTTCTCATACTCCCGCACCTACAACCCATACTATAGGACAAGAAGAAGAGGAAAGAAAGGATCTAGGAAGAACAAGCTCACACCTAGTTCTAGAATATCTAGGTTCTAACCTTGAGAAAAGTCACACCTAGTTCTAGAACATCTAGGTTCTAACCTAGAGGATAAGTCAACTTAGTCCTCAAAGGAAAAGTCATTTAGTTTCTAGGCTCAGATGTAAGGTTGAATTTAGTTTGTGTTTCATGTAAGTAATATTTGGTGTAGTTATTGTTTAAGCTTTGATACCATTGGTCATCGAACCATTTGTTACCTAAATCCTAACTCTAAATGACTACAAAGTCAATGGTGATAGGAACTAGGCATCCATCCCTAGCATGGTATTAGCAAAGCATGAATGCAGAAGCGTAAAATCTTAGCATACATGAACAGATAACAAGATATAAGCACCAATCATAATCTCAACATACAACAAGTATTATTATGCAACATTGTTTATTACAAGCTTAAAGTTCCATGTTCAAGAGTACAATTTTACCAATCTTCTCATGGATACTAGGAATCTACAACAAGTACACCTAACACAACTCACCTAGCCCATCAACTTCTAGCCATCTCAGAACCTATACAATATGTGAAACAAGGTGGGTCAAGCACATGAGGTGTTGAGTATAGGGCTAAAAGATACATATACATAAGAGTTGCATAATTAAAAAGATTTGCAGAGGTAACAAACAAGAAATAAACAAGTTATGGATTTAGCAAAATGAGAGCTCGTGTTTTATGTCATTTCACTCCAATTATACCATCATATCATACATTCATCAATATCATATATCTGTAAGGCATTTTATGGACAACTTCTCATTGGAAGAGTTTATGAGGGTTCTCAATATTAGCTAACCCTTTTATCAATGATCTTCCCTATCTTGATAACTCAAGTAGGACACCCATCCTCATATCCTTACCCCAAAACATTAGGAAGGTGCATGAGATTTTTATAATTGAGTTTCTATATTATGTTTATAAGTTATAAAACAACAGCGAGACAAACATCGAGTACAATACTACAATACTACATGGAAATATTTGAGCTAGCAAACAAGCATACATATGTATCAATCCAAGCAAGAAATTCATATTCATATAATTATTAAACCCTGTACACGTTTCAAACATTCACAACCTAACTCATATCCTTGACCATCTAGCCATAAGCCACACCTGATTAAGCATAAGATTGCATACATTCATTAGTTTCTCATCCTTAACCATAATTAGCTTAATTTTAGGGTTTTTCCCAAGTTAGGGTACAAGTATCTTAATCATATGTTTGATGGTCTTAAATTGATTTAGAGGTCATTGTGAAGGTGAGGTTCAAGATTCATGTCATTATGAGGTTTCATATGGACATTACAAGATTTGTGTCACTTGAATTTTAGGGTGAAATGGCTCATAATATGGAAACCAAGGCCAAGTGTCATCAAGGTAAGAGAGACAAGCATAAAAAATGGATTAGATCAAGAAGGTATGGTCATAAGAATCATATGTCAATATTAGGTTGATGTTCATGACTAGGTCTAAGCATCATATCAAACATTGATTCCAACTCATTCCACATACATGCAAATATCACATTGGTTTTGTAAGGACCCTGACATGCGTTTAGGGTTTACCCTGTTTGTTTTGGTTGATCTTGGTGCTTTGGTGCTTGCTAATCACCTTTAGTGGTGATTAGGGTTTTGTTGAGCTTTGTTGAGAGTTCGAGGGGCTACTTGCAAATAACCCAAGTTTAGGGTTTTGTGTGCAAGTTTGCCATCTTTTGAGATGTTTTCCCCTCTTTGCTTCCTCTAGGGTTGAGAGGAAGGCTTGGGCTTGTTGTTTGAGTCCTTTGGGCCTGAGTTGAGCTTGTTTGGGCCATGGAGTTCCTTGTTTGGGCTTGCTTGAGCCTTGTGTCGCCCAGGGCAGGTGGTGTGTCTCCCAGTTGCTTGGTGTGTCGCCCAATAGCTCTTTTTGTGTCACCCAGATGGCTTGGCTTGGTTGGTGGACACGTGGTGCACATCTTGGACAAGTGCCTTATGGCTTGCATGAGAGGTGGCTTGAGTTGGTAGACATGTGTCCCTTGGGTGGACGACACATAGCATGGTCGTACCTTGGTTTCTCCTCCCCTTCTTCCTATATAGGTAGCTCTTCTCCTTGCCTTAGTCTCCTTTGGTCCTTTGGTCTCCCCTCCACCCTTAGTAGGGTTCTTTGTTGGATGATAGGCTGATGTGCCTTATGGCCGATAGGGTTAGTACCTTGGTGGACGATACCTCTCCCTTGTGTTGGCCGATATCCATGTAGGCCGATAGGGTTAGTAGCATGTTGGACGATACCCTTGCCCATGATGGGCGATAGAGTGAGCTTAGTGTGTTGGCCGATAAAGCTTGGTGGGTGTCATGCCTTGTGCCCATGTTGGCCGATATGGTTGATGGCATGTTAGACGATAGGCTTTGTGCCCTAATGGCCGATACCATGATGGCCGATACCATGGTGGCCGATACCATGTTGGGCGACATGCCTTGGGCCATGATGGCCGATAGGGTTAGTGTGGTGGCTGATACCCATGTTGGGTGATAGGCTATAGATGAGGGTTGTGAGGCTATAGTGAGGGTATGAGTTTCTTTGGTGACGGTCCCTTATGTGATAGAAGTGGATGTTTATCCATTAACTAATAAAACGATGGTGGTATTTGTGATACCATCAATATGTAATATGTTGCCTTGCAAATAATAAGGATGCTAATGATAGTAATGTATCTAATGATAGCCCTCATGTAATAGATGCATGATGTGACCTGTTATGCTTAATTGTTAATGATAATGAGAATGATGATAACTACTCTAGTAGTTTGTTTAATGACCATAATGTTGGTAATAATGATGCTAAGTGACAGTTATGTTAAAGGTTGCTTCATGATACAGATGACAATAGTTGATGGCATAGTAATGACCTTGTTAATAATAGTGTTGATTCTGTATACTCAATCTGTTTCCTATATACCTTGATTGCTTGTATGATCCTGAGATTGAGGGTAAGCATCAGTATGGTTTGTTAATGACATACTTGGTTACCAAATAAGTGTCATATTGATAAGTAGATTATCTTGAATGATATTTCATGATAGTGAGCATATTCCTTATGTTGAATCTATGATTGTTGTGTATCCTAACCATGCAGGTAATGACTTAGCCATGAAAGGGCTATGTGACATATGTAATGAGTAACATTACTTTGATAATTGCCCCATAAGATTGTGTATGTGAAGTGATGATCCTTGAGATGGATCTGGATGGTTGGCAAGAGGCCAAGTGGTAACATGTGATGTTGGATCCTTGAGATGGATCAGGTTGATATGAATAGATCATAATATAATGTTCTTTACTTTCTGTTATATGTTGCATGTTATACAACTTGGTTGAATCCTGCAATCCATCTAAAAGATACTAACTAATCACAGTGAAACATATCATGTAGTTTGCCCTGGCCATAGATCCATCATCGTCAGGACTGGGTGATGGTGAAACAGGTTTTCCTACGGGTTAACCTGGAAGCGCATATTGTTGAATATGTGTAGGTTGCTCCTAGCCTGAAAATGAGGAGGTAAGAGTGTAACTTCGGTTGCAGACTCAGACATGTGTATAAGAGCATGGTGAACATGTGATGTATGGAGCATGAATGCGTTCATGGCTCAGAGCACGGTGATCAGGCCCGTGGCTCAGTTTTACTAGCGCCGAGACCTGTACCAAGGTGGGCTAGAGAGATGGGTAGCCTATGGAGCTAACCCTGTGGCTTAGACCACTTCAGCATGTGATTGCGGTCCTGCTCGTGTTGTACTCATGTACTGACCATGAGGTGGGAGGTCGTGGAGTCCGGCTCTTCCATTGACCTTGTATGGCACCGGTTTGGGTTTCGTAACCGAAGGTTGGATTTGAATGGTACGGTTCAAATCCTCAGGGCATAATAAAACGTAATACAACCGTTTAGTATTTACTGATCAGATCAAACACGAAACATTGGTTGAGGCCTTGTTTGTGTAATATTCCGTTATACCTTGCAGGTCATGTAGTAATCTACCTTATCTTGATAATCAGGTTATATGGCATTATACCCTGTTCTAGTAATCTGGTTACATGTTGATATATCTCATCTTGATAGTCATGTTCCTTTGAAAGAACATTTGGTTTTACGCTTTAGTACAGCTGGTATGTTCGCCGGTAAGAATGATCTTGCTATATATATATAACTACTTCTGATATACCTGCTCATGTTATAATTGTTGTAATAGTTTATCTTGCTGAGGTTCTATAGTTGCGGTGGGGAGCTATGTTTCCCGCTGGGACAATTGTTCAATTGTCTCACTCCGCTGGTTTACACCCTTTTTAGGTGGTCGAGGTAGACGTGGTCGTGGTTGTGGTGTTGCGGACGAGCAGCTTGAGGAGCAGTAGAAGGCAAGCATTGGATATGCTGCTGTTTTGGATGTTTTGTAGTAGAGTCTAGAGTCATCCCTGTACTCTCAGGTCCTTGGCAGTGTTTTGATGATGTTTCACGAAGATCGTTCGATGATATCTGTATATATATCCTGCTGTTGGCCGGATGTGGGCCTTTATGTATATATATGAACAGGTGGTGAACTCATGTGATGGATGAACAACTGTTCCTGAGCTGTGGACACGTATTAGACCTTGTGTATGTGTGTATATATATATGTATATGACATGTTTCCGTGCAAGATGAGGACTGGAAAGTAATAGTTTCACAGTTTATCGGTTTTCCGCAATCAGTTTTAATTAACCCGTGTTTTTGATGATCTGTGGTTATGGTGATTTCCGCACGTTTTCGCGTAACACCTCGTTATCTGTATGATAATGGGATGTGTTGCCACAAGTTTTGGTATCAGAGCTTTAGGTTCGCTGAGTCTACAAGGATCTAGGACTAGGTTGAGTCTGTTCTTATGAGTTTTCCAGGTTATCTTACAAAAATCTTCTGCCCTCAGCAGAAGGAAAAGCTAAGATGTCTGGAAACCACGAAGAACATGCTCCTGAGCATAGTGATGCTGCATCGGTTGATGGAGCAGATGGACGGGCACATGAAGATCGGGTGCCTGAGGTCCCCCAACCAGACCCAACCATACTTGAACACCCTGTCTACCAACAGCTTATGGGGCAGTTAATGGCTACGATGAATCTCATGTTTGAGCGATTACCAGTACCTCCTCCGTGAGCACATGTTCCCCATGGAGAAACATCGGGTATTGGGAAGACCTTTGAGCGGTTTCGCCGAGTCGGAGCTTCGGATTATGCTGGAACGGCTGATCCAGCGGATGCAGATCTGTGGCTGAAAAGTCTTGAAACGGCTTTTCGGATCCTCGACATCCCCGAAGCAGACAAAGTAAAGCATGCTGTCTACCTTTTGAAGGGTAGTACTGGTCACTGGTGGACCATCGAGGAAGAGAAGCGGCCTGGGGAGGTGATCTGTTGGGAAGTGTTTCGGCGCGAGTTCGTCACCAGATACTTTCCGAAGACGTACCTGGATGAGAAGATCAGTCAGTTTGAGAAGTTGCGGCAAGGAACGATGAACATCACCGAGTATGAAGCTAAGTTTATAGATCTGTTGAGGTTCTGTCCTCACATGGCGGCGACAGATGATGAACAGATCAGACGTTTCGAGAAGGGTTTGAGTGCTGAGTTGACAACCCCTGTGTCTGCGCTGGAAAACCGAGAGCGGTTTGCTACATTTGTGGAATAAGTTTGACGGATCGAGAGGACAGTGAGGGAGAAAAGAGAGTCGGTGTCTCTTAAAAGACCTGCTCAGTTTCAAGGACGAAGGTTTGGTGGCTTCAAGAAACCTAGGTTTTCAGCACCGTCAGTGATGAGAAGTGCTGGTGTACCATCTCAGTGGTCTCTGAGTAAGGGGAAAGGTTATGTTTCTTCACCGTCCAAGGCGCCCAGCTCAGCTTCGGTGGCAGTGACAGGGCCATCTAGGCCACGAGTTGACAATAGAGCATGCATCTCTGTGGACAAGTCGGGCATTGGAAGTTCAATTGCCCGAATAGAGATGTTGAAGTGACGCAGCAACCGAGGCAGAGTTTCCAGAAGTCTGAGAGACCACAACCCAGTGGTAGCAAAGGACGAGGACGCGGTCAAGCGTCTCAAGCTGGATCGTCTGCTCAAGGGAGCAGAGGTCGTGGACAGCAAGCTACGGCTCGATTCTATGCCATGAATCAGCCGGAGGCGATAGTCAACCCGCGAGTGGTGATAGGTCAGATGGAGTTATTTCATTATGATTTGTCTTCTTCTTGCTTTATATCTGTTCTGGTTGACCCGGGTGCTACACACTCTTTTATCGCCTATAGTATGCTTGAAAACTGTCATCTACCTGTTAGTTGTAAGAAGGATAGCTTGTTGCTAGAAACCCCTCTTGATGGTTCCTCTTTGCTTCGAGAAGAGTGTCCATCTTGTGTTTTGTCTTTTTCGGGACACAGCATTCAGGTGGATCTCATACCGCTTGAGATGCATGGTTTCGATGTTATCCTTGGGATGGATACCTTAGAAAAATATAAGGTTGTCTTGGACTGTGGATCCAAGCAGGCGGTGTTTGATGTTGCTGGAGAGAAGTGGATCTTCCAGGGAGATAGGAAGATTCTTCCGACGTGTCTGGTGTCAGCTATGGTGGCAGATAGGTTGTTGCGACAAGGATGTGAGGCGTTCTTAGCTCATGTTGTGGATACCGTTGTGGATATTAAGGCGAAAGGCCTTAACCTTGAAGAAGTGTCAGTGGTCCGAGAGTTTGTAGATGTGTTTCCCGAGGAGTTTCCTGGTGTTCCTCCACCCCGAGAGATCGATTTTGAGATCAATCTGGTTCCGGGAACACAGCCGATTGTACAGACACCTTATAGGATGGCTCCAGCAGAGATGGTAGAGTTGAAGAAGCAGTTACAAGAGTTGTTGGAGAAAGGTTTCATCAGACCAAGCACGTCACCTTGGGGTGCTCCCGTGTTGTTCGTTAAGAAGAAGGATGGTTCGATGCGGTTGTGTATAGACCACCGACAGTTGAACAAGGTCACGATCAAGAATAAGTACCCGTTGCCGAGGATAGACGACCTGTTCGATCAGTTGCGTGGTGCTACAGTGTTTTCGAAGATCGATCTATGATCTGGATATCATCAGTTGAGGATAAAGGCGGATGACATACCAAAGTCAGCCTTCAGGACGAGGTATGGTCATTTTGAGTTTGTGGTTATGCCGTTTGGGTTAACCAATGCACCTGCTGCTTTCATGGACCTAATGAACAGAGTGTTTCGTCCGTTCTTAGATCAGTTTGTTGTAGTTTTTATAGATGACATCTTGATCTATAGTCGGAACCGGCTAGAGCATGAGCAACATCCTCGTCAAGCGTTGACTCTCTTTCGTCAACATCAGTTGTATGCTAAGTTTAGTAAGTGTGAGTTCTGGTTGGATGAAGTGACTTTCTTAGGTCATGTGATATCTGCTGAAGGAGTCAAAGTAGATCTGAAGAAAGTGGAATCAGTTGCGGATTGGGAACAGCCGAAGACGCCGACGGAAGTTCATAGTTTCCTTGGTCTAGCAGGATACTACCGGAGGTTTATCAAGGACTTCAGTTCGATAGCTCTACCGATGACGAAGTTGACCAGGAAGGATGTACCTTTTGTTTGGAATGATCGATGTCAGCAAGCTTTCCAAAGTTTGAAGGAAAAGCTAAACTGTGCTCCAGTGTTGATCTTGCCAGAATATGGAAAAAGCTATGTTGTTTTCTGTGATGCGTCCAAGAAAGGTTTGGGTTGTGTGCTGATGCAGGAAGATCATGTGGTTTCTTTTGCTTCGCGACAGCTTAAGAAACACGAGGAGAACTATCCGACCCATGACTTGGAGATGGCAGCAGTGGTTCATGCGTTAAAGATTTGGAGACACTATCTTTATGGGGAAGTGTGTCAGATCTTTACAGATCACAAGAATCTGAAGTACATCTTCTCACAGCAAGAGTTGAACATGCGACAGCGTCGGTGGATGGAGTTGATCAATGATTATGACTGCACTATCGAGTATCATCCTGGTAAGGCGAATGTGGTAGCAGACGCGCTTAGCAGAAAGTCTTCTACTCCCAAGAAGGCACATATGAGTTCTTTGGTATGCCATAGGCGGGACATGTTAGTCTCCTTACGGAAGATGAACGTACAGATGGAGGTTTCCTCGTTAGCTCGACTTTTAGCACAGATGCAAATCAAGCCCACGTTGAGACAGCAGATCAAGGATGCACAGCAAACGGATGATACAGTACAGCTAATCAGATCAGAGTTTGGCAGCAAAAAGTGTGATGGGTTCCATGAGTCCGAGGATGGAGTGGTTTGCTATCATAATAGGATGGTGGTTCCAGATGATGATAATCTGAGGAAGTTGGTGCTCGAGGAAGCACACACGTCGATGTATGCTATGCATCCAGGTGTCACCAAGATGTATCATAGTCTGAAAGACTTGTACTGGTGGCCCGGCTTGAAGAAAGATGTAGCTGAGTTTGTGGCTAGGTGTGCGGTGTGTCAGCAAGTCAAGGCTGAGCATCAAAAGCCGGCAGGTACGTTGCAACCTTTGCCTATACCGCAGTGGAAATGGGATCATATAACCATAGATTTCGTAGTTGGTCTACCCAGGACAACTAGGAATCATGATTCCATTTGGGTGATAGTGGACAGATTGACGAAGTCTGCCCATTTCATACCTGTGAAGACCACGTATACAGCTGAAAAGCTCGCTCGAGTATATGTGGATGAGATAGTTCGTTTGCATGGTGTGCCAGCAACGATAGTTTCTGATAGAGGTCCTCAGTTTACAAGTCGTTTTTGGGAACAGTTGCACAGGGCGATGGGAACACAGTTGAAGTTCAGTACCGCTTTCCACCCGCAGACAAATGGACAGTCTGAGAGGACTATTCAGACTTTGGAGGATCTTCTTCATGCTTGTGTTTTGCAGTTCCTAGGCAGTTGGGACGTACATCTCAGTTTGATAGAGTTTGCCTACAACAATAGCTATCAGCGGAGCATTGACATGGCTCCCTATGAGGCTTTGTATGGGAGGAAGTGCAGATTTCCTTTGTGTTGGTATGAATCAGGTGAATATCAGCTTTTGGGTCCTGAGTTAGTACAGCAAACGACAGAAAAGATCAAGGTGATACAACAACAGTTGAAAGCGGCACAAGACAGGCAGAAGTCTTATGCAGACAATCGCCGATGACCTTTGGAGTTCCAGGTGGGAGACAAGGTGTACCTTAAAGTCTCTCCGTGGAAAGGTGTGTTGAGGTTTGGACGGAAAGGTAAGTTAGCTCCCAGATATATGGGGCCTTAATCAGTCATAGCACGTGTTGGCAAGGTGGCTTATGAGTTAGAATTGCCTCCAGAGTTGCACAGGTTACATCCAGTGTTCCATGTCAGTATGCTGAAGAAAAGTCATCCGGATACCGGAACAATGATACAACCAGTTGAAGTTGAGCTTGACAAAGATGTGACTTATGAAGAGGGTCCTATGATGATCCTTGACAGAAGAGTCAAGAAGCTGAAGAGAAAGGATCTGGTTCTTGTGAAGGTCCTTTGGCATCACCGTGGCATTGAGGAAGCCACGTGGGAGCTTGAGGAAGAGATGAGGAGGAAGTATCCCTCGCTTTTCTCTTCGGATTTCGGGGACGAAATCCTTTTGTAGAGGTTTATGGCTGTAAGGACCCTGACCTGTGTTTAGGGTTTACCCTATTTGTTTTGCTTGATCTTGGTGCTTTGGTGCTTGCTAATCACCTTTAGTGGTGATTAGGGTTTTGTTGAGCTTTGTTGAGAGTTCGAGGGGCTACTTGCAAATAACCCAAGTTTAGGGTTTTGTGTGCAAGTTTGCCATCTTTTGAGATGTTTTCCCCTCTTTGCTTCCTCTAGGGTTGAGAGGAAGGCTTGGGCTTGTTATTTGAGTCCTTTAGGCCTGCGTTGAGCTTGTTTGGGCCTTGGAGTTCCTTGTTTGGGCTTGCTTGAGCCTTGTGTCGCCCAGGGCAGGTGGTGTGTTGCCCAGTTGCTTGGTGTGTCGCCCAGTAGCTCTTGTTGTGTCGTCCAGATGGCTTGGCTTGGTTGGTGGACACGTGGTGCACATCTTGGACAAGTGCCTTATGGCTTGCATGAGAGGTGGCTTGAGTTGGTAGACATGTGTCCCTTGGGTGGACGACACATAGCATGGTCGTACCTTGGTTTCTCCTCCCCTTCTTCCTATATAGGTAGCTCTTCTCCTTGCCTTAGTCTCCTTTGGTCCTTTGGTCTCCCCTCCACCCTTGGTGCACGATATCCCTCTCCATCTTGCTTATGTTGGCCGATACACCTTCCTGGAGCAGCCTGGTGGACGATAGCTTTGGACCTTAGAGTGCTTTGGAGCTTTGGTGGCCGACAACCTTGGAGCTCAAAGTGCATCTTCTTCCTTGAAGCTTAAGGCAGGTTGCACAGCTTCTAACCCTAACTCCTTTACTTATTGCTTGATCTTATGTATGTAGTAGTTTAGCTTAGCTCCTTACTTTTGTACTTTGCTAAGTGTACCTTAGTGGCCGATATCCCCCTTAGGGTTGTAGGGTCCCTTTGTGTACCTTGCTTTCTAGGGTTTGGGGCTTCCTTGAGTTGGAGGTTGAAGGTGACCTAGGGTTGGGCGATATCCCTTCCTTGTGGGTGTGTTGGGCGACACACTTGCCCTTAAGTTGAACGATATGATGATTTAGGGTTGAGTTCCTTGAGTTGGAGGTCGATAGGTTGACCTAGCTTGAGTGTTGGCCGACATGGTGACCATGTTGGGCGACATGGTGCTCTCTTTGGTGGCCGACATGGCACCTTGATGGGCGATGGAGTGAGCTAAGGTCTGGTTGGCCGATATGATGGGAGACATAGTGATGTCCCTTGTGTTTTGGTTAATGCTCTTGGTGTTGGGCAACACCCTTGCTCTCATGTTGCACGACCTAGTAGGGTTCTTTGTTGGACGATAGGCTGATGTGCCTTATGGCCGATAGGGTTAGTACCTTGGTGGACGATACCTCTCCCTTGTGTTGGCCGATATCCATGTAGGCCGATAGGGTTAGTAGCATGTTGGACGATACCCTTGCCCATGATGGGCGATAGAGTGAGCTTAGTGTGTTGGCCGATAAAGCTTGGTGGGCGTCATGCCTTGTGCCCATGTTGGCCGATATGGTTGATGGCATGTTAGACGATAGGATTTGTGCCCTAATGGCCGATACCATGATGGTCGATACCATGGTGGCCGATACCATGTTGGGCGACATGCCTTGGGCCATGATGTCCGATAGGGTTAGTGTGGTGGCCGATACCCATGTTGGGTGATAGGCTATAGATGAGGGTTGTGAGGCTATAGTGAGGGTATGAGTTTCTTTGGTGACGGTCCCTTATGTGATAGAAGTGGATGTTTATCCATTAACTAATAAAACGATGGTGGTATTTGTGATACCATCAATATGTAATATGTTGCCTTGCAAATAATAAGGATGCTAATGATAGTAATGTATCTAATGATAGCCCTCATGTAATAGATGCATGATGTGACCTGTTATGCTTAATTGTTAATGATAATGAGAAAGATGATAACTACTCTAGTAGTTTGTTTAATGACCATAATGTTGGTAATAATGATGCTAAGTGACAGTTATGTTAAAGGTTGCTTCATGATACAGATGACAATAGTTGATGGCATAGTAATGACCTTGTTAATAATAGTGTTGATTCTGTATACTCAATCTGTTTCCTATATACCTTGATTGCTTGTATGATCCTGAGATTGAGGGTAAGCATCAGTATGGTTTGTTAATGACATACTTGGTTACCAAATAAGTGTCATATTGATAAGTAGATTATCTTGAATGATATTTCATGATAGTGAGCATATTCCTTATGTTGAATCTATGATTGTTGTGTATCCTAACCATGCAGGTAATGACTTAGCCATGAAAGGGCTATGTGACATATGTAATGAGTAACATTACTTTGATAATTGCCCCATAAGATTGTGTATGTGAAGTGATGATCCTTGAGATGGATCTGGATGGTTGGCAAGAGGCCAAGTGGTAACATGTGATGTTGGATCCTTGAGATGGATCAGGTTGATATGAATAGATCATAATATAATGTTCTTTACTTTCTGTTATATGTTGCATGTTATACAACTTGGTTGAATCCTGCAATCCATCTAAAAGATACTAACTAATCACAGTGAAACATATCATGTAGTTTGCCCTGGCCATAGATCCATCATCGTCAGGACTGGGTGATGGTGAAACAGGTTTTCCTACGGGTTAACCTGGAAGCGCATATTGTTGAATATGTGTAGGTTGCTCCTAGCCTGAAAATGAGGAGGTAAGAGTGTAACTTCGGTTGCAGACTCAGACATGTGTATAAGAGCATGGTGAACATGTGATGTATGGAGCATGAATGCGTTCATGGCTCAGAGCACGGTGATCAGGCCCGTGGCTCAGTTTTACTAGCGCCGAGACCTGTACCAAGGTGGGCTAGAGAGATGGGTAGCCTATGGAGCTAACCCTGTGGCTTAGACCACTTCAGCATGTGATTGCGGTCCTGCTCGTGTTGTACTCATGTACTGACCATGAGGTGGGAGGTCGTGGAGTCCGGCTCTTCCATTGACCTTGTATGGCACCGGTTTGGGTTTCGTAACCGAAGGTTGGATTTGAATGGTACGGTTCAAATCCTCAGGGCATAATAAAACGTAATACAACCGTTTAGTATTTACTGATCAGATCAAACACGAAACATTGGTTGAGGCCTTGTTTGTGTAATATTCCGTTATACCTTGCAGGTCATGTAGTAATCTACCTTATCTTGATAATCAGGTTATATGGCATTATACCCTGTTCTAGTAATCTGGTTACATGTTGATATATCTCATCTTGATAGTCATGTTCCTTTGAAAGAACATTTGGTTTTACGCTTTAGTACAGCTGGTATGTTCGCCGGTAAGAATGATCTTGCTATATATATATATAACTGCTTCTGATATACCTGCTCATGTTATAATTGTTGTAATAGTTTATCTTGCTGAGGTTCTATAGTTGCGGTGGGGAGCTATGTTTCCCGCTGGGACAATTGTTCAATTGTCTCACTCCGCTGGTTTACACCCTTTTTAGGTGGTCGAGGTAGACGTGGTCGTGGTTGTGGTGTTGCGGACGAGCAGCTTGAGGAGCAGTAGAAGGCAAGCGTTGGACATGCTGCTGTTTTGGATGTTTTGTAGTAGAGTCTAGAGTCATCCCTGTACTCTCAGGTCCTTGGCAGTGTTTTGACGATGTTTCACGAAGATCGTTCGATGATATCTGTATATATATCCTGCTGTTGGCCGGATGTGGGCCTTTATGTATATATATGAACAGGTGGTGAACTCATGTGATGGATGAACAACTGTTCCTGAGCTGTGGACACGTATTAGACCTTGTGTATGTGTATATATATATGTATATGACATGTTTCCGTGCAAGATGAGGACTGGAAAGTAATAGTTTCACAGTTTATCGGTTTTCCGCAATCAGTTTTAATTAACCCGTGTTTTTGATGATCTGTGGTTATGGTGATTTCCGCACGTTTTCGCGTAACACCTCGTTATCTGTATGATAATGGGATGTGTTGCCACAAGTTTTGGTATCAGAGCTTTAGGTTCGCTGAGTCTACAGGGATCTAGGACTAGGTTGAGTCTGTTCTTATGAGTTTTCCAGGTTATCTTACAAAAATCTTCTGCCCTCAGCAGAAGGAAAAGCTAAGATGTCTGGAAACCACGAAGAACATGCTCCTGAGCATAGTGATGCTGCATCGGTTGATGGAGCAGATGGACGGGCACATGAAGATCGGGTGCCTGAGGTCCCCCAACCAGACCCAACCATACTTGAACACCCTGTCTACCAACAGCTTATGGGGCAGTTAATGGCTACGATGAATCTCATGGTTGAGCGATTACCAGTACCTCCTCCGCGAGCACATGTTCCCCATGGAGAAACATCGGGTATTGGGAAGACCTTTGAGCGGTTTCGCCGAGTCAGAGCTTCGGATTATGCTGGAACGGCTGATCCAGCGGATGCAGATCTGTGGCTGAAAAGTCTTGAAAAGGCTTTTCGGATCCTCGACATCCCCGAAGCAGACAAAGTAAAGCATGCTGTCTACCTTTTGAAGGGTAGTACTGGTCACTGGTGGACCATCGAGGAAGAGAAGCGGCCTGGGGAGGTGATCTGTTGGGAAGTGTTTCGGCGCGAGTTCGTCACCAGATACTTTCCGAAGACGTACCTGGATGAGAAGATCAGTCAGTTTGAGAAGTTGCGGCAAGGAACGATGAACATCACCGAGTATGAAGCTAAGTTTATGGATCTGTTGAGGTTCTGTCCTCACATGGCGGCGACAGATGATGAACAGATCAGACGTTTCGAGAAGGGTTTGAGTGCTAAGTTGACAACCCCTGTGTCTGCGCTGGAAAACCGAGAGCGGTTTGCTACATTTGTAGAATAAGTTTGACGGATCGAGAGGACAGTGAGGGAGAAAAGAGAGTCGGTGTCTCTTAAAAGACCTGCTCAGTTTCAAGGACGAAGGTTTGGTGGCTTCAAGAAACCTAGGTTTTCAGCACGGTCAGTGATGAGAAGTGCTGGTGTACCATCTCAGTGGTCTCCGAGTAAGGGGAAAGGTTATGTTTCTTCACCGTCCAAGGCGCCCAGCTCAGCTTCGGTGGCAGTGACAGGGCCATCTAGGCCACGAGTTGACAATAGAGCATGCATCTCTGTGGACAAGTCGGGCATTGGAAGTTCAATTGCCCGAATAGAGATGTTGAAGTGACGCAACAACCGAGGCAGAGTTTCCAGAAGTCTGAGAGACCACAGCCCAGTGGTAGCAGAGGACGAGGACGCGGTCAAGCGTCTCAAGCTGGATCGTCTGCTCAAGGGAGCAGAGGTCGTGGACAGCAAGCTACGGCTCGATTCTATGCCATGAATCAGCCGGAGGTGATAGTCAACCCGCGAGTGGTGATAGGTCAGATGGAGTTATTTCATTCTGATATGTCTTCTTCTTGCTTTATATCTGTTCGGGTTGACCCGGGTGCTACACACTCTTTTATCGCCTATAGTATGCTTGAAAACTGTCATCTACCTGTTAGTTGTAAGAAGGATAGCTTGTTGCTAGAAACCCCTCTTGATGGTTCCTCTTTGCTTCGAGAAGAGTGTCCATCTTGTGTTTTGTCTTTTTCGGGACACAACATTCAGGTGGATCTCATATCGCTTGAGATGCATGGTTTCGATGTTATCCTTGGGATGGATACCTTAGAAAAATATAAGGTTGTCTTGGACTGTGGATCCAAGCAGGCGGTGTTTGATGTTGCTGGAGAGAAGTGGATCTTCCAGGGAGATAGGAAGATTCTTCCGACGTGTCTGGTGTCAGCTATGGTGGCAGATAGGTTGTTGCGACAAGGATGTGAGGCGTTCTTAGCTCACGTTGTGGATACCGTTGTGGATACCAAGGCGAAAGGCCTTAACCTTGAAGAAGTGTCAGTGGTCCGAGAGTTTGTAGATGTGTTTCCCGAGGAGTTTCCTGGTGTTCCTCCACCCCGAGAGATCGATTTTGAGATCAATCTGGTTCCGGGAACACAGCCGATTGTACAGACACCTTATAGGATGGCTCCAGCAGAGATGGTAGAGTTGAAGAAGCAGTTACAAGAGTTGTTGGAGAAAGGTTTCATCAGACCAAGCACGTCACCTTGGGGTGCTCCCGTGTTGTTCGTTAAGAAGAAGGATGGTTCGATGCGGTTGTGTATAGACCACCGACAGTTGAACAAGGTCACGATCAAGAATAAGTACCCGTTGCCGAGGATAGACGACCTGTTCGATCAGTTGCGTGGTGCTACAGTGTTTTTGAAGATCGATCTACGATCTGGATATCATCAGTTGAGGATAAAGGCGGATGACATACCAAAGTCAGCCTTCAGGACGAGGTATGGTCATTTTGAGTTTGTGGTTATGCCGTTTGGGTTAACCAATGCACCTGCTGCTTTCATGGACCTAATGAATAGAGTGTTTCGTCCGTTCTTAGATCAGTTTGTTGTAGTTTTTATAGATGACATCTTGATCTATAGTCGGAACCGGCTAGAGCATGAGCAACATCCTCGTCAAGCGTTGACTCTCTTTCGTCAACATCAGTTGTATGCTAAGTTTAGTAAGTGTGAGTTCTGGTTGGATGAAGTGACTTTCTTAGGTCATGTGATATCTGCTGAAGGAGTCAAAGTAGATCCGAAGAAAGTGGAATCAGTTGCGGATTGGGAACAGCCGAAGACGCCGACGGAAGTTCATAGTTTCCTTGGTCTAGCAGGATACTACCGGAGGTTTATCAAGGACTTCAGTTCGATAGCTCTACCGATGACGAAGTTGACCAGGAAGGATGTACCTTTTGTTTGGAATGATCGATGTCAGCAAGCTTTCCAAAGTTTGAAGGAAAAGCTAAACTGTGCTCCAGTGTTGATCTTGCCAGAATATGGAAAAAGCTATGTTGTTTTCTGTGATGCGTCCAAGAAAGGTTTGGGTTGTGTGCTGATGCAGGAAGATCATGTGGTTTCTTTTGCTTCGCGACAGCTTAAGAAACACGAGGAGAACTATCCGACCCATGACTTGGAGATGGCAACAGTGGTTCATGCGTTAAAGATTTGGAGACACTATCTTTATGGGGAAGTGTGTCAGATCTTTACAGATCACAAGAATCTGAAGTACATCTTCTCACAGCAAGAGTTGAACATGCGACAGCGTCGGTGGATGGAGTTGATCAATGATTATGACTGCACTATCGAGTATCATCCTGGTAAGGCGAATGTGGTAGCAGACGCGCTTAGCAGAAAGTCTTCTACTCCCAAGAAGGCACAGATGAGTTCTTTGGTATGCCATAGGCGGGACATGTTAGTCTCCTTATGGAAGATGAACGTACAGATGGAGGTTTCCTCGTTAGCTCGACTTTTAGCACAGATGCAAATCAAGCCCACGTTGAGACAGCAGATCAAGGATGCACAGCAAACGGATGATACAGTACAGCTAATCAGATCAGAGTTTGGCAGCAAAAAGTGTGATGGGTTCCATGAGTCCGAGGATGGAGTGGTTTGCTATCATAATAGGATGGTGGTTCCAGATGATGATAATCTGAGGAAGTTGGTGCTCGAGGAAGCACACACGTCGATGTATGCTATGCATCCAGGTGTCACCAAGATGTATCATAGTCTGAAAGACTTGTACTGGTGGCCCGGCTTGAAGAAAGATGTAGCTGAGTTTGTGGCTAGGTGTGCGGTGTGTCAGCAAGTCAAGGCTGAGCATCAAAAGCCGGCAGGTACGTTGCAACCTTTGCCTATACCGCAGTGGAAATGGGATCATATAACCATAGATTTCATAGTTGGTCTACCCAGGACAACTAGGAATCATGATTCCATTTGGGTGATAGTGGACAGATTGATGAAGTCTGCCCATTTCATACCTGTGAAGACCACGTATACAGCTGAAAAGCTCGCTCGAGTATATGTGGATGAGATAGTTCGTTTGCATGGTGTGCCAGCAACGATAGTTTCTGATAGAGGTCCTCAGTTTACAAGTCATTTTTGGGAACAGTTGCACAGGGCGATGGGAACACAGTTGAAGTTCAGTACCGCTTTCCACCCGCAGACAAATGGACAGTCTGAGAGGACTATTCAGACTTTGGAGGATCTTCTTCATGCTTGTGTTTTGCAGTTCCTAGGCAGTTGGGACGTACATCTCAGTTTGATAGAGTTTGCCTACAACAATAGCTATCAGCGGAGCATTGACATGGCTCCCTATGAGGCTTTGTATGGGAGGAAGTGCAGATCTCCTTTGTGTTGGTATGAATCAGGTGAATATTAGCTTTTGGGTCCTGAGTTAGTACAGCAAACGACAGAAAAGATCAAGGTGATACAACAACAGTTGAAAGCGGCACAAGACAGGCAGAAGTCTTATGCAGACAATCGCCGATGACCTTTGGAGTTCCAGGTGGGAGACAAGGTGTACCTTAAAGTCTCTCCGTGGAAAGGTGTGTTGAGGTTTGGACGGAAAGGTAAGTTAGCTCCCAGATATATGGGGCCTTACTCAGTCATAGCACGTGTTGGCAAGGTGGCTTATGAGTTAGAATTGCCTCCAGAGTTGCACAGGTTACATCCAGTGTTCCATGTCAGTATGCTGAAGAAAAGTCATCCGGATACCGGAACAATGATACAACCAGTTGAAGTTGAGCTTGACAAAGATGTGACTTATGAAGAGGGTCCTATGATGATCCTTGACAGAAGAGTCAAGAAGCTGAAGAGAAAGGATCTGGTTCTTGTGAAGGTCCTTTGGCATCACCGTGGCATTGAGGAAGCCACGTGGGAGCTTGAGGAAGAGATGAGGAGGAAGTATCCCTCACTTTTCTCTTCGGATTTCGGGGACGAAATCCTTTTGTAGAGGTTTATGGCTGTAAGGACCCTGACCTGCGTTTAGGGTTTACCCTATTTGTTTTGCTTGATCTTGGTGCTTTGGTGCTTGCTAATCACCTTTAGTGGTGATTAGGGTTTTGTTGAGCTTTGTTGAGAGTTCGAGGGGCTACTTGCAAATAACCCAAGTTTAGGGTTTTGTGTGCAAGTTTGCCATCTTTTGAGATGTTTTCCCCTCTTTGCTTCCTCTAGGGTTGAGAGGAAGGCTTGGGCTTGTTATTTGAGTCCTTTAGGCCTGCGTTGAGCTTGTTTGGGCCTTGGAGTTCCTTGTTTGGGCTTGCTTGAGCCTTGTGTCGCCCAGGGCAGGTGGTGTGTTGCCCAGTTGCTTGGTGTGTCGCCCAGTAGCTCTTGTTGTGTCGCCCAGATGGCTTGGCTTGGTTGGTGGACACGTGGTGCACATCTTGGACAAGTGCCTTATGGCTTGCATGAGAGGTGGCTTGAGTTGGTAGACATGTGTCCCTTGGGTGGACGACACATAGCATGGTCGTACCTTGGTTTCTCCTCCCCTTCTTCCTATATAGGTAGCTCTTCTCCTTGCCTTAGTCTCCTTTGGTCCTTTGGTCTCCCCTCCACCCTTGGTGCACGATATCCCTCTCCATCTTGCTTATGTTGGCCGATACACCTTCCTGGAGCAGCCTGGTGGATGATAGCTTTGGACCTTAGAGTGCTTTGGAGCTTTGGTGGCCGACAACCTTGGAGCTCAAAGTGCATCTTCTTCCTTGAAGCTTAAGGCAGGTTGCACAGCTTCTAACCCTAACTCCTTTACTTATTGCTTGATCTTATGTATGTAGTAGTTTAGCTTAGCTCCTTACTTTTGTACTTTGCTAAGTGTACCTTAGTGGCCGATATCCCCCTTAGGGTTGTAGGGTCCCTTTGTGTACCTTGCTTTCTAGGGTTTGGGGCTTCCTTGAGTTGGAGGTTGAAGGTGACCTAGGGTTGGGCGATATCCCTTCCTTGTGGGTGTGTTGGGCGACACACTTGCCCTTAAGTTGAACGATATGATGATTTAGGGTTGAGTTCCTTGAGTTGGAGGTCGATAGGTTGACCTAGCTTGAGTGTTGTCCGACATGGTGACCATGTTGGGCGACATGGTGCTCTCTTTGGTGGCCGACATGGCACCTTGATGGGCGATGGAGTGAGCTAAGGTCTGGTTGGCCGATATGATGGGAGACATAGTGATGTCCCTTGTGTTTTGGTTAATGCTCTTGGTGTTGGGCAACACCCTTGCTCTCATGTTGCACGACCTAGTAGGGTTCTTTGTTGGACGATAGGCTGATGTGCCTTATGGCCGATAGGGTTAGTACCTTGGTGGACGGTACCTCTCCCTTGTGTTGGCCGATATCCATGTAGGCCGATAGGGTTAGTAGCATGTTGGACGATACCCTTGCCCATGATGGGCGATAGAGTGAGCTTAGTGTGTTGGCCGATAAAGCTTGGTGGGCGTCATGCCTTGTGCCCATGTTGGCCGATATGGTTGATGGCATGTTAGACGATAGGATTTGTGCCCTAATGGCCGATACCATGATGGCCGATACCATGGTGGCCGATACCATGTTGGGCGACATGCCTTGGGCCATGATGGCCGATAGGGTTAGTGTGGTGGCCGATACCCATGTTGGGTGATAGGCTATAGATGAGGGTTGTGAGGCTATAGTGAGGGTATGAGTTTCTTTGGTGACGGTCCCTTATGTGATAGAAGTGGATGTTTATCCATTAACTAATAAAACGATGGTGGTATTTGTGATACCATCAATATGTAATATGTTGCCTTGCAAATAATAAGGATGCTAATGATAGTAATGTATCTAATGATAGCCCTCATGTAATAGATGCATGATGTGACCTGTTATGCTTAATTGTTAATGATAATGAGAAAGATGATAACTACTCTAGTAGTTTGTTTAATGACCATAATGTTGGTAATAATGATGCTAAGTGACAGTAATGTTAAAGGTTGCTTCATGATACAGATGACAATAGTTGATGGCATAGTAATGACCTTGTTAATAATAGTGTTGATTCTGTATACTCAATCTGTTTCCTATATACCTTGATTGCTTGTATGATCCTGAGATTGAGGGTAAGCATCAGTATGGTTTGTTAATGACATACTTGGTTACCAAATAAGTGTCATATTGATAAGTAGATTATCTTGAATGATATTTCATGATAGTGAGCATATTCCTTATGTTGAATCTATGATTGTTGTGTATCCTAACCATGCAGGTAATGACTTAGCCATGAAAGGGCTATGTGACATATGTAATGAGTAACATTACTTTGATAATTGCCCCATAAGATTGTGTATGTGAAGTGATGATCCTTGAGATGGATCTGGATGGTTGGCAAGAGGCCAAGTGGTAACATGTGATGTTGGATCCTTGAGATGGATCAGGTTGATATGAATAGATCATAATATAATGTTCTTTACTTTCTGTTATATCTTGCATGTTATACAACTTGGTTGAATCCTGCAATCCATCTAAAAGATACTAACTAATCACAATGAAACATATCATGTAGTTTGCCCTGGCCATAGATCCATCATCGTCAGGACTGGGTGATGGTGAAACAGGTTTTCCTACGGGTTAACCTGGAAGCGCATATTGTTGAATATGTGTAGGTTGCTCCTAGCCTGAAAATGAGGAGGTAAGAGTGTAACTTCGGTTGCAGACTCAGACATGTGTATAAGAGCATGGTGAACATGTGATGTATGGAGCATGAATGCGTTCATGGCTCAGAGCATGGTGATCAAGCCCGTGGCTCAGTTTTACTAGCGCCGAGACCTGTACCAAGGTGGGCTAGAGAGATGGGTAGCCTATGGAGCTAACCCTGTGGCTTAGACCACTTCAGCATGTGATTGCGGTCCTGCTCGTGTTGTACTCATGTACTGACCATGAGGTGGGAGGTCGTGGAGTCCGGCTCTTCCATTGACCTTGTATGGCACCGGTTTGGGTTTCGTAACCGAAGGTTGGATTTGAATGGTACGGTTCAAATCCTCAGGGCATAATAAAACGTAATACAGCCGTTTAGTATTTACTGATCAGATCAAACACGAAACATTGGTAGAGGCCTTGTTTGTGTAATATTCCGTTATACCTTGCAGGTCATGTGGTAATCTACCTTATCTTGATAATCAGGTTATATGGCATTATACCCTGTTCTAATAATCTGGGTACATGTTGATATATCTCATCTTGATAGTCATGTTCCTTTGAAAGAACATCTGGTTTTACACTTTAGTACAGCTGGTATGTTCGCCGGTAAGAATGATCTTGCTATATATATATAACTGCTTCTGATATACCTGCTCATGTTATAATTGTTGTAATAGTTTATCTTGCTGAGGTTCTATAGTTGCGGTGGGGAGCTATGTTTCCCGTTGGGACAATTGTTCAATTGTCTCACTCCGCTGGTTTACACCCTTTTTAGGTGGTCGAGGTAGACGTGGTCGTGGTTGTGGTGTTGCGGACGAGCAGCTTGAGGAGCAGTAGAAGGCAAGCGTTGGACATGCTGCTATTTTGGATGTTTTGTAGTAGAGTCTAGAGTCATCCCTGTACTCTCAGGTCCTTGGCAGTGTTTTGACGATGTTTCACGAAGATCGTTCGATGATATCTGTATATATATCCTATTGTTGGCCGGATGTGGGCCTTTATGTATATATATGAACAGGTGGTGAACTCATGTGATGGATGAACAACTATTCCTGAGCTGTGGATATGTATTAGACTTTGTGTATGTGTATATATATATATATATGTATATGACATGTTTCCGTGCAGGATGAGGACTGGAAAGTAATAGTTTCACAGTTTATCGGTTTTCCGCAATCGGTTTTAATTAACCCGTGTTTTTGATAATCTGTGGTTATGGTGATTTCCGCACGTTTTCGCGTAACACCTCGTTATCTGTATGATAATGGGATGTGTTGCCACAAGTTATGGTATCAGAGCTTTAGGTTCGCTGAGTCTACAGGGATCTAGGACTAGGTTGAGTCTGTTCTTATGAGTTTTCTAGGTTATCTTACAAAAATCTTCTGCCCTCAGCAGAAGGAAAAGCTAAGATGTCTGGAAACCACAAAGAACATGCTCCTGAGCATAGTGATGTTGCATCGGTTGATGGAGCAGATGGACGGGCACATGAAGATCGGGTGCCTGAGGTCCCCCAACCAGACCCATCCATACTTGAACACCCTGCCTAGCAACAGCTTATGGGGCAGTTAATGGCTACGATGAATCTCATGGTTGAGCGATTACCAGTGCCTCCTCCGCGAGCACATGTTCCCCATGGAGAAACATCGGGTATTGGGAAGACCTTTGAGCGGCTTCGCCGAGTCGGAGCTTCGGATTATGCTGGAACGGCTGATCCAGCGGATGCAGATCTGTGGCTGACAAGTCTGGAAAAAGCTTTTCGGATCCTCGACATCCCTGAAGCAGACAAAGTAAAGCATGATGTCTACCTTTTGAAGGGTAGTGCTGGTCACTGGTGGACCATCGAGAAAGAGAAGCGGCCTGGGGAGGTGATCTGTTGGGAAGTGTTTCGGCGCGAGTTCGTCACCAGATACTTTCCGAAGACGTACCTGGATGAGAAGATCAGTCAGTTTGAGAAGTTGCGGCAAGGAACGATGAACATCACCGAGTATGAAGCTAAGTTTATGGATCTGTTGAGGTTCTGTCCTCACATGGCGGCGACAGATGACGAACGGATCAGACGTTTCGAGAAGGGTTTGAGTGCTGAGTTGACAACCCCTGTGTCTGCGCTGGAAAACCGAGAGCGGTTTGCTATGTTTGTGGAATCAGTTTGGCGGATCGAGAGGACAGTGAGGGAGAAAAGAGAGTCGGTGTCTCTTAAAAGACCTGCTCAGTTTCAAGGACGAAGGTTTGGTGGCTTCAAGAAACCTAGGTTTTCAGCACCGTCAGTGATGAGAAGTGCTGGTGTACCATCTCAGTGGTCTCCGAGTAAGGGGAAAGGTTATGTTTCTTCACCGTCCAAGGTGCCCAGCTCAGCTTCGGTGGCAGTGACAGGGCCATCTAGGCCACGAGTTGACAATAGAGCATGTCATCTCTGTGGACAAGTCGGGCATTGGAAGTTCAATTGCCCGAATAGAGATGTTGAAGTGACGCAGCAACTGAGGTAGAGTTTCTAGAAGTCTGAGAGACCACAGCCCAGTGGTAGCAGAGGACGAGGACGCGGTCAAGCGTCTCAAGCTGGATCATCTGCTCAAGGGAGCAGAGGTCGTGGACAGCAAGCTACAGCTCGATTCTATGCCATGAATCATCCGGAGGCGATAGTCAACCCGCGAGTGGTGACAGGTCAGATGGAGTTATTTCATTCTGATATGTCTTCTTCTTGCTTTATATCTGTTCTGGTTGACCCGGGTGCTACACACTCTTTTATCGCCTATAGTATGCTTGAAAACTGTCATCTACCTGTTAGTTGTAAGAAGGATAGCTTGTTTCTAGAAACCCCTCTTGATGGTTCCTCTTTGCTTCGAGAAGAGTGTCCATCTTGTGTTTTGTCTTTTTCGGGACACAACATTCAGGTGGATCTCATATTGCTTGAGATGCATGGTTTCGATGTTATCCTTGGGATGGATACCTTAGAAAAATATAAGGTTTTCTTGGACTGTGGATCCAAGCAGGCGGTGTTTGATGTTGCTGGAGAGAAGTGGATCTTCCAGGGAGATAGGAAGATTCTTCCGACGTGTCTGGTGTCAGCTATGGTGGCAGATAGGTTGTTGCGACAAGGATGTGAGGCGTTCTTAGCTCACGTTGTGGATACCTTTGTGGATACCAAGGCGAAAGGCCTTAACCTTGAAGAAGTGTCAGTGGTCCGAGAGTTTGCAGATGTGTTTCCCGAGGAGTTTCCTGGTGTTCCTCCACCCCGAGAGATCGATTTTGAGATCAATCTGGTTCCAGGAACGCAGCCGATTGCACATACACCTTATAGGATGGCTCCAGCAGATATGGTAGAGTTGAAGAAGCACTTACAAGAGTTGTTGGAGAAAGGTTTCATCAGACCAAGCACGTCACCTTGGGGTGCTCCCGTGTTGTTCGTTAAGAAGAAGGATGGTTCAATGCGGTTGTGTATAGACTACCGACAGTTGAACAAGGTCACGATCAAGAATAAGTACCCGTTGCCGAGGATAGACGACCTGTTCGATTAGTTGCGTGGTGCTACAGTGTTTTCGAAGATCGATCTACGGTCTGGATATCATCAGTTGAGGATAAAGGCGGATGACATACCAAAGTCAGCCTTCAGGACGAGGTATGGTCATTTTGAGTTTGTGGTTATGCCGTTTGGGTTAACCAATGCACCTGCTGCTTTCATGGACCTAATGAACAGAGTGTTTCTTCCGTTCTTAGATCAGTTTGTTGTAGTTTTTATAGACGACATCTTGATCTATAGTCGGAACCGGCTAGAGCATGAGCAACATCTTCGTCAAGCGTTGACTCTCCTTCGTCAACATCAGTTGTATGCTAAGTTTAGTAAGTGTGAGTTCTGGTTGGATGAAGTGACTTTCTTAGGTCATGTGATATCTGTTGAAGGAGTCAAAGTAGATCCGAAGAAAGTGGAATCAGTTGCGGATTGGGAACAACCGAAGACGCCGACGGAAGTTCGTAGTTTCCTTGGTCTAGCAGGATACTACCGGAGGTTTATCAAGGACTTCAGTTTGATAGCTCTACCGATGACGAAGTTGACCAGGAAGGATGTACCTTTTGTTTGGAATGATCGATGTCAGCAAGCTTTCCAAAGTTTGAAGGAAAAGCTAACCCGTGCTCCAGTGTTGATCTTGCCAGAATCTGGAAAAGGCTATGTTGTTTTCTGTGATGCGTCCAAGAAAGGTTTGGGTTGTGTGCTGATGTAGGAAGATCATGTGGTTTCTTTTGCTTCGCGACAGCTTAAGAAACACGAGGAGAACTATCCGACCCATGACTTGGAGATGGCAACAGTGGTTCATGCGTTAAAGATTTGGAGACACTATCTTTATGGGGAAGTGTGTCAGATCTTTACAGATCACAAGAATCTGAAGTACATCTTCTCACAGCAAGAGTTGAACATGCGACAGCGTCGGTGGATGGAGTTGATCAATGATTATGACTACACTATCGAGTATCATCCTGGTAAGGCGAATGTGGTAGCAGACGCGCTTAGCAGAAAGTCTTCTACTCCCAAGAAGGCACAGATGAGTTCTTTGGTATGCCATAGGCGGGACATGTTAGTCTCCTTACGGCAGATGAACGTACAGATGGAGGTTTCCTCGTTAGCTGGACTTTTAGCACAGATGCAAATCAAGCCCACGTTGAGACAGCAGATCAAGGATGCACAGCAAACGGATGATACAGTACAGCTAATCAGATCAGACATGTGTATAAGAGCATGGTGAACATGTGATGTATGGAGCATGAATGCGTTCATGGCTCAGAGCACGGTGATCAGGCCCGTGACTCAGTTTTACTAGCGCCGAGACCTGTACCAAGGTGGGCTAGAGAGATGGGTAGCCTATGGAGCTAACCCTGTGGCTTAGACCACTTCAGCATGTGATTGCGGTCCTGCTCGTGTTGTACTCATGTACTGACCATGAGGTGGGAGGTCGTGGAGTCCAGCTCTTCCATTGACCTTGTATGGTACCAGTTTGGGTTTCGTAACCGAAGGTTGGATTTGAATGGTACGGTTCAAATCCTCAGGTCATAATAAAACGTAATACAGCCGTTTAGTATTTACTGATCAGATCAAACACGAAACATTGGTTGAGGCCTTGTTTGTGTAATATTCCATTATACCTTGCAGGTCATGTGGTAATCTACCTTATCTTGATAATCAGGTTATATGGCATTATACCCTGTTCTAATAATCTGGTTACATGTTTATATATCTCATCTTGATAGTCATGTTCCTTTGAAAGAACATCTGGTTTTACGCTTTAGTACAGCTGGTATGTTCGCCGGTAAGAATGATCTTGCTATATATATATATAACTGCTTCTGATATACCTGCTCATGTTATAATTGTTGTAATAGTTTATCTTGCTGAGGTTCTATAGTTGCGGTGGGGAGCTATGTTTCCCGCTGGGACAATTGTTCAATTGTCTCACTCCGCTGGTTTACACCCTTTTTAGGTGGTCGAGGTAGACGTGGTCGTGGTTGTGGTGTTGCGGACGAGCAGCTTGAGGAGCAGTAGAAGGCAAGCGTTGGACATGCTGCTGTTTTGGATGTTTTGTAGTAGAGTCTAGAGTCATCCCTGTACTCTCAGGTCCTTGACAATGTTTTGACGATGTTTCACGAAGATTGTTCGATGATATCTGTATATATATCCTGTTGTTGACCGGATGTGGGCCTTTATGTATATATATGAACAGGTGGTGAACTCATGTGATGGATGAACAGCTGTTCCTGAGCTGTGGACACGTATTAGACCTTGTGTATGTGTGTGTGTGTATATATATATATATATATATATATATATATATATATATATATATATATATATATATATATATATATATATATATATATATATATGACATGTTTCCGTACAGGATGAGGACTGGAAAGTAATAGTTTCACAGTTTATCGGTTTTCCGCAATCGGTTTTAATTAACCCGTGTTTTTGATAATCTGTGGTTATGGTGATTTCCGCACGTTTTCGCATAACACCTCGTTATCTGTATGATAATGGGATGTGTTGCCACAGGTTTCATATATCATTTGGGATCAACATGAGAATTAGGCGGGACATCCATATCAAAGGGATCTAGGGGTGTGAGAATACTCTGATTAGAAAGACAAAGATAGAAAAGGACCCACATAATCATTTAGGTACAAGAATCCCAAACTATGACACATATGCCTCATAAGGGAAAGCTAAGGTTACAACACCACCATAAAGCAAGGGAGTTGATCATAGACATTAAGATCACAAAGCATTATAAGTTAACTAATTTCAATCATCTAAAATAGATTCATGCATCATACAGGTCCAAAACCCCATATGGATCAGGTATAACCAATCATTACCATACATAGGTCACAATCATGCATAAAGTGTCATATAGAGCAAAAATAGTCCAAAGGGGATTTGAGTGATGACCCTCATATCGTGGAGGGGTTTTAATCATTGTCTTCAAGGTTGGTTAAGCATTTGGTGTCGTTAGGAAGCAAGATTAGCATTAGTAAGGCAAAGTACATCATTTAGGTCCAAACAAATCACCAATGTGCACAATGGTGAAACAAGTGAAAGAAGGGATCTTTGGGATCTCATTTAGATAAAAAAATAAATGAAAATACCTGATTTGGTGACTATGGTTGTAAAGGTGCACTCATGTTTCAAGATTCATCATAGTATTGCATTCATTGTGGTCAACATAGTTAAATATTACTTTTAAGCAAAAATGAGAGTTAGAAGGGTATTCATCATCTAGTCACATGTTCATTATGTAGGGCTCGTTGAGTTGATCAATTTGGTATATAATATCGCATGGTTTAGCAAAGGGATGAGGGAGATATGCATTTTACAAATTTTGCATCAAAAACTATATGGGAAGAGGCAGAGGGCGTTACATTGCATTTACTTGAGAATCCTAGTCGTCTATCTCTCATCGTGCGTCCTGTGTTCTTTCGCTCGGTTGGGTGTGGATCTAGACCTTCATGGTGAAGAAATATCGCCTTCCGCTTCATGGGAGTTCGCTAGCGATCTCCCACTATAGTCCACCGCTAGCAACCGCCAAGAGGGGTGGAAGGGAGGATATCTTGGCCCCATGCTGGACCACTGGATCTTGGCCCATAGTGGACCAGTAGACATATCTGATGGCTGGGAGCCACCACGCCAAAAGGGCACTGTAACATACCGAAATCCACTAAGTATCTCCTTGTACTCTTATCTATAAGATTTATCCTTCATTTTCGTCCTATATGTCTTTGAAATTGATTTAGTGGAATTATGATGGTTATTGGATAAATATTTCCCATATATTCTTAATATAGGGTTATATGCACAAATACCTCAGTTCAATTTTAAATAATGGGCCTGAAGTGAAAATTGTCCACTAAATAATAAAAATAATAAGATATTTCATCCTAGAACTTTCTAGTACTTTTTAGAATAGGAAAAAGAAGAGAAAATCCAAATTATATATAAAGGAGATGATAAATAAAATAATTGGAGGTAATTTGGGATTTAATGGATAATAAAAGATAATGAGGAATATATTATTTCAAAAATCATAAACGGAAACCCAC